>JAQIBA010000081.1:0-26247 GCA_028293925.1 Brueelia nebulosa
AATATAATAATACTTAATAATATATTTTTACTATTTTAATAAACATTACTTTTATTTCCTTCCCTCCCCAAATCCTATTTATTTATAATAATTATTTATTTATTAAGCTTCTTTTTAAACATATAAATAGATATTTTTTATATACATATACAGATATGGATAATTATTTACTTTTTTATACAGATATACACATAGATATAGTTAATTTTTAATTTTATGGATTTATTTATATTTGTATATTATTTATTTAGTTTTTTCTTATTTATTTTTACACAGAAACCGGTGTCCCAAGTTCGATATAAATTAGAAGATGTTTTCAGGCGATAAAATAAAATAAAATAATAAAAATAAAAAAATAAATAATACTAAAAAATAATACTTTACATAAATAAATAAAAAAAACCTTAAATTTTAAATACTTAAAAGTTCACTTCGGGAATGTAAAATTATATAGTGTAAAAAATATATCGTTATAAAAGTAAATATAAATATAATATAATAACTTCGTCTATTATTCCTATAATAAATCATAGCAAAAGTCATTTTGAATCAGCAGAAGAATTTAAATAAAACAAAGAAAACGTTAATGAGAACTCAATGCTGAAAAGAAGAAAAAAAGAAAATGACAAAATAAAAGAATTGAAAAAGAAATAAATAAATTCTTCGAAACGGAAGGAAAAGAGGAATTAAAGAGTCATCAATCAGCGGATAAAATTTGCAATTTTACGTAAGGAAACGGGGGTGGAGGAGACAAATTGCCTTTCTGTGCATTCCAGTGAGGGAAGGGGCCTCCGTCCGGGGACACGGGGCCCCGAGGGCCCAGGGGAGAGAGAGAAGTCGCCACGTTGGCTAGACTGACTCGGGCAATGGGAGCGAACAGTGGAATGTGATTCAGCTCAGTGTTTAGTTTATTAATATGTCTTTAGGACTTTTCCTACTGTGATGCAATCGCCTCAAGGACAACGACAATGCTTTTGTAATCATTAATCATCGCAGAATACACTTTTAGAAATTAATTAACTTCGACTGTCTGAACAGAGTCGATTCCTTTGATGGAACCTGTCATTCGTTTTGGCAATTCTCTTGGGTTTAATCACCGGAAATGGCTATAAATATAAATAAAAGAGAGAAACCCCAATAACTGAAGCACCTGTAAAGGCAAAAGCAGGTGCACATTTAAACAAACCTGTCATTGGACCGAAGCAATACAATAAAAATTAGCTTTGGAGTTTTTAGAAAATTTGTCGCGCATTGAAAGAACTCAAATAGACCAACGTCAGAAAAATAATAAAAATAAGAGTAATGCAATTTGTTTTCTCTTGGGTAATTTTTCTTGGAGACGTGTTCTCTCAAGTGGGAATTCCAAACGAGGAAGAAAAGCCCGCAGCCTCTCCTAAAAGGAAAGACTAGGAATTTCAGGGGTGGCCAATGAGCGGCCCATACAAACAATCACAAATCCTTTCCTGCGGCGCCGACTTTAAAAAGAACCTGTTTTTATATATATAAAGTTTAAGAGTGACATTGACAATAAGACTGAGACAAAAGTGCGTTTTTCGCTTATTCAAAGAATGCCAGTGAAAATGCACA
Source organism: Brueelia nebulosa (assembly GCA_028293925.1). Lineage (NCBI taxonomy): Eukaryota > Metazoa > Arthropoda > Insecta > Psocodea > Philopteridae > Brueelia > Brueelia nebulosa. The sequence continues at coordinate 1,588 of JAQIBA010000081.1, forward strand.
TCATTCGATTTGGAAAACCGCAGAGGGCGACAATTCTTCCCGTTCGGTAATTAAACGGAAATGTAATTAAAAACGCAAATAATCCCAATAAATCCTATCAATAATTCAACCAACACCCGATTATTTACTGCGTGAGAGAGTAATATGAAAATAATGATAAAAATTAAGTCGTAAAGAGATAAAAAAAAGAAAAATATTAAATGGAGTCGATCGTGACTTTCTTTAACAACTAAATGGATTCTATAACTAATGATTCACTATAGAGACATAATATTAAGACTCCGTCACATACGACTGCGTATAAGTCGGAGACAATATTGTAATATCAACCCTTGTTTTTCTCAAAGGCATTAGAGGACATTTTATTGCTACTTATCTTATCCGTGAGATGCTAAAAACTATAAAAAAAATAAGAAAAGAAATAAAGAAAACAATGTCAAGAAAAAGCAGATTATTAAGAAGAAGAAAAGGAAGAAGTATAAGAAGTAAAATGAGAAGAAGAAAAGAAAAATAAACAGAAACAAGAACCAGAAGTAGGAATAAAAGAGAAAAAAGAGAATAATAAGCAGACAAGAAGACTGAAAACAGAATCAGAAGACTAAGAAGAAGAACAAGAAGAAATATAAGAAGCCAAAGGAGAAGAAGAAGAGAAAAATAAAAAGGAACAAGAACGACCAGAAGAAGCAATAAAATAAAAGAAGAAAAAACAGAAGAAGACCAAAAAAGGAATAAGAAGACTACGAAGAAGAACAAGAAGAAGTATAAGAAGCAAAAGGAGAAGAAGAAGAGAAAAATAAACAAGAACCAGAAGAAGTTCTAAAACAAAAAAAGAGAATTAATAAGCAAAAAATAAGACTAAAAAAAGAATAAGAAGACTAAGAAGAAGAAGAAAAGAAAGACGGAAAAGAGAAAGAAAATAAACAGAAACAAGAACCAGAAGAAGTTCTAAAACAAAAAAAGAGAATTAATAAGCAAAAAATAAGACTAAAAAAAGAATAAGAAGACTAAGAAGAAGAAGAAAAGAAAGACGGAAAAGAGAAAGAAAATAAACAGAAACAAGAACCAGAAGAAGCAATAAACAAAGAAGAAAATAAGAAAAGATACAAATAAAACAACGTCAGGAAAAAGCAGATTACTAAGAAGAAGAAAAGGAAGAAGTATATGAAGTAAAAGGAGAAGAAGAAGAAAAGAAAAATAAACAAAAACAAGAACCAGAAGAAGCAATAAAACAAAAGGAAGGTAATAATAAGCAAAGTTCACCCTTTCATTCTGCTTTGTATATTACCATCCAAATACTGCACTACAAAAAAAAGAAATAATGCCATAAAAAGTGCTTAAATGTGTAAATTCCGATTCTCCACTTGACAAATCGGCCACCAAAGATGCAAAGTCTACCGTGAGGAAAGACTGCACGCCAGGGGGACCAACCGAAGCCTCAGACTGCACGACGATGGCCAAGGTTCAACGACTGCCAGTCCCGAATGTACCTGAGTCTGCCCGGGAAGGCGTGCAAGGACAGGCACCATAAACAAACACTGCCAGCAGCCTTAATTAGCGGTCACATGGGCCCTTCCAGTGGGGCTCCGGGACAAACCCCCACTTCCAGCAGATAATCCGTGGAATTCCTCTGCTCCCCGTTCATTGACTCGGCTGCGAGAAAGTCGTGCAAATATCCAAGTGAGTGGGGCTCACTGCAAAGGGAACACGTTTTATGTCTCTTTTACGCGTTTCTGGATTTTATCTCCCGTCGAAGGGGATGAACAAAGACGAGGGAAGAAATGAGTTTAAACTGAGATTGGTTTTCCAAAGAATTAAAATAGTTGAAACAAATTAAGCAATGGATTGGCACTTTTCTCTCATTCTGTCCTTGAAACATTTTTGATCACTCAAGGACAAGCGCTCGATAAAGAAGATAAGCAGGTGCTCGAGGGGGAACGTGACCTTCAGCAGACGGAGTAATCGACAGGAGCCGAAAACACGTGCAGTCCCACGTGGAGCCAATGTTGTGTTTACTTTCCATCTGATTAACCCCTTTCAGGTGGCGATTAACTCATTGCGGATTTGTCACCAACATTTTCAGTTTATCATTTATCTGAAGGTTTATCATAAAATGAGGTGAGACAAATATTGCGGTTCGTAAAATTATCTATAAAAAATATGTGAGTACTTTTTCTGACCTTGGTCCCGTTCACGTGGGATGACCTTGTGCAACAACTCATCCAACTTTTTCAATCGTTTTATCTCAAAAACGGTGGCACTTAGGAAAAAAACTATTCACACATTTTTTATAGATAATTTTACGCTCTACAATTTTTGTCTGAGCTCATTTTACGATAAAACCTACCGTTTTGCTAAAAATGGCCAAAAACTAATTTTTGACATTTCAATTATAATTATAATTTGAAACATTCCACCGATTCTCGACTTATTGTAATTATTGTAATTCCACTTCTAATTTCTGAACTCATTTAACTGAACAAACCTTTAAATTTGTAAAAATTATACCCTTTACCCATTAGTGATTTTGTTTTTAAACCGATTCAAAAATGGAAGAAAAACGTTCACTTATGTATCGCTCACGAAATGACAACCGCAGAATAAATTAGCGGTCAACCCTTTACCGAATCATTATAACGCTCATTTGATAATGAATGTCGGCTCAGAAACAACGAAATATAATTTCTTAACTGTCACAGTTTTGAACATCAGATTTACCTTTTTTTATTTGAGGGATGGAAGTGTAAATGGGGAGAAAAAGATTAAACCATTGAGTGCCATTTTAATAAAAATTGCAATTGTAACGGCATTTATTGCAATTATTATTAAAATAAAAACACACCATTGAAAGGGTTAACAAAGTACCCTAAGGCAACCCCAGGTCCACCCCAAAGGGAATAAAACAAAAGCAAAGTAATCACCTACGGATCTGTTGATGTAGAATTCGACAGCGGCTAAGGGACCGTAAGTGGAGGAGCAGTTGGAGTCCCGGTAATCGAGCTGGATGTCCCACCCCGGCAGGATGCCCGTCTCGGGGTGGGACACCGCCCTCACCGCCAGCTGGATGGAGGGCAGGATCTTGGGCAGCGCCTGCTCGTGGTTGGGGCTCCAGGGGGCGATCACCGCCAGGCGCACCACCCCCGGGATCACGGCGGGGCTGCTCCCGTTGAGGAAGTGCAGGCAGCCCCTCTCCTCCCGCCCCCCCGGCCACCGGGACCTGTTCAGGTACGGGGACAGGCCCCCAGGGAGGGCCCCCGACCTGAGGTGATCTTCGCCGAGAGTGAGTACCGAAGGCGTCAGGTAGAGGATCACGAAGCAGGTCAGCATTTGACAGAGTCTTTTTGGACGCACCGCATCAAATCCTTTGCGATCACTCACTCTCCGAATCCATTGCGCCGATCCTTTGGCATTCCTTTGAGCGATTTCCTTTCCACCGCACCGACCGTTGTTTCCTTCGCTTTCCACATTTTCACATCACTTTCCGCACACTTTTCCACACTTTGAACACTTTCGATCGGTTGGGGCGACCGCGAGCTTTCCTTCCTTTGTCATGGTCGGAACCTGTGGAGGGGTTTCAGGTGAGCGTCGCTGAAGGGTTGCGAATTGCAGTGATCATTCACTGAGTCAGCAGTCATTGGAACGAATTAACATTTTATGCACTCGGGTGTTTAACCCTTTGCACTCGGCAAACATTTCGGCCGAATTACAAGCTTGAAAAACATTTATAAGTATACAATCATATTTTAATAATAAAATCTCATTATTTTATTCATTTAAATGTCGAAAACAAGAAATTTTAATAAATATTACAATCTGTAATTGGTTGTGGTGTGATATTTTGTGAAACAATATTCAAATTCATGAAATAATACAGGAAAATACAGTAAACAGAAGGAAAAGAACTGCTAAAAAGCAAAGAAACAAAAATAGTAATAAAGTAATTAGAGAAACAGAATGGAAGATCCAGGTACAAACGACCATAAAGTCGTAGCACCGGCGCTCGAGTGCAAAGGGTTAAAAGCAAATTCGGGCAAAAGATTTCGAATCGGTTTCGAAATGCATTAAACACAAGTGCAGTTGTTGACCTTTCGTTTGCGACCTCTCCAATTTACATAATCGGGAAATTGAATTCATTTATAAATTCTAATAATTTCATAACGCTTCCGATTTATAGAAAAAAACATAAGAAATTTCTAAAAAAAGTTCTGCATTCATTTGGAGGATCGTTGGGCGCCGTTGAAATTTCAAGGTATTGGCGCCAAGTTGAAACTTTCTCGTTTTATTAGTTTCGATGAGTTTTCACCCAAAGTTTTCCTTTCATCGGATATTACTCACTTTCTGACTCGGAGATTTAACGCTGCTGTAAAAATCTGAAAGAATTGGCGCCTCAAAGGGTTACAACAGAATTTCAACCCATTTTATTGGTTTTCTCCTTTATTATTAATGCGATACAGCTCTTATTATTATAAAATAATCTCATGCGGAGGACGAAATGAAATTTCAGCAATGGAAAGGAATCCTTTGATGCGGATTCGCTCACAATTTTGTCCGGAGAAAAAAATATCACAAAGAATTAAAAGGAAACCGAGGAATGATTACGTAACATACAAAGTCGATGACAAAAGTAAATTATAAAAACATCTCTTCGAGCAGAGGTATTAAAACGTTTCAGGTTGTTTGGGGGGGAAAAAAGAGTTCTTTCGGGGAGGGGTTAATTCGCATGACAAAACGTGGGAGAGAGGGAGGGGGCGGGGGCGGGGGTGAGAGTCGGTGGGATAAAAAGTCTGAATTATTGAACGTCGCCAAAGTCGACTCATAAAAGTTGTTTATTCGGTCGGGGGATTCATAATGATAAAGCCGCGATGTAAATCAAATCTTCTGAATTCGCCACTGAACGTTACTTTGTTTGTGTGAATAACAGCAATGGAAGGGTTGCATCGTTAGTTAGAAGAGTGCACCTTTAAAGAGGGCGAATCGCAACCACAGCTCTAATAAAGCGAACAATTTAATTTTTTAGTATTCCCGGGGAGGAATTGTTCCCCGGGAAACTGTCAAAAACTGTCAGAGACAGAACCGACAGATAAAACTCATAAAAAATTATTTTTTGAAGGAAATGAATTTCAGGAAGTCTTCCGGTTGAATTTCTTGTCTTAATTAATATTCTGATTCTTTTTGGGAGGAGACAGTTTCTAAAAAATATCCTTTCCTATGCCTTTCACAGAATGCTTATGGCACATTTATTACGCAATTTTCTTCAGCAAACAAAGACAATAAGAGTTATGGATTAAAACTGAGTTTATTATGCAGAGGAGAATCACTAAATACAGTACATTAAATACAGTAGCACTCAAATGTATTTTGACAATACAAAATTCTTCCTTTTCCACCCAAAATGAAGTTATATACAAAGTGACATTTCATTGGTATAATAATTTGTATTAATTTATAAATATAATATTAACTAAATAACAGAAGAAACAAAGAGTTTATCTTTAGAATTATATAATAATAGAACTAAGTATAAGTATTAAAGAAAAAGCAGAAGACTAAGAATTATATATAAATATAATATTATTTACAAAGCAGACTAATTAAATATAAGAAGATTTTATCTTTAGAATTATATAATATAAGTGTAAGTATTAAAGAAAAAGCAGAAGACAAAAAAGAATGTTACGCTTTATATATTCTGTTATTTTAATCCCGACAAATATATTATTAATAGTATCGATAACTAAATAATACACAAAAAAATAATTAACTGAGAAACTATTAAATTTTATACCATCAAAATACTTTTAAGCACTACTGTATAATAAAGTAAGTGATACAGACGAAAAAAAAACATAATAAAATAAGTAAAAGCCATAATTAAAACGAAAAAGGGTAAATATGTAAAAAGAAAACAACTGAAGGATGTGTCGTCAATCTCCCAATTTCTTCAGTGCCTTTTCAAAATAATCAAAAATTTCAGGTATAAATATTCACTCATCATTAAATGAGTCCAAAAACGGTTTTTGTAAAAAAGTATTATCAGAAACGATTTTATTATCCTCTGATTTCAATTGGCCATCATTCAAATGGCGATGCGTTTCTCTTCGATTGGAAATATTTTATTTCAAAAAATAATAAATCCCCTCCGAATTTAAGGGCCCTTAAAAAAATTTTTTGAGGGCCCCATAATTCCCGATATAAATTCTAAACTTCATTCCGGAGATATACGAAAAGTTGAAACGCTCTCGAATGGCAGAAGGAAAATGACAAATATGTAACCGCCCCCATCGCCCCCTTCACCCCTTCCCATCCCCTTCGCCCCCGTGGAAATATCCGTCAGAATCAAACAATCTTTATGAATTCGAGGAGAGCATTTCAATACAAAAGATTTAGTCGGAGGAATTAAGGGATGAGAAATGGGGTGACATCGCGTAGGCGGTGGATTTATTCTCTCTTTGTCGAATCCTAATTTTATGATATTATGAATGGAAAAGACTTTACGTTCATTCCGGAGAGGGAAAATTCCCAAAAGGTATCGGATTGTCGGATAAGGGAAAAAAGGTTTGGGGGGTTGTTTATTTTTGAGTGAGGACAGTTTTAACCCCATTTCCCCCCAATTACGTTCTTTTGTTTCGAAGAACCCCCCAAGAATGAGTGACCGTTCAAAATGGCTGACCGAATATGGCGGCGCTCTCAAAGGATTAATCCGGCCAATAAATTAGTCGAATGCTTTTATCGCGAGGAGCGTAATTCCCGGGGAGAAAGAGTTGGTCAAGGACGCGAAGGAGAACAATGGAGGATCCCTCTGGAAGGAGGAGGGATCGCAAATGAGGGCCTCGGGTCGGCGTGGGCATCGGAGGAGTACACAGGGGTATAATGGGTTCTAAATATAAGTGAGACATCACTCGGATGAATAAAAGTTCTCGCGAATATTGCTAATGCTTCCCACGATTGTTTCCTGTTTGGATCGGAGGTATTTCGGGTGGGATTACAATGGGAAACGCTCATCGACACTTTATTTGCTTTTGCACAATTATTACAGAGAAAACCGGTCCAACATTTTACAGCGTTGTATATTATATGTTTTTATTTTTGAATATATTTATTGAGCTTAAATTTTATTAAGTTTGTATAATGCTTTTATGTTGTCAACGGTCACTCAACTGCCTTTTGACGATATTTTTTATAACTTTTGTATAAATTTGGTCTTAAAAGAATTAAATATAATTCCAAATTTAATCACTTTAATCTATTTTTCTCTAATTTTCTATAATTTTTTTTATAAATAATTAATTCTCTAACAATCTTTAGGCAGTTTTTCTCTAATTCTGTATAATTTTCTCTTATCCCTGTGAGATGCAGTGGCACATCAGCGGTGTTTTACTATACTAATTTTACTATATTTTATTACATTAACTTTAATTTTCTACCAATATAATTTCTTAATATTTTACCCATAAAAAATTATACTAGTTTTTCTAAAATAATTTGAACTTTTTACCCATATATAATAATTTAATATTTTACTAAATAAAATTATACTAATTTTACTATATTTTATTATATTAACTTTAACATTCTACCAATATAATTATTCAATATTTTACCTATATAAAATTATACTATTTTATTATACTAACTTTAATATTTTACCATGTTTACCATTTTAACCCTTTTAACCTCGTGGTATTTTATGTTTATTTAATGTTTGATTTATTTATAATTATCCTAGATTTAATGTCTCACATATTTGAAAACTTTATATGTATGTAGTCTAACAATTAAAAGGAAAAAAGTATAGTTGAAGACTACTGATGGGCCACTCATTACGAAAATTGAACTGTAGCCATCAACTCTAACGCCTAATGTGGGCGAAATAGAGGAATATATTATATTTTATTACATTATATTATTTTCTCTTACGTAATTCTCTAACAATCTTCATGCGATTTTTCTCTATTCTTCGTATATAAATTTTTATTGTAATATTACCCTATAAGAAATACTAAAAGTCCTCTACTCAAACATGGCGAGTCCACTTCGACCATTATTATCCAGGTAAAAAAAAAATTAAAAGGTTTTAATTTTAAGCTCTCCAATTGACAGTATAAAAAAATGTCGGAGAATTACAAAGGACAGAAGTCGTACACATTAAGACTCTTATTTTCTTTGTATCCCCGACTCGAAAGTGGAATCCTTCTTTTATTATTTACGAAGGAGGCTTAAGGCGGACATAAAAGCTTTTTCTAAAGACCGAAAGCTCCGTAATAAACTTTCAATTAGGTTGATTGTATTTTCGGGGCGATTGCTTTTCGGCTTATTCCTTTTGGAAATCAATTATCGTCTTAAATGTGGAAATTCGAAAAAGTTCCACTGAGAAATTTCGAAAGATGTTTTTCTTTGAGGAATTTGCCAGAGAGTTTTGAGCTTTCGTAAAATTTTCTATTTTAGAAATTACTTTGTTGCAATCGAAAGTAATTAACAATTTTTGGGTAAATTGTGAAGAATAGTTCTCAACTTTCTTCAGAAGTTTCTTTGTATTTAACCACATTTTGCTTTCGCTATACATTATATCGGAGTTTTTTATTTACTATACTCTTAAGTATACTTTATAAAAGGCAACAGTAAAACAAATATTCTGTGTTTCTATTGAGAGAGTATAGATTTCATACTTTTAAGAGATTTAAGTTTTCAAGTAAATACAATATACAGTGACTGAATACTTTTTTTCTGTCCAACTTTGCGCCGCCCGAAATCAGTAAATAATAATTCATAAATCGAAAGTTAGTCGACCTAATATGCAATCAGAAGAGCAAATTTAATCTAAAACTATTGACATACGTTCATTTAGAACCTAAAAACCGCTTTGGACTCATAATCTATTCGAACTTCAGTTAATTAAAAGAAACAAAACATGAAAAAGACAAATAAGCAAAAGTCAATTTTAAATGCAAAACACTCAACTTAATAATTATAACTGAGTGCGACTCGGACACTTTCAACATATTAATATTTAACAATTATCTATGAGACATTTTATCAATTAATGATCCTCATTTGTGTTTGTCTTAACGAGAAGGCATCCCGATATTGTTTCCAAAGATAATTGGTTCCCGGAACTTTGCCTAATGGCGTCGTCCACATCGCCTGACAGAATCCCTCCACTTTCCCGAGAGTTGTTGTCATTTTAAAGGACTAAATCACCCTAAATGTCTGCTGGAAGACGAATATTAGGGGTTATTTAGTAAAGTGATGAAGAGAAATGATTTACGAAAGGATGAAATAAACGAAGAGACTTCCAAACAATTTCCGGTACAAAAAGTGAGGAGTGTTTCGAATGCGAGGACGTCCTCCCATTTATTTGCTTTTCGACGAAATTAAGTATTTCACAAGAAGATAAAAAAAGATTTACCTCAAACCGCAAAAAACTGATCCGATTGCATATTCTGTCATTTAAATATTCGAAACTCTCTCTCCCGACTCAGCGATGGTTTGTTTTCACCGCTGATAAGAACCGAATACAAACCGAAATGCGAGTGAACCTTGTTTGCTTATGCAATTACGTTTCGTTACGTCATCAACGGGCATTGTCCAACCCTCAGTCAGGTCCTGTGCAAAGAGGGTGCTTCAACCCTCAGGCTGATCGGTGACCCAATTAAGGGATGCTTTGCACCACGTTTTGCCACCTCTTCGGAAACATCTTCGGGGCATTTGTGGTGTTCATCTCCTCTCTCATAAGTCTCACCCTTATTAAATTCAAAGGGTGGTTTGAACGAGGACGTTTTTCATTAATGTCACTTCCCCTTTTTATTTTAATTCCGGCATCGCATAAAAGGTATCTTTTTCTTTGAGTTTCCCTTTTTATCTTTGAGAGAGTGGAACCTCCTCCTTTCTTCGCTATCTGTTGATGAAATAAGAGCTTTTCCTCCCTCGGGGGGAAAATGAGGGAAGGGGGTTCACTTTGAATTTTGTAAGAGGAGAAAAAATCGATTTTTTACCCAATGAAATCAGATACGAAATGAAAATAAGATAAAATATTATTCATTTTATTATTTCATATTTCACTCTTGTGAACGTGAAACTTAAGTGAGGGCAGTCGGAAAAGCGAAAAGGAAAAAAAAACTCGACAACTCATAAAATTACATATTTCTTAACAACAAAAAATATTAAAAAATGCACTTTGAGAAGAAAAATGAAATAAAGTTAAGATTTTTATAAAAGAAAAGGGACTCAATTTTCGAACAGGTTTAGTGTTTTCGACCACAAAATCCACTTCGAAAGCTCCAAAGATGGAGAAAAAGACAATGAGAAACGACCCAACAAAGAGTATTGGTGTAAGTCCTCACCTCATTGTTCTTTGAAAAGGTTAAACCCCGCGAAAGGTTTCGGTCCTTTTAATGACGACGTCCGATACAACTTCATCTGGGAAAGCTTTTTACTTTTATTTCCACCAAGAAAAACACGTTAAAACGGGGTTTCTTTAAGAGGGAAACACGAAAGCAATTAGAAGGGTGCTTAAAAATCGGAACCGAATGGTTTTTGGTTGAAATAATCAAAAAGGGTTTTTCTTTAAAGGGGTAAATGTTAATTTTCCGCGAGATTATAACCCTTTCGTCTCCTTATCCTTCCCTCTGAGAAAACGGGAGACATTTCCAATGTGTTTCCGCCACAATCCATTTACTCACGCTGAGCGCCATTTCCCGGTTCCTCTCCAAAGTGAGCAGAGGCTGAAAGGCTAATTAAAGCGAAAGAGGTAAGCGAAAGGCTCGCTGATATTCCGGAAGAGCGCTTTTTCCTTTGAGCCAATGGTGACCTTTGTCAATTTGGACAAAGGACAAGTCTCGCAATCGTTTCGGCTCTATTTTTAAACGCTGTAAAACGAGTTCGTGAAAGAAGTTATTGTTCCGCTGTGCGCACCCACACGCGCACTCGGCTAATAATAATGAGTAATTAGAATGTATAAATTCACGTCGCGAAGACAATCCATTGGCGAGTTGTGTTGGAATAGAGTTGGCCAGGTGCGGTCGTGAGTAACCTCAACACACAGACCGTTAACCTCTGTGAACCTTTTGTTCCCTTCGGAGTCCCGAAGTTCCCTAAATATTTCCCATATTGGGGGGGAGGAAAAGGTTAAATGTCAGCAGGGAGTTGCAAGTTTCGAGTGTTACACCCTTCGAAGAAAGTGTTACTCCCGAATGAATGAACTTTGACATTTGAATCGGAATCTGATTCCTATTGAAACAAATATTATTGGCCACTTTTGAATCCGATTTTGAATCTATTAGGCCAATTCATAAATGACTTCCTTGAGGAGCTGAAAGTTTGCAATGTTTAAAAGCTATGCTTTCACTACATAAAAGTGGTTTCATATGTACAACAAAAATAGAATTGAGTTATGCAAAACTAAAGACAGCCAACAACTTAAAGTACAATACTCTAATAAAGAGAAAAAATGTAGAAGATGTGGCTCTCACCAAATTTCTATTAATATCAAACGCCCATATATTTTAGTTTAATTTAATAATTATTAATTATAAATGTTACCGTGAATGAGCGAAATATGAGAATGTCGACTTTCACCGGTGAATATCAACAGATACCAAATAAATCTCAAATATTTAAAATATAAAAATATAAAAATCTCTAAATACTTTACCACATTATATCATAAATATTAAAACATAATAATAACGTCAAATAATCGCAAAATCATTATTAAATTTCTCAAAATTATTAATCTACCTTTATTAAAATCTTTTATATCTGTATTATTATTATATTAATCACTTTCTGCAAAGAGTCACAACAAACACAACTTAAAGAAACACAAAGATAATTTTTTTATATTGATTTTTAACCCTTTACCGTCGTAAGTCTACTCTCAGCCACCACAGCAAGGAACTATACGAATATATACGAATCTTATACTGTATGCATTCCTATATCAGTTTAAACTTTTCCTCAATTTCTATTAAACTTATCATCAAATAATACAATTGGAGATAACGAAATTTAATGTAAACAAAAGTTGTAATTATAATATATTGTAAAGTTGTAATTGTAAAATATTACTAAATGTTGTTTATTCATCGTAAACTTGAGTGTTATGTATCCCTTCTCTTTCGACCAGTAAGGCACTCACGTCCAAATTTATTACGACCTCAAAGGGTTAAAACGCTAAGAAAAGGAAACAATATTAAAAATAATTTTATTCTGTTAGACGCTTAGCCTATATAATAGAATACTCTAATTAATGATATTGTAAATTATATAAATGACATGTCTGCATTGGAAGTAAACGTAAAGGAAAGAAAAGAAAAGAAAAGAAATGGAAACATCACAAAGAGAGTGCAAAATAAGCGTGTCAATTTCTGCATATGTAACCCATAGGAGAACTGTCTATTTAGCAAACAATCTTAAGTCAGGGGCGAACGATAGAAACGATAAAGCAGAAAACACGCAAAGACAACAATTTAAGAAATGCTAACGACTGCGTAACACCAGTTGTGAGGAACAAATACACAAAAAAACACTTAAACACATGACAACACGTGGATTATGTAATGGACTGCCAAAACAATACGAGACACAAATTAAAAAAGAAGTTTGAAAACCATTTAACTGAAAAATATATCACATTTCCAATATTCAATTTGTTGCAAATATTGTATTGGATTGTATGAAAACATATGTATAATATACATTGTATATATAATACAAACGATTAGGGGACAAATATAGTTACAAAAGTTACACCGGCAATTTTTAGTTAACGTCTGATAAAAAGTGAAGTTTTCACCTCAAAATAGACACTTTAATTTCAGCTAAAAACTGATCAGTTTTATAAGAAATAAAAAAATTTTAAAGGTGGTCATCAATGGCCAAAACCAGAGTCGAATCTCTGCAAGCGAACAAACCCGCGAATTGCAATAAAACTGTCAACGGATCCCAAGGTCGTACCTGATTATAAAATCTCGACGCGTCACTCGCAAAACTGAGTCTGCATGAAGAGCTCGCACCTTAACTCCTCATTTATGGCCGCGAATGGGCCATCGCATGGGACGTGACCTGTGACCTTCTGCTCATGATCGCCTCGGAGGCGATTGCTACAGTTTGGGTGTTTTCCAGAGGAGGCAAACGGTGGGTTCGTTTCTTTTAATATTTTTTATTTTTATGGGTGGACGAGCACGAATGAGCATTGGTATATACAGTGGGTATACAGTCTGAGATGGAAGAGAAAGAAGATCCTTTAAATTCAGCTTTTTGCTGATTTTCGACTCATAAAAATGGAAAAGTATCACAGTAAGAAATTGAAAAGACATAACGTCTCTGATGATTGTTCCAAAAGCTCTCAATCCCGAACTTCCCGTCTGTCAGCGGCACAAAAAATTCTACCTTTTCAATGATAACTGACGGTTAGCAGAAGAAAAATGGCTGCTGTTCTGACGCCTTAAACTGAATTAAAAATCCGATTCGTGAAAATCTGACTCGTTTAAAAATTCCCAATGTCTCCTCGTTTCCCTTTTGATTGGACAGTCATGTTTTACTTTTCTTCCTCTTTCCTTCTTTCAATTTGTCAGAGAACAAAACGCTGGCTGTCATTGCCCTTCTTCTCCCCTTCTTCCCCCTTCTTCCCCCTTCTTCCCCCCCTCTCCCCCCCTTTCGCCCACCCCCAAAATGGTTCTCTGTTTGCCATAAAAGAGCATCGATTTGATGAATGCTTTTCCCCGATTTAATGGAAGCAAATAATAAGGCAATCCATTTAGATCAACATTTTCCCCAATCGCAACCTTTTTCTTATGATTTTTATGGAGAGCTTTTCCGAATGGGATTTTGAGGAGCTTTCGAACGGCGTTGGCTCATTTTAATTCGAAATTAATTTCAATTTTTCAAGTGAAGGAACGGAAAATTCGTCTCTCCCTTAAATAGGTTTTATTATTTCGATTTAGAAGAAAGTTCAATCAGATTAATCTTCAGAAGCGCAGATTTGATTGGAGCTTTTCGAAAGCTTCGACGAAGAACCATTTTCAATTTCGTGAAAACGCCATATGATAATCACAGATGATTACTATTTATTATTTAATATTACGAAAGTTCATTTTTTAGAGTTTTATTTATTGTTTTAGTTTTATGTATATTTATACTCTTTCTTGAATTTTTATTGTTTTTCGTATTTATGGCTTTCTATTTTTTAATAATTGTCAGTTAGTAAATACAGAAGTGAATAAATAATCAAACTTTCATAAAAAATTACATAAATTTATAAATATATAATTAAATTTACAGACAAATATTTATTTTAAAGATTAGGGAGTAAATCACTGAATCAAAAACAGAAAAAATTAAAAATGGAAATTCCATAAAAATTTAAAGTATATAAATAACAAAAATGTATCAATACAAAATGTTGATAATTAAGTGTATATTTTACAGTAAAGTTTAAAATATACAGAGCATTGACCCCTCTAAAAAACACTCTCAGGGTTTTCCTGGTTTTTCCTGATAAAATTCAACTTTCGCCTAATCGAAATTTTAATTACCTGTCGTTTAAGATTTCTAAAAGAATCTCATTAAACTTTCTTTTGACGCCTGAACCAGTCAGAGGAGCTTTTGGCCTTTCCAAAGCTCTCACTTCTTTTTATTCTCCAAAAGGCGAACCAGAATTCGGTCAGGCAAAAGACCAACAGTAGAATTCATTTCCCGGGGCGGAATGTGCACTCACATTCAGTCGAAGGACAGAGGAGCTTTCGGGAGCAAAAGCTCTTTCTTCGCTGCCCCCAGGCAGGCCATGGCCTTGGGCAGACGAGTTCTGGCTCTGACAGAAGGCCCGAATCTTCGCTTGTCCCTTCGGGGGCTTTCAACGCACCCCTAAAGAAATTCGGGCCGCTTTGTGATCTTCTGCTTTTGAAGACGTTATTCCAACCTGAATTTTCCTTGAGGCTGACCTCGGGGGTGAAAGAACAGAGAATGGGGGGTTTCAAATGAGCTTTGAATTCTCTTTTGAAAAACCTCAATGAAACTTTTACTTTACTTTACTTTTCCTTTACCCGCTTCTTCTTTAGAGGGTCGAGGGGGGTTTTGCCAACTTCTTGTTTGCCCGCACAGCGCCTGAATGAACATATAAGGTACTGTAAGGGGTGGTGAGTCCTCTGATAGTAATCATTGGTTTGATGAATGTTTTTTTTAAAAAATCTTTTTTTTTAATTAAATTATAATGAAAGTTTTCAAAAAAGAAAATTTTCTTTCCGGTGTTTTTTCACGAACTTAAATACATAAAAGGTATTTCACGGGGAAAAAATTTCCCTAATGAATAATTTAATTTTGAAATTAAAAATTTCCGTTTGGGCAACTTTTCAACAACTATACTCTGCAATGGGAAGGAAATCTCGAGTGACAATCTTTTAACTCTGTTTTATATTTATAAAATTTCCTGAAAAAAACTCAATGCGAATATCTGAGATTGTATCAAACCCTTTCCTTTTTTTTTCTAAAAATGAGGAAAATAATATTGGAAAAATTTGTTTCTAGTTTCCCTCGTAATTTTCTTTTCTATGGAAAATAGGACCAGTTTTACAAATTTTCCGAACTCTGAAACGGAATACGATTTTTTTATAATAAATTGGGTTATCGGATTTCTTTTGAGTTCCGCAGTACCTCTCTGCCAGTTCGACATTTTATTTTCGATCTTTATTTTATTATTTTTATTTATTTTTATATTAATTTATTTTTTATAATTTTTATACTTTTTGTACTATTTTTTATATTTTTAATATTTATTTTTTTATTATATTTTATTTTTTATTTATTTATATTTTTTTATATTTATATATTTTATATTTTATTTGTTTATTTCTATCCATTTTATTTTCTATCTTTCGGCCCTCTCAAAAGGAAGCATAATTTTTTATAATGAATTTTTTATTTTCAATTTATTTATTTTAATTTTAATTTTTATATTTTTTATATTTATTTGTATATTAATTTATTTTTTATAATTTTTACATTATTTTTAATATTTTGTTTATTTTTTATTATATTTCATATTTTATTTTCAATTTATTTATTTTAATTTTTTTATATTTATTTATTTAATTATATTTTATATTTAATTTTTTTTATTTCTATCCATTTTATTTTCCATCTTTCGGCCTTCTAAAAAGGAAGTGCGATTTTTTATAATAATGAATTTGGTTATCGTATTTCTTTGAGTTTCGTATTCCCTCTCTGGCATATCGTCATTTTATTTTCTATCCGAAAGCGCTTTTTCTAAACTGAATTCGTGTAAAAATATTAAAATTATTTTCCAAAAGAGTGACATTAATTAAAATTTTCAAACAAATTGACAGAAATGTCTCATCGGAGTAATTAACTCCGATCGATCAGTGCCACAGATGTGCTTTCATGTCCGAAGCCAAACCTTAATGCTGCACTCACACAGTGCACTTCGGCTGCACAACCGGAAATATCTCCCCCTTCCACCCTCCATTAGGCCTAACCTGCTTTTTAACCCTTTCCCCCTTTTTAACTTTAAATAAATTCCCCATTGGGGAAAGACTGATTACGTCGAAACGCAAACCTCATTAAACCTCGAACGAATCTTTGCTTTTTTCGGCTTTTCAACGACCAAATGGCGGTTATCAGTTCATTATGACTCCCACGATAAGACAAAATGCAAAAGAATTTGATAAAAAAAAAAAAAACATATAACCGCCTTTGCATTTTGTTTCTTTTGCTTATCGAGACCGAATTCGGATGGGAGGAGGATTTCAAATTAGCTTGCACTGCCTTTAAGGCCACCGAGTCAGACTAAAAATAAAATTACAAACGATCCTTGGTTTCCTTCCTCCGGAAATTCAGCTTCGGTGCGTTTTCATTCTCGGAACAATTTCATCAGAATTGGAAAAAGTCCCGGAGGCTTTTCAAAAAGCGAGAGGATCACGTAATAAACGAGAAGGTATTGTATTGAAGAAAGGACTAAATTTGTAGTTTTGTCCGGGAAAAAACTTCAACGGAAAGATTTAAATCCTAAAATATACATCATTAGAGGAAGTGGCTTTGCTTTTGGACTTTCAATGGAGGTTTCCAATCAGCAGAATCTCCTGAATGGGCAGCTGAGCTTTCTCATTCTGGCAACGAAACGCTCAGGGGATGAAACCCCCCTATTAAACAATATAAAATAAAAAAGCGAAAAAAATTAAAATACAAAATACTGAAAAATCAACGGTGAATATATCATATGAAAATAAATTCACATAAAAACAGAAATGTTTAAAAAATCCGGAGTCGCAATTGATAAATAGATATTATAATAAATTATCATATATTTACAAAGTGAGAGCACTCTTCTATACAGTGTACTGTATAACGGTCAAATCACCGTTTCATTCCCAAGGTTAAATCGAAACGGGAACAATTTAAATCATTTTGTTAACGCCTAAACGAAAGCAAACGCAGTCGCGGCGTTTCACAAATTAATTAATCAATTGATGATTAATCATCATTAAATGGAAAATAAAATTCATCATCTCATCGGCGGTGTTTCTCATCGGATAAAATGTATCCAATATTGAAATTGAATCTGACGGAAAGGGAACTCTTTTGATCATACGAAGCCTTCGAATATTCACTTTTATGAAAACCATATCAAAGAGAGAAAAATTCAAATCGATAATCGGTTTTATGGAAACAATAAAAGAGATATTTGAAGCCAAAGGAAAACAGATAATTCGACTGATGGAAGAAAAATGAAAAGTTGAAAATAGGGGTATAATATAAAAGCTTATATTAAGCAAAACAGAGAAAAGAAGTAAAGAAGCGGCAAGTAGTTTTTAATTTGGGGAATAATAAGGGAAACTCTGTCTATACTAATGGCTCATTACACGGGGTTAAATAGAGTGTGAATTGAAAATTTATGGGCTTTGGTTTCCTCAGAGGAGAAAGACTCAGCGGTCGCTGGTTTCTTTTCAGCAAAAGGAAAGGGTTCGCCCTTCTTAAGTTTATTTATGAGTTGAATAAAATGCGGTTTTGTCAGTCCGTGAGAGAAGATGAATGAAATCAATGCGAAAGTTTCCTTTGGCTCATATCCATTTATAAATTAGGCGCACTCAATGGATGGGAGAGTTTCCGAAAGAGGTCAGCAGTCGAAAGCAGGTTCCGGAACTTCCGGGCGATGCGTCACTCCTGTTTTCGGCATCTCCAACTGCTGACTCTGTTCTTTTATCGCTCATGAATCAGTTTCCTACTTTTGACCTGGTTTCCCGAAAAAAGAATGAGGAACGTGTAAAGTGATACCGAAGGGAATCAGCAGACGATTCTTCGCCATCGTCTCACTTTTCAATAAAACTTTGCAAACTTTCTTTGGTCGAAAAGATTAGGTCGACATTTTTCACTCGAAACCAATCACGGAACATTTAAACTTGTAAATATTCATCCTTAATTTAATTTATAAAGAAAACCTTTTAATTTGATTTGAAAGCTTTTCCTTAAATAATTTTTTCACCTTTTCTAAATCCGGTATATTTATAAATAAATAAAATCCCAGATTACGTACGTACGTTCTCACATTGGTTCAGTTTGGAAATCATTGTATCGTCGTAACAATCATAGAAAAGACATTCATTTATCAGAAAAATGTTCGCCATTTTGTCATTCGTTAAAAAAACCATAGAGGAAACACAGGGTTGCCAACTTATGGGATTTCCCCCAAATTTAGGGCTTCGAAGCGACCATTGCATTTTTTTAACTTAAAAATATAATAATATATTATTAATATATTTCTCCCCAATTTCATCCGTAGACATTTGGGGTTTTCTCGCTACACTAACTTTTTTTCGCTACATTTCACTTCTTAACAAATAAAAAATTACAGTCCAACTGATTCAGAATTAGGGATGAAAAAATTAAATAAAGAAAAAATATATTTATACAAAGGTTACACAGAAATAAATAGAAAAGCAAACAATAATATACCGAAAAGTGATAATTAAATAAATAAATAAACAATAAAAGCTTAAAAATATGGATGATTGATTACTTAATTAATCTAATAATAATAATTATTTATTTTAATAATAATGTTTTTCATGGGAATTTACTAGTAATTGTAGGAATTTTAGTGGTTTTTGGTTAGAGCTTTAGGGTGAAAAATTATTGGAAGTTGGGAACATTACAGTCTAAATTTTCGACATTTTTCTTTTTATTTGAGTAAATTTCTTAATTTCACAGTTGATTTAATTTTCTTAGTTGTCATTCTCAGATATTGTTTTCATTTTTTATTATAAGATTTTCTTCAGTTATTTATTAGTTAATTTTTAATTTTAGAGTTTATATTTTTATAATTTCGAGGGGAAAAGATAAAAGGCCAAAGTGTAACATAAAATGGGGAGCGTTTTTATTTCCTCATTTGAACATAAAACGAACGTCATTATGATAGACTCGTTAGGCCTTTTGATATTCCCCCAGAATTGCCAACGCGTTCGAGAGAGAGATAACATTGAGATAATAGTTAAGATAAAGTGTGTGGAGGATGAAAGGAAGAAATATTTATACAAGAACTGCGCTAAGGAAGTGAGCGACAACTTTATTTTTAACTCACCGCGAATAATTAAAATTTAATGCCAACATTTATGGCAAAGTTTTTTTTGGTATGAAAACCGAAAAATGGAAATTTCGTGCAAAAAGTTTGTTTTTCTTTGAAATTGGGGCGCACCTGAGAGAAAATTCCGGGAAACAAGCAAATTACAAAATTAAACAAATTCTCTCGGAGAAAAATAACGAATTCATGGCAACCCTCATCCGTTTAAATCACTAAAAGCTTTCGGGCTCAGACTATGCGTTTAATTTAATTTCAACGGGAAATTGGAAGAAAACAACCTCAAGAACAGCCCCACACCACACATGCGCCCCACACTTGACAATGTACTCCACTCGGGTGAGTGCAGCAGTGTCACCAATGCTCAATTTCCCGAACTGTCTCATTGTGAAACGCCCACAGCTGACAGTGAAACTTCAAGTGAATTCGCTTTTCCGCAATGGCGGTTTCCTGTGAAAGCTCCCACCCTTCCCTCAGCTGCTACACCTTTCGGATACAACGGGACAGAAGTTTGAGTAATGGGAGGCCCTTCTGGCAATTAGAAATTAGGTGAAGTTGGGTAGTTGTCGCATAGTTTGGAGGAGACTTTCCCGCGAGCGGGATTTTGCTGGCGACAATGACATCATTTACAAGCGGTAAATGTATTAAAAATATGTTTTATGAATATTTGGCGAAATAAACGAGTAATGATTCATTTGCGAAGCTGAGAGTAATGAATATTTCCGTAATTTGGCACACGCGGTCAACTATTTATGGGAGCGTTAAAAGCGGAAACTTGCCAGAATGCACTTTTCCCCCGAACGTTTGGCTTCTTTCCCTTCTTCATCTTTTGTTATTGGGAATTTTCACGTCTCTCCCAAAGAATTTTAGATTAACTTTTAATTCCGGTGCCCTCCTTTTATCCCGGAAAAAATTCACTAATTCCGTTCTGTTCAGTCCAAATGAGGGCTCAACAATTTCTTATGCAATTTTTTTCGGCTCCCCTCACTAATAATTTAAAAAAACTATTTTAATTAAAATTATCAATTAATTTAATTAAAGATTTTATGCAAAATGGCTTAAGAATGGCTGCACACTTCACCCCTTCTCTAATTAACATAGTGTAAAAGAGGCAGAGTTGTATTTTTTTCTATTTTTTCTTTTTTGTATTTTTGTATTTTTTTTTCTTTTTGTAATAAATGAGCACCCGTAGATAAGTGTGAAAAGCACTTTACGGGACTTAAAAAAATTTGTAAAATATGTAAAATAGACAATATATATATTATTGTAAAAAAAATAAATAAAAACAATAGAGAGAAGAGCAAAAAACAACTTTCCTTTATGAGTTTGGTTTTTGTGGAATCGACTGAGCGGAATTGTACAGCATAGAAGAAGAAGAAAAGAATAAGCATAAGAGGAAAAAAGAGAAGAAGAGCATAAGAGTAAGAAAAAAAGAGAAGAGAATAAGAGAAAAAAGAAAAGAATTATAATTAACGGGAAAAAGTCGATAAAATAAATTCAATTATAGAAATGCTTTGCGGGCCACAAAAACAATTAAAACGGGTCTCCTTTTGCACACCCCTGATCTACTCTACTTTTTCCGCCTCTACGGAATCATTATTACTCGTACATCCACATTGAATCGATAGCCGCCGGCAGATACAGAAACTCAAGAAAACTACAATAATAAAGTAATTTAAAGAAAGCAAAAGATGGAGTTCGAAACGCAGAGAAAAATATTCAAGACAATAAGTCTAAATGGATAGTTAAGAAAAGAAAAAGGGAGGGAAAAGAGGGAAGATGGAGTGGGGCATCGAACAGATATAAAAGAAGAAAGGATTGAGAAAGCAATCCAATAAAACTCTGATGAATTATGTCCATCGGTTGCGGGCCTCTGCCCGTGAGAGCTTTTCTGACCATCTCAACTTTCCTCGTCAGCAATAAAACAATTCTAAAAGGCAGTGAATTGTTATTTACTAATAACCATAAAATGGCATTGGCGCTTTGACGGGGCTCGCGACCGATTTGACGATCGAGGTCGTTTATCTTTCTGTTGCCAACAATCAATGTCTACCTCAACAACTTTCCTATTAGATTATCTCAAAGACAAGAAAAACCTTTATTTAATCGCCGGTGAAATTCGATCGCTGAGTGAAACATTGCTAAATCAAAGAGGAAAAGGAAAATAAACAACCGCGAGTCAGCTAATAAAAATAAATTACATCATTAAATAAATTAAATAAAACCAACTGATAAGACTTTCCGGTCGGATTTTGACAAAACCCATATGTTGGCAAAAGAGAATTTAATTTTGCCAATTTTCCCCAAATTCCATTACGACAAATTTAATTGAAATTTTTACGATAACACCATTTTCTCTTTGACGAGCTTTTAAAATATTAAATTGTAAAAAAAGAATAGAAAGTTTGCGGTGATGTTTTGCAATTTATTGGACGGATTGATTGTCTTTCCCGCCATAACTTTTTGAGCTTTGAGAAGTTTGCGGATGTGAGGCGGCCATTTTGGTGAAATTTATCCGGTTTCATAATTGAGAAAGCTCAGTCGGTCGTTTTTTGCCCGCAGGTTCTGCTTTATTGTTGGCTTGGTAACTTGCCATGATTTACTGTACATTTCTGGGTTAATTTATTTCAAATATCGCTTATCTTATCCCCTCCCTTCTATTAAACCTATGCAAAAAAGAGGTCGTTTTTCACAAAAAAACTCAGCTACAGTTTTCTTCCCCCCGTGAAAAATGACTTCGCCTTAGGATTATTTATCAATATACGAACCCGAATCGGACGGAGCCATCATAATTTCAGTGTGCTGAACTTCTTCTGAACATTTTTTTAAAATGGCGCCTGTCTCCTGTTGGGTCGTCAGCAGCGTTTCTGTTGTCGTTTATCGGATGAAATGCTTTCAACGTAACACTTTCGCTCCCCTCAATTTTTATGTTCAATTTCCTGCCCTTTCTAAGATTTCGTTCCCGTAATTATTTTCCCTCTTTTTTGATCATTTAATTTCCTCGCCATTTATTTTCGTGCGATGTCATCGCGAAAGCCCATCGCCCGACATTTTGACAAAGTTTCTCATTTTAACGGTTTCTCTTGAAACTTTGGATTTACGCCTTTGGAATTTCAATTAACACCGCTTTGGTTAATTCTTATCAAAGACACATTTACAGATTTTCATTCTTTAAATTTCAAAGAAATTAATTTGGCTGATTAATGTCTGACCCAATAATAAAAATTAACTTTCTTTCAAAGGTTTTGCAATGCGGAGGTGATAAGTTGGAAGCCATTTTCTTTCTCCTCAAAATCTATTCATTTTTATAATTATTTATTAACTTTGGGTTTTTTAATGTATATAAATTTTGTTTCATACACACGTATAGTATGTATAGATACAAATATTTATTTATTTATTTTTATTTTTTTTCTTTCTTATTATACAAACACATATCTTTTACTCATCTTTCCTACGCCCAATGTAAATGCGAAGATATTTACCAGCGTTAAATATTTATTTAAATTCTTTATTTAACAAATTTTACATAAGATCAATTAATATGGGTATAGAATCGATTAAAGTGGATATAGAAATAAGAAAAGAAGACCACAAAAACCGGAGAAGAGCAAGAAAGACAGAGAAATACAGATGGGATGAAAGTAAAATACAAAAATGGGAAGAAAACTATTAAGGTAAGGAAGTTCTAATATGGAAATTAGGGTTAAAACAAACAGACAATGGAATTATGTGTTTAGAAAACTATTAAAAAAGTTTAGATAAACAAATGAAAATAAATACGATAAATAATATGACTGATGGCAAAATAAAATTTACAGAAGAAATGAAAATGAAAAAGAAACAAATAAAGCAGACACAGGAGGCAAAGAAAAAAAAAGAATGCAGGAGGGAAAAGGAGAAAGAGCAGAAAAAGAATTACAAGAAATACAGAGAGCAGTGGAAAGAAGAAACGATAAAAAATTCTGGAAAGTTATCAGAAGAAATAGAAAAAACATGAGATGGACAGAAAACGACATAAAAGAAGACGATTGGATATAACATAAACTATACCGATCAGCGAAGACGGAAAAGATAGAAAATGAAGAAGAGAATATAAGACAGGAGAATATCGAAGGAAGAAGTAAAGAAAGCGATTAAGAAGATGAAAAAAAGGCAAAGCTACAGGAAAAGGTGGTATACCGGAGTTTTATCAGAAAATAAGAGAAGACGAAGACTTAATAGAATATGCAATAAATAACTAAACATAATATATTTAAATACAGGAAAAGGGGTGATTATCATTTAAAAAACATTACGTTCGCACCCCATTTCAAAGGTTTGAGCTTTCATTCAGTGGTGTGAATGAAGTGCAATTAACAACGAAAAGAAAAGGGAAATATCACCAAATTATGGACTGAATTTAAAATCAAAATTTTATTTGACGTTTGCTAACTTTTCTGCCCCTTCCGTTTTGAATATGCGAAATAAGTGTTTCTGCAATGGCATAATTACAGGAGTTCAGTGAATAATAATAAAGTAAAGGGAATTAGTTACCGTAGTGGAGCGAAATGGCCGAGATTTAAGCTAAATTGACATTTACGAGCAGCTGTGTTTCTTCGGGAATATTCCCACAAATCGTAAACATTCTTTGGTTAAAATGGAAAGAAGTGTAAAATTCCATAAGTCGAATTGTAAAAAAAATTGACATTTATCCTTAGGACAAAAGCGAGTTCCCAATTAAATCACGATCGAAGCGAAAATTCTTTTGTGTAATTAAAATGGGTCAGTGAATTCGGTGTGAAATAAATCCTGTACGTGTTCGCAAAGTTTAGCTGTGTCATAAATTTAGAGCTGAGACAGGTGATGGCCGTCAAAATGTGGAGAGGTTGTCTCGACTCTTCGACAGACCATTCTACAAATAAACTTATTCTCACCGGGGGAAACTTATGTCCCCACTGTGTGGTAAGATAAGCCCAGAGACCGTTACTGCTGAGTCTTTCGCCCTCGATTTGGGGTGAGGAGTATCTGCCAGCCCAATCAATGAATGAATGAGTGAGTGTTATGGATTATTATGAGAATAAACTTTACGGAGTAAT
>JAQIBA010000081.1:26347-308806 GCA_028293925.1 Brueelia nebulosa
TCCCTCGGGGACAACCACAATGGCGCCGACTACATTCGCAACCCCAACGACCACATACAGCTACGACTGACTCTACGTGAGATTTGGCGGGCGAAAGTTCGCAGCAGACGACAGGACACGCGTTTCGACCGTTTGGCGACTGAAAGCATGGACCATGACTCCGCGGCTGGGGAGCACCTACTCCCCGCACTCTCACGCGCATGCGCGGGACAGTGCGCCTCCGGCCCCACTCTGCCACTCTCCCACTCTGCCACTCTTATCATTCCATC
The DNA here is from genome assembly GCA_028293925.1 of Brueelia nebulosa. Taxonomy (NCBI): domain Eukaryota; kingdom Metazoa; phylum Arthropoda; class Insecta; order Psocodea; family Philopteridae; genus Brueelia; species Brueelia nebulosa. The sequence goes on from JAQIBA010000081.1 coordinate 26,617, forward strand.
CTCGGCCACAGGTTGTCTTCGGTGGTCGGTGGGCATTTGGGGGGGGGAGCGGGAGGGAGGTCGAAAGGGTACGGGGGCCGAAGGGGCGTTAATTGATGTAACATCGGTTTAATTGGCGATAATTAGTTCATTTTCCTTGACCCCCTCTTATTTATATTCTGGCTTTGTTTACTTAAAGACTTGCATTCTTTGCTTCCTTCTAAAACTTACGGGTGTTTGGCATTACAAAAATAATATAAAAGGATATGCCGTATATATACGTCAAATGATTTTTCTTGGTTTATTTAATAATATACGTTCGATTGTTTCTGGTAATAGAGGGAGAGTGGGAGCATTGTGTTTACATAAAGATACATAAAGTCTCCTTCATTTTTTCTCTACTCTTCAATTTTGTGTACATTACCTTTGTACTTTTATAAGCTGTAATAAACATAACCTAAAATAATCATAAACCTAATAATTAAAATAATTATTCAATGGATTTGACGAATATATACGCAAAAATACGTGGCCACTGCAGGAACCACTTCTACAGGAACCGCTTAACGGGTTAAAAAAACATAAACGTGAATTAAGAGTCAATGATAAAAGAGGTTACCAATATCGTGCTTTTTGAGTAATTCGGACGTGTCGCTTTTAATTAAATTTTTTTAAACAAATTTATATAATTTTTTAACATCAAAACAACAATCCAATTGTACTGTTAAACCTTTTCGGACCCAATTAAAAATTACGACAGTTTAATGTTAAATTAAAAAACAAAAAAAAAACCTCAATTGTATTATAGAATACGTATAAAAATTGTCACAATAAATTTGCAATACTCAGTGGGTTTCATTCCATTAACTCATAACTCATTTTGAGAGACATTTAAAGGAAAAACTTCTCACTGTATTAATCAAACTAAATCAACAATTTATAGATAATGAAAAAATCAACAAATAGATTAAATATTAAAAAACCAATATCAACAAATAACAAAATAAGTAAATAAACAAACAAATTAGAAAAAACATTTTTGTATACTTAATTATAACATAAATATTTAACATTAAATATGTAATTAATATAATAATTTAATAATACATTTTAGCAAATTATTTTTAATTAAATATTTGGATATTTTTTTAAAAAAATCTTTCTAATTTGTTTATAATAATGTAGTGTAAACACATTTTTTTTTTTTAAATAAGAGTAAATTAAAAATTAATTAATTAAACTCTATTTCGCCCGGATATATGAGAGGGAAACAACAATTAAGATATAAATTAAGTACTAATTACCTAAACCTTTGGCCACAACGAATATTTTACATATTATAATATGAAATAATAATATTATAAACGCATATAAATTATTTAGGGATATCAAAGCATTCAAAATTTAAAATAAGTGATAATTAAATAAATCATTGTATCACGAAAATAATTACAATAAAATTAAAATGTAAAAAACGATAAATAATTCAAAAGTAAAGGCAACAAAAAATGTTTAACTAGTTAAAAATAAATAACAAGGATAATATAAATATAATTGTTATTGTTCGCGTGACGGGAAGTTCCTTAATGTTTGATTCATATTAAAATTAAAACAGAAAGTCAAATTAGTGTTAAAATTTCAGAAAAAGTTTCACGAGGATTCAAAAGATTTGGAACCATACTGAATATTGGACACAACCTCCGAATTCATTTCCATTCAAATAAACATGACAAAACAAATTTGAAAAATGGCGGAAACAATAAAAGATGCATTCGCGATAAGCCGAACAATAGTGGCAACTTGCAATTATTCCGAATCATTGCCTCAACGAGGTACGCCACCAATTTTCCACCAGAAGACAAAAGAATACGTCGCAGAGGAAAAATCCAGAGTTTTCCGTCGGGAAAATATTCTCTGGTGAAATCCAAAATGAATTTCTGATAGCAAAGGATATTTCGGATGTCAATTACTAATCAAATGCAGAGATTCGTTTGCGCATGCGCACAATGGCGAGAGATCCAAAAGATTCGGAAAGAGATCGAAAACCGATTTCCTTGTCTTCGAGTGCCACTTTTAAACTCCTTTTCCGACAGCGAGCCTTTTAGAGATTCCATCTTCCCAAAGAATCCTCTCTCCTGAGCCTTTTCTTCTTCCCTCCCGAACGCCAATCAGGTCGAACTCGTAATAAAAATGGCCAATCACGATTTCTCCGGCATGTTGCTACACCGGAGAGTCAATGAGCCGTAATTACAGATAAAAATGCAACACGAGGGAGGGGAACATTGCATAAGCACCGTGAGACTCTGGTGCCACTTTCCATCGTGGAAATACCACTTGCTTTCTGTCGGCGCTAACGACCGATAACAGTTACGCCCTCGTGTCCGACCACTTTGTTTCTTCTGCTCCGATAAGGACCACGTGCTGGGCATCCTTTTGACAATCGTTTTCCTCCTCATGTTTTTTTTCAATCGCTCTCTTCTCAGGAAACAACGCTGACAATCAGTAAATTATCATTCGTTTGATGTGAGCGAAGCGGAATTGAAATTGGGATCCCGTGGGAGGGAAGGGGACATTCTTTTATAAAACTGTTCTTTTCAAAGCTGAACAAATGTCGACAAAGTATTCCACCCAATGAAAAGAAAACCTTAAAAGTAATAAATAACTTCCTCGGGCAGATGAGTACATTTTATTATGGGGTACCATTTTGAAAAAGGCTGAGTTGGTTCACATATAAATAAAATACAAATTGGCCATTTGTGTTTATGAGGAACTGAACGAAAACAATATTGTAAAGACAACAGAAAAACTCAATGAAAATTAAATAAATAAATAAACTAAAATTCCCATCTGTAAACTATAGTTATATGTGACAAAAAAACTAAAATTTTATGAAGAATATATTGAGTTTAAGATTTATTATCATTATTACCAACAAATTTAGTTTTATTTAGCTTAATTTTTATATTTTATTTAGAAATTTAGACAAATACTTATACTGTCAATGAAATTAAGGACGAAATTGGGAGAAATAAAAAGAATAATAAAAGAAATAAAATGTGAGAAATAAATCAATAAAAACTTACAGTTATAAACTATTTCTGTATAGAGGCGGAGAGCCTAATTTTTAGTAAAACTTTTACTGTATCTATGTATTTTAATAATGTAATATAATAATATATTTCTCCCCTATTTTAAGCGTAGATATATGGGTTTTCTCATTGCACTAACTTTTTCTTTATATTTCACATCTTAACATATATCACATTTACAAAAAAAATTACAGTTCAACTGATTCAGAATTAGAGAGGAGAAGCCTACCTAGTGTATGTAAAATTTAATAAATAAATATAAAATGAATATATTTATTAATTTTTTACTTTATTTTTCATTTATTAATTTTTAATCTGTTTTTTTTAACTTATTTATTTAGCGCAAAGTTCGTTTGTTATGTATTGTTTTTTTTGTGTATATTTATTGACTTCGTTCTCTTTATGTTTTATTTACTTGTTTCTTGATTCAATACATATTTATTTACTTGCTTCTTTATGTTTATTTAGTTGTTTATTTTGTACATGTACTTTCGAGGTTTCTTTTATGTGTATTTATTTACTATTTTTAGACATATTTTCCTACTTGGTTCTGGTATATACTGTATATATATTTGCTCTCGCACGCATATCCCTTTATTTACTCTTATAGACTCTTAAATTAAACATTCTCTCCTCCATCAGAATTCTTTCGAGTTATAGGAATTTGTCCCCCCCGTAATTTTGTAATCCTTGTAATTTTGGTTGTAAATACTTTGACTGTAAACATTTTGTAAACCACTGAACGGGGAAACGAATCAATATATTATTATTATAAATTACTATAAAATAAAAAAATATATTCATGCAAAAGTTGCACTGAAATAAACAGACAAACAAGCTATAATTACATAAATAAATAAATAAACAATAAGTATATCTTTGTATTATATGTAAATATAAGCCCTCTTCCATTGGGGTAAGTGGAAGAAGTAAAGCAAAAAAAATTACTTTCCCATCCAACCCCGTTTCGCATTTAAAGAAATTTAATTTTAGAAATACGAATACTTTTGGATTTTTACTTCTGAAAATATATTTTTCAAAATTTCTTTTTTGATTTCTATTTTCCAGATATAATATTATCTACTGTATGTATTAGATTTTAAGAATGAGAATTTTTCTAGAATTTGTGCACACTTTTCCTTTTCCACTGAACGTGAAAAGGAACGGCGCGAGTCTTTTCCATTCGTCGATTTCCCAATCTCACAAAACACGAAATTCGTTCACGCGTTCAACTGTGAAACCCTTTTCGAGAGCAGAGGAATTGCTCCCAAGAAACCGCATTCAAAAATAAAAAAAAAAAAAAAAGAAAAGAAAATTAATCGAACGTCACACAATGGCCTCCGAAGAAGTTGTTTCAGCCCTGAGAAACCCATAAGTTTCCAACAATTCCGGTTACAAATCCTCTATACAGAGCACATCTGGCCCGACAACTCACATAATTAATTTTTTCTACTTCTCCGCAACTGCGTGTGAGTGAGGGGGCCCCGGGGGGCGAGGAGGGGCAAAGGGGGGGGGGAGGTAGGAAACGTTTGAGCGATGGACTGGGTTTCAATTACCTCCCCTCACCCCGAGCTTTCATTTTTCCCGGTCGTAGAGGAAGTTGGAAAAACTTGGATTATTAAAAGGTTTCTCCCTTTTATTTCCCATTCAAATTTACCTTTTCATAATTCGACGGTTCAAAACCGAAACGGACCGTTAATTCTTAAGTGAAAAGGTTTCATCGAATCGTCTAAATCAGTGATGGCCAACGTACGGCCCGTGAAGGTGTTGCATGTGGCCCGCTCTTTTATTCCCATATTTACATACGTATTTGATGATTTTAGTCCACTTTAATTTTTAAATAAGGGGTTATTCTAATGGGAGAATAACTTCAATTTTAAATCCTTATATTTAATTTTGGCATACGTTTTGGCCAAACTCAACTTTGGCCCCCATAGTATGAAAGGTTGGCCATTACCGGTCTAAAAGAGTTAAAACTCGTTGTAATTATTGCAAAGCGCGCAAGGCAAAAGCTTTCAGTGACAAACCGTCTTCGAGGAAACCGAGCTTTGTCTCTCACACGTTTTAAAGGCTTTCGAACCAAAATAATTATACATTTTGTTAATTTAGGTCGTCCGACTTCTTGCACGCACCGAATGCCACAGCATTTGAACATATAAGACAATAAATGACATGAAATGATACAGTGGTCCCACATTGCACCACAACAACCTTTAAAATTTACGATTTTTAGAATAAAACCCCAAAAATGGGACTTGTGTTTATTTCAACAACCATAATTCGCGAAAGGGTTAAAATGTTGACCTAAAATTTGACAGTCTTTCGCGGAAAATGCCAAGGTACAAACCCCTAAAATCTAAAAACAATCGAAAATGTTTCTGATTTCTGTCTTTTCACGTGAAATGACACTGTTCAAAGTGTGCATCCAACTTTTTGAATCGTTATATCTCAGAAACGGTGGCTCTTAGGAAGAAAAGTATGGACACATTTTTTGTATATAATTTTATCCTCTACAATTTTTGTCTGAACTATTTTTACGATATAACTTACCGTTTTGCTGAAAATGTCCAACCAACTCTTTTCCCATTCTTTTCTTTCATTCATTTCTTTCATTCATTTCAATTCATTCATTCTTTTCATTTTCTTACCAGTCGAGCCAATTTTTTTCCCCAAAGGACTTCTCACATTTCTTTTATATAAATATACTCTGAGCAATTTCACCAAATTTAAGCTTCTTAGGAATTGTTACAAACCATAAAGTCTAATTTGAATGAACTAATTTTTTAATTAGGAATTCGTGAACTGAAAAATTGTCCTGTCTTCACCGCATCTAATTGGATAATTTTTCCTTGTGCTATGTAGAATTTTTCATGGAAAGAGGACTATTGGGGATTCTCACTCAGAGGGTTTCAGCATTCCTCCCTTCCGTCAAAAAAAAAAAAGAAAATACGAAAAGACACCAAAACTCCAAAATTATCTCCGAACACATGGATAAACAAAAGCCGGCAGCAGCCATCTGGCGGAGAATCCGGGAAATCAGTGAGTTCCCGTTGGAGCCGCGTGGCGTCGCCGCGAAACGTCGTCTGTTTTAACGGTCAAAAAAGCCAAACTTACCGCTGTAGTCGCGAAGAAATTCTCTGCTTTCGAGATTTTTCTTGATTCCGTCCTCTTCTTCCAGCCTCAAATCGATGGGATTGTACGAAATGTTTGCTTTTTTCAATGTGTTCACGAGAGTCTCCATCATTAATTTGCACGAATGCAACCCGGATATTTCCGCGTAACCGTTTCTCACGTACATAAGCGCCACTTTGTTCCAGTCGTACCTGAAACCCAAAAAGTCACAATGCAAACCGAATCTAACATATATTAAAACCACATCTACACTCTTTTAAAAAAAACATTTTTGGTATAAACATCGTTTGGGGAAAGTTTGGGAAAGTCTCCGCAAGTTCTTTGAACTCCTGTAGAAACTGTAAAAAGCATCGGCAGAGTTTCGCAGAGATTTTCCAAATTATTTAATTTATTTTGAAGAGATCTCTGTGACTTTCATCGCATTCAAATGAGTTTATATTTTTGGTAAAAATTCGGAAAGTTTGAAGAAGTTTTAAAGTGGACTCATAAAACCCAAAAAGTTACAATGAGGGCAAACAATGATATGGATTTTCTGGAAATTATTAATTAATAAATTTTTTATTGGTAAAACTTGTCCGGGAAATCGTTTTGGAGTACGAGAAAAAAAACCAAAGGGGCAGAAAAAAATGAAGGGATGAATTTTAAATGCATAATTTCGTTAATGGAGAGAGGAAAGTGATTTGACAATTGATTGAAAGGGAATGATAAATGACGGTTTGCCCTTAAGTCTTAAATGGATCACGTTTTGATATTAATAAACCTTTAAATGAAGACATCACAGCCCCCTCCCCCTCCCCGCCATTTTCCATCCATACAGTTAATTACGAAACTTATACGGTCTTTCCCTCAGTGTGCAACACACTTTATCTTTTGAACCTTTTCCGGCTGTGCTCACCTGTGCAGAATCCCGAGAATGAAATGGCTGATCTCCTGGAAGTCGACCACCCCCGTCCGGACGAGGAGGTGGTAGTCGTTCTCGCACGAGGTTTTGTTCTGGGCGAAGTTGAAGGTGAGGGCGCCCGCCGTCAGGAGGGGGATGTTCCAGAAGCGGACCATTCGGGCGACCGCCGCTGAAAGGAAGTTTCCTTTTTTCACTTTCCACTGAATAAAAATAATTAGGAGAAACAGAGTTTCCCCGGGTTTTTCACACGGACGGAAAATCCCATCAATTACACGGAAAAGAATTTAATTAGAGACTGAGGCTTTTGGCTTGGAAAGGACAACGCCGAGTAATGTTTTCCACGGAAAATGGAAAGGACTCAAAAACACTTTTCTATTTCACTCCGAAAATAAAGAAGTCGAAATGACTGCTCATCATATTTTGTTCCCCTTTTTAACTTCTTTTCTTCTGCTTTTCCTATTTTGTCTGCTTTCTTATTCTATGACTTTGTCCTCCGGTTTTTTCTATTTTTTTTCCTTTTTTCTCCACCCTTATCTTTTTTCCAATAATCCTTCTTATCTTTTTCCTATACTGTCCTTTTAACCCTCCTTAACAGTACAAAAACCTGACAGAAGACAAAGATGAGAACATTATATAAAGGAAAACAACATTTGAGGAAAAGAAAATAAAACGTGTCCCCTAAGGAGGGGTTGTAAATGCCAGGGCAGGAGAACGCATGAATAAAAATAAAATGGATGACGAGGAATCACCCCCTCCCCTCGCATAAAAGCAATCCAACACCCCTTCACAACAATATCCTCCTCTTACGACAAGAGTTTGTGACCATTAAAAAGAAAACAACCTTGTCACGATTTAGTGTGAACACTAAACATAACACGGAATAACATTTTCCTTCGGTCGAGAGGCAGCTTAAGTATCAAACAACCCTTGTTGTCGCTCTCCTCACCCTTTGTTAACTCTTTCACCTTTTGGGTCGCGCATCTATTTTTTATTTGTTTTTAATTAAGAGAATCCACAATGTGGTTTCGAATGGGGGTTTTCGAAAAGCTCAAACAACATAAATGTGTAAATATACACAATTTTTTCGGATTAATTTCCCCGTTTTTCCAATCAGGAAAATTCTGCGTGGGAGGAGCTTTCCAAGAAGGAAATCCTCAAACGTCTTCCCTTCCAACGCACCCCCGTTAAGCTCAAACCCGAACGTGTCTAAAACCAAAAATATTAAACTCTTACACATTTACCCCTCGATTCATACAGTATTTTTTTAAATATAAATCTGTTAAAGGAATTTGTGTGTGTGTGCACACCGTTTTCTATTAGCTAAAATCTAAAGAACCACCGAATCAATTTCCAAAGAATTATCTGCGCTGTCTCATTTCTAATAGAAAACCTGTTTAGGTTTAGATAACTTTACCAATTCCTTTCTGCTGTTAAAGGGTTGATTTTGAGTACAGTAGGCGAAGTATTCGAAGGGTTACAATTAACGCATTTCCTGAAATACTGAGTGCATTTGCGTTGCTCATGGTTATATTCTTTGTGTATTAAACATTTTTCACAATTTTCATATAATTTTTAGCGAATTGATTTTGGATTTAGTTGTAATTAGTTTGGGTGGATTTAGTGGTAGTGGGTTTTCAGTGTACTTTTCAGATTTTGTTAACTTGTTTGTAGATTTGATAGCTAAAGTTAATGTTAAATATTTAGAGTTTAACTGGAGGATACCAAACGGAGACTAATCAAAATAGAAAGCGGCAAGAGAGTAGTAAAATATGAGTTAAAAATTCGAACAAAGTGCGCCAAGAGATTGACAAAGGCCAAAGTTAAACACAATGGGGAGAAGAAAGGAAAAGGTACTTCGAAAGGAAGATTATATCAAATTCAAAATGGGGGAAGAGAAAGCTTTTATAAAACAATTAGAGGAGAGGAACAGAGCAAACCAAGGACAAGAACGACTTTCAAGAATTGAAAAATCCCAGAAGTCAGCAGGATATAAAGGAATAATGGAGAGCCATCTCCCCAAGTACTTAACAGAAGCAAAAACAGCCAAACAACTTAGGAGAGAGGCCAGGAATTGATTTGAAAACCCAGAAGAGTGCAACTGGAGTGTAAATATTGTAACTATTGTACTTATTTTAATGCCGAAAGGCGAAAAATATAAATTATTATCATTATTTAGAGTTTAGAATAAAAAATGCCGGGAAGAAAGTCCACTCTGTCGACGTTGAGTGCCAGAGGGAAGAAAAGACGGAGGTTTGAGTAACAATTTAGAGGTTGCAGACCAAAGAGAGAACCATTTAGAAGAGACGAAAGGAAGAGATGGTTAACAGAAGACGACTTACAAAATGGCTGAATAAAGAAGAAGCATTATTTTTGTAGTTAAGTGCAATGGGATTATCAAAATGCATTCAGTTTTCAGCGTTCTCCAAATAATTTGAAGCGAAAACCAGTGTTCCCCTCTGTTGTTCCAAAAGATAGGTGGTGATATGATATATAAAATATAAGTATAACGATGTAAAGATTAAACGGATGAAATGATAATAAACGATCGGAGGAAAGCAACGATAAGCGGAATGTACTCGACAGTGATAAAGTTTCTAAAAACCCGTCACTGCTGACCAATCTGGGCTCGACCATTGTCTTCTCGACCAATTGACACCCCCAACCGAAGTGACGTCACGTGGGGCTCGCACTAATCATTAAAATCAACGGCACGTGAATTATCAAAGAAACCAAACTGTGAGTTATCGTCCGAAAACTGTTAAAGATATTTTTCCTTTATCTAATCGGGATCAATTTGAACAAATTTAGAGATACGCAGATAATTCTATAAATAAAATATATTTTTGAAGTTTTGTTATTATTGAAGAGTCAACGAAAACATTTCTCAGTTACTGCAAGAGTTTACATCAAGAAATTTATAAAAGAAAAATAATTCTTCTAAGTGATATAAAAATGCATCAATTCTGACATTGTTAATCAATTGCAGCACTTAATTGAACGGATTTAAAAAATTGACTTGAAAAAGTGATTAATATTCGGTTATCAATTAATTAAGTCTCCAAAAATAAACGAATTGAATAACCAAGATAATTAATGGACAAGTCCAAGATTTTAATTAGTGGGACGGGCGGTTAATACGGTGGCGACATATCACCTCCATAATTATCTCGAGCTGTTAAGCATCCCTTAAAAAAGGGTTGACAGGAAGAATAGCTTTCGTTTTTTGAGTCCCTCTTCGAAATTAAAAACATAATTAAATGTTTTACAGTTTTGAGTATTACAAACTGGAAATGTTTGTCAATTTCGAGAGTCTTTCCTTAGCGGAAGTGCTTTTAACTCGAGTGGTCAATGCGAGGCTTTTCCGGGTAAAACAAACTTTCTGGAAATTTTTCCAAGTCGCGAAACTGCTTGGACAGCAATATACAAAAATGAGATGGTGGTGGTTTGCGCTCAGTTTTGGGAATGAGTTTCGTTAAACAACTTCCTCTAAGTTCAGAGTTATAAATTCTTTTTTGATTGGTGAAATTATAGGCGCTCGCGTGGTTTTAAAGAAGAGTTAATCGCCAAAGCTGAACAAAAGTACTGCTTAATTCAGTGGTTTCCAATCTGTGGGGCAAGGGGGCGAGTGTAGCTGTTTCCAAAATATCATTTTCGAATACAAACCAAAAATAAATATTCTTTTTTTGTTCTGTTATTACATTTCTTATAATAAATATAATATATTTTTACATAATATTGTATATTATTTTGTTTATTTATTAAATAAATTACAATATCAGTTGAGTATTTATGAAATTTGATTTTAGATAAATTAACGGGACGCAACAATTTATTTTTTAAAGTGGGGCGCATTAATTTTTTTTTTTAAAGGGGGGCACCGGTACAAAAAGGTCGGGAACCACTGGCTTAATTACATCAACCGAAAGAAATCACAGAAAGAACAAAGATTTGTGTTAATTGCCAAAACTAGGTCAGCCTAAATTTAATTAAATTATTCTTTAATTCGTTGGGAATAATTACCCAAAGGAATTAATTTGAATTTTAATTTGCAAAAAAGTTCAAAAAAGTATCACAAACTCCTAAAAAATTGTCATATTGGTTAAAATTATAAATAGCTATAATTATTTAAAGTATCGTAAAAGTGTAACTGAATATGGATCAGCGAAGGAACCTCATAGAAGTTGAACCCGACGAGCCCTCTCTGTCCCTCTCCCACATGACATCTTGACCTTTCCCCCATATATCTCCTTTGCACTGATTAATTTCTCTCCGAACAGGTTATCACCGTCGTCTTTAAACAGTTTTTAGACGTTTACGGAAAACGTGACTCGGAATTGGAGTGTCGGTGAGTAAATTCTGCATTGTAAAACGTCTCACGTCCTGTTTTTACTGGTTTCGTTAAACAACTCTCCGATCCCTTCTTCATTTTCCACCTTATTTGTTTCTTCTTGTTTCGAAGGCGTCTTCTTTCCCAAATCCCCACTTAATATGTCTTTTTTGTATTTCTTTTTAGATTTCCGCGAGAAATTTTGACGAAGCGACTCTGAGATTGGGATTCAGCTGACACCGCTGAAAAAGGCCACGAGGTCTCGTCATTCTCGAACGGGGGAAAAATCCATGATAGCATTTTATGAAAGAAGAGTAAAATGTGAATGGAAAATCATAAAAGGTGCGAACTGAAATGACAGTAAGAAAAAGTGGAAGAAGAGTCAGACTTTTCACTGAGCATTTTAAGTATTCCTCGAAAAATGTTTTTTTTTTCCTTAACAACTTTTCTTTTTAGAATAGAAAACGATTTAAGAAGATGAAGTGAAAATTCTAAAAGTGACATAATCAATTCAATCACTGAAAAAAATGTGACAATTTATAACGAAAGTCGGTAACCAATTCAGGAAGTACAAAATAGTATAAAATAATATATTTATTGAGTTTTATAATTTCAGTTTATGTTATTTATTTATTTATCCTTTGCAGGCCTCTCTGTGTTTATATTACTTATTTATGTACAGAGCTGTAATTTAGTTTATACAGTAGATAAAATAAGTGGAACTATACAGTGAATTTTATGTAAACGTTGTGACGTATTTCAAATGAAGAATTTATGTGCATAGAGAAAATGTATAAATTTTATAAAATTTTGTAAAATTTTGTAAAAATTAAGTCAAATATATTTTTGTTTTTGTTGTTAAAATAATAAAGCCTTACAGTGGGCATTGGAGGTGGTTTCTTATAAATTAAAGCAGAAGTAAGCAACAAAACAAAAGAGCAAAAATAATAATCTCTTACTGGATTTCACCGGTGGTTTCTGCTTATAATCCCAAAAGGAAAAATATAATTGAGATTTTTGTATTTTCTCTTTCGAATTCGACCTCAAAAGTCTTTTATTGAGCCAATTCTCTTTCCATTGATTCTTTAAGATACACCAATCTGATGGAGAATTCGAAAATAACTGAATATCAAAAAGTATACCTCCTGAGGAGATACAGTAAATATTTAAGCGCTTCGAGAGGTATAATAAAAGAAAAGAAATCCACTCACCCACACTGTATTCGCAAGAAGGTCCAAATATGACGTGTGGCCTGTTGTTGGCGTAGGCCTCGATGGCGTGCATTTGCCCGTAGACGGCATCGCACTGATCGTCGTAAGGGGTGAAGGAAAATTTCAAGCCCCTGGGCAGAATTCCTCTGCGTTTCGCCTCCTCCACTGCAAGACTCAGAGCTGGAAGAACTTTCGGAAGTGCTGACACATAACTGTAAACAATGAAACAGAAACTGTATTTAATCTTTGCCAAACCGGATCTCAATCTTTCACTTCAACAACCTTTTATTATTTGTGATTCTATTGATACATTGGCTAAGAGGAAACTCTGACTGACCACGAGACGAATAAATAATTATTATTTTGGAATGCAAATGGCAAACAGCTCTTGAAGGAATATAATATAGCACCGTCCGATTTATTATGTCAATAATTTTAGTCTTATTAATTAAATTTCAACCGATATTTAATTCTTTGACTGAGACAAGTTCGATTTTGGAAGGGTTAATGAACTTACAATTCATTATACTCTTCTCTGAGATGGAATGAAATTCTAATAAGTCGACAGCTAAAAGTTCCTGTCGGGGACCTTCAACAAACGAAATTAATTTCGAAATAAACTGCTGAAGCTGTTGAAACCAAATTAAATTCCTCTCAATCGGTTTTTGAAATTGATCAATTTAATTAATACGACAATGAATAGTTTCTTCAAATTCAGGATTCTTCGCACTGTGTGTCATACTCTTATAATGTAATTAATATATAATTAACATAAATAAAAATTTTACAATCTGTTATTTAATTATTTTTTAACTCAAAACTAAAAGTTATAATTTCCTCAAAATACAAATGATAATATTTTGACCATAAAAACAAACGTCAATATAAAATAATAAACTAAAATTTAGCATATATTTTTGTAGTATTTGTAACCTTAATGTAACTCTGTATCTCTAAGCATCTGTTTTAAGAAAGAGGAAGATTAGGTATAATTTAAAGTGAACCAAATGAGGATTCAGGTACTCGATTTCGAAAAGAGACAATGTACGACTCACCTCGTGTTCTCTGGAAGTATAACGGCAGCTTTAAGAGTGCAAAGCTCGTTTCCTTCATCCTGGCACACTTTGAACCAATTTTGACCGAGGATGGACCACGCGGATTTGGGACAGTGGTCAGAGAAATTTCTTCCCGCGCAATCGCAAGACAGATTTCTCACGGTTGATTCCGATCCCGTGAGTATAAAGTGGGCGAAAGAAACCAAAATGATCCTCAACAGAGTTTTCACAATTTCCATCACATCGGCACGAAAACCCGGAAAATCCGATCTGTCTCTTCGCCAGACTCACGCCAATTTCTTTTTGTTCGTCATTCTGAATTTGAAAAGTTTTTCCTCCAAATTTTCTCTCAATATCCTACACTTCAATTTAAAAAGTAAATTTATTTAATGGGGTTTAAAAGCTAATTTAAACATTATTGTCAGAAGGAGTGGGGGGATATTAACTTTCAAAAGAACCAAAGAAAGGAAATTAAAGAGTATTTGTCGTCTTTGTAATCCATCATTTTGCATTAATTTAAAAGTTAATGGAATGGGTTAGGCCTTTGAAACTGACAATGCTGACGGTGGAAAACACCCTCAGTAACCCTCAAAAAATTGAAAACAAAGGGAATTTCAATTTTTATAAAAATTAGGAAAACTATTTCCCGAGAGGACCTCACATTTAACTGGACAAAATTCCGCTTTTAGAATTTTAATTAAACAAAGGATGAAATGCTTTTTGAAATTTAAAAATTCTCCGAAAGGATTATATCGTATATTGTACTTTAATAGAATAAATCTGTTAAGGGGATCTCTGCGTATGAGTGTTTGTGTGCGTTTGCATCTCTTTGTTAGTTAAGATTTAAAGAACACCTGAACCGATTCCAAACGGAATTTTTTCAAAAACCGCACATTGTTTCCATTTTGAGATGTAAGCATAAGCTAAAAAATTTGAGTGCAAAAACAGAAATAATTCTGTTAATCTCAAAATTTGTTTCCATTTCTGATTTCTTAAGAAATTGTTCCACTTTATCAGTTTTATTGTTATTTACAAATTTTCCCTGAAAATGGTTGAGAAAAAGCCACTTTGTGAAGTGATTAAGAAAATCTGAGGAAATCAAAAGCTTCGAAAGTTTAGGATTTAAAGCAAAAAGAAAGCCTTTATCAAAAGTATTTTGACAATACAAAATTTTATAGTTTAATACCTAATTATTTTACTATAAGATTTTACTTTACTTTCGTATTATTTAGTTATCAATGCTGTTAATAATAATATATTTGTGGCAGTATAATTAAGTGTTAATTACTATTAACCCTTTGTGGTCATATGTATTATTTAGTATTATTTAGTTTTTATTTTTTTGTATTAACCCTTCGCGGTCTTATAAAATTATATTATTATGTTTTATTATTACTTTTGTATTATTTAGTTATCAATATTGTTAATAATATATTTGTCGCAGTAAAATTAATTAACATTAAATTAATATAAATGTAAGAACTGTTGTAAAGTCAATTATAAGTAACTCTTAAGGATGGAAAACGAATAATTTTGAATTGTCTAAATACAGTGCGGTGCACGAAATTAGGACACCCTTGATTTTGTCCATATCTTTTAGGTTTTAGGATTTAGTTGCCAAAAATTTTGTGGATATGTGTAGTTTTAAGGCTAAAATCAAGTAATCATTCGAATGTTTCACAAAAATAAAAAAAACTTATAATTCTAAAAAAAAACAAAATTTTGCCTGGTGCACGAAATTAGGACACCCTTTAAAAGTTTTATAAACATAAAAAAAATAAGAAAAACTATATACCTAATATTGTGTGGGTTTACCACTACCTCGAATAACATCATATACTCTCTCTGGCATGGAGGCGATTAGTTTTTCTAAGGTGGTTTTCGAAATTTTGACTCACCCCTCAAAAATGGCAGACTTCAGTTATTCTTTGGTTAAAAACTGTCCGGCCGTTGGCGTAAACAAGCCTCACAAGTATGCCCCAGAGACTTTCAGTAGGATTCAAATCTGAACTCTTCGCTGGCCATGTCATAACACTGACTTTTTTTCGCGAAGCCAGGTTTGGGTGAATTTTAAGGAGTGGATGGAGGCATTATCTTGTCGAAAAGTCCATTTTTTACCAACCATTCTCGTAGCCTGAGGAAGGAGATGGGTTTCGAGGACTTGGACATATCCCTCTGATGTTAAAGTATTCTCTAGGAACACCAAGTCGCTCGTACCTCTTGCTCCAAACGCTCCCCACTTTGCTCACATCTCTGCCCCCACTTTGCCTCTTCGAAGGCAATGTCAATAGCTCCGGAACCCATCAGGACCATTCAGATTAAAGTTTTTTCATCGCTAAAGATGACTTTCCCCACTATTTAGTCCAAGACATGTGAGTCTTGGCCCATGCCAGTCTTGCACACTTATGGTGCTCGGTTAAGGGAGGTTTGGCCATCATTTTTTTAAAAACGAGGCTGTCTGAGTTCTTCAGCACTCGTCCCACTGTCCAGGGTGAACAGTCGAGGCCCAATTTTGTTTTAATTTGGGATGCGCTTGTCACATTGTTGCTCACTTCCCTCAAAACCCTCCTTTTATACCGCTCCGAAAGAGCCCCTTTTCTTTTTTTCTATGATATAACGCCATAATTGCTACCCAGACTTAAATAGTTATTATTAAATGGCTCGAGCGTCCGATTTCCCTCGATATTTGACTCATGTTTTTTCTGTCCGCTTTTAAAATATCAATTTTTGCCCTCTTAGTGGGTGTTAAAGCCTTCTTTCGTCCCATGTTTTTCTGTGTTTCCTAAAACCCCAATTTTATACCTCAATATATAAAACTAAGCTTAATAATATGAAAAATAAAAGTAAAACACTGTAGTGGTGAATTTAATGTAACTTATCAAACGATATCGCAAGAAATAACAAACTGTCCTAATTTCGTGCACAAGGGTGAAAACCTTTTATTGTACCTGGGGAAAACGCAAGCGGGATTCAACAAATTTTGATATATTTAAAGTTTCCATCATCCTAAACAGAAGATGTTTTGAGTACCTGTGGCATTCATAAACGCCTTCAGTAAGTGATATATTCAGAAATTCATAGTGTCCTAATTTCAGCACCGCACTGTATTTTGGAGCGTTACTGTATATTTAATGAACATTCAGAAGAAATTGGGGCAAAAGAGAGTGGAAAAGAGTTGTTGAAGGAAAAAATCAGGTTATAGTGAAGGTGATATTGTAAAGCTTCAGTGTCATAGCTTGAGAATCCTCTATTTCTCTACCGAGGGAAAGACGGTGTGTTCAATTTTTTAGGAAACATTGGTTTTGTGTCAGATATTGATTGATACAACGGGGCAAACCTTGTAGTAGTCAATGTATTTGAGATATATTAAAAATGTATGGCAAAATTTTTTTCTTAAAATTTTCCTATCGATGTTCAATTATTTCGAATATAAATTTAGTATCTCAAACACAGATGCTTCGTAAATCTCTCTCTCTCTCTCTCTCTCTCTCTTTATGAAACCCCGACTTTACTTTTTCACATTTGAAAGGATTTAAGAAATTTACATTTCCCCGTAAGCCTACGGATGTTTTCACTTTGTGAGAAAATTTAGTGAGCCAACGAAAGCTTGAAAAAAGATCTTTCTTCGCTTTCCCCAACTGACTTAAAACTCATAATTTTCAATTGAATGAAACTTCTGCTTTTGGATGCTTTAAGTCATTTCTGAGACATATTAGTCTGTGTAAACCCTCGGAGGCTTTCGTTGAGCTTTTACTTAAATCCCGACAAAAAATTACACTCATCTTCTGTCTTCTGCAACTGTTTTGAGCGGCACATGTCAACACAAAAACTACAAATCCTTTACATTATAAATTTCCTCTATGTTACAAACAGGATTTTCTTGATTAACAGTTTCCATGTTTAATGAGTTATTTTTTGCCAGAATGATAATTAACTAAAGTGTTACCGATTGACGTTATTCCACGATAAATACACTCGGTAAGGGACACGTGTCCTCCCGATAAAATAATTCATGTTTTCACGGTTTTAACAAAAATCCAACTTTTAATAGATTCATTAATCATACTGATGTATTGTTTTCTGGAACGTTTTTTAAAACTTGATCGATTCTCCTGATTAATAGTCGAAAATTTGCTCCATTTCGTCGGGAATAAAAATGGAAATGCATCGGGATAAAAGGGGAAGAATATATTATATGCGATGATAAATGAAATGCGTGAGTCAGTTACGTTAGAGTTACTGTCCTTTAGCGCAACATCAGACGCCACGATTATTTACTCTGGAAATGTTTATAAAAATTAAATCTTATCTAAGAATTAAATAAAAAAGTAAAGAAAAACAGTTTTCCCAAGTACCCAACTCCCCCGCCTTTGATGTGAAAAATAGATTTGAAAGCTTTTCAAGTGGAATTTCCGAGAATTTTTCTCTAAACTTTAAATGACGAATTCCTTTTTACGACACCGGACCGCAAAATGGATGGATGAGGAGATGAGGAATCGATTTTGGGGCGAAAATGGGGCGAAAATGTCCCGTAAAAGGGAATTTGGAGAAAATCTAATAATTTCTTTGAGTAAATATCTCTCCTCGTTTCTTAGTCAAACCTAAATTATTTTTTGAAGGGGTCTCATTGTTTCCCTAAATGTTACTTGTCATTTCCCTCCCCCAAACTTCGCGTTAATTCTGGGAATTTCGTTAATCACCTTTACCTCAATTTCGAAATTTTCGAAATTGGAATAGAACTCAACTATCTGACAACCCTTCTTAACATGCGGTTTCTAAGTTTTCTACACTACGGTTTCTTAAGTTTGAGGGGTGAGCATTCATGAGCCCGTTAAAAAGGGGTGGTTTATGGAAAATGCAGAATAATGTTGAAATTATTTTACCTTTTTCTTCCTTTTTCTTTCCTCTATTTTTGTGTTTTATTTAAATTATTAATGGGTATAGTTTTAATTGCAAATTCAGTTAATAAAATTTATTTTTTTATTATATACGTATTTAATTTTTTTATGCTTATTTTATGTTATGACATGTTCATTCAGGCGCTATGCAAGCGAACAAAATGTTTCGCAAAAACCCCGCGACCCTAACGGAAAAAGCGGGTTAAAGAAAAGTAAAGTAAAGTAAAGTATGCTTATTTTATTACTTTACTTTATTTTTCATTTATCCGCCAACTTCTTGTTCGTTTAAAATTGTTTTATTTTATTATTTATTTTTATTTTAATATTAATTTATTTTATTAATATGTAATTAATTTATTTTTAATTTATGTGTTATATATACATATAAATAAAATGGAAATTGGAATAGTAAATTTATTTGTAAAATTTACTTTTACAGTAATTGTATTGTAGTTTTAATAATATTTGTTTTTTCATTAATTTATTTATTTTAGTGAAATAAAATCATCCAAATATAAAAAGTACAAAAAAAAACATTGTCAGTGAAATGAAATGAAATGTAATTCATATTTTTACACAATATTTAACAAATTTTTTATCAATATTTATACATATTATACATAAAAAATTTATTTTAATTGTAAATTATTTCAAATATAAGTTCATTTCATTTTATAATTAATTTTTTTAAAATTATGTTTATATTTATATAATTTTATTTATGTAATTAATTAAATATTTATGTTTTATATGTTTTTTAATTAATTTATTTATTCATTTTTTATTTTTAGCCCCCTTTACAGGCCTCTCTGTGTTTGTTTTATTTATTTAGTTGTAATTTATTTTATTTAGTCCGTAAATATTAATATGTTGAATTGTGCATCGGATTTATATGAAAATATTGAATGTAGAATTAATTGAAAATTGATATTATCTTTATATCTGAAATGATATTGAATTTGTCTTGATCCAATTATATTAGGAAAAAAACAAGAACTCAAATTCGATAACCAAAAAAAAAGGAAATCCTGAAGTTAAAATAATTTTCGGTAAATAATAAAGCAAAAAACTGAGGGTATAAAAATATTAAAATCCGAGAAAAGAAAAATGGAAAGACGGTGAGGATAATTATTAAAATGAATCGAGTGAAGCCTTAAGAAGTGCGAGAAGAAAAAAGGTAAAGTGTTCCAGCTTTTTATTCAAAGAAAGCTTTTGATTATGCGAAAAAATCCAATTTAGTTTCATTTGAAATAAGTAAAGCTTTAATTAAACTTCTCATGATTAAAAGCAGAAGTCTCTGACAGATCATTTCAATCTCAATATTATTATTTCTTTCAGTTTTTTTTTTTTTTATTTCACGCGGCATCAAAGTTCAAGTGAGAGACACTTACAGCATGTTGGGGACGAGTTTTTGCCGCAGATTATTGTATTTTTCTCAGGAGAGTAAAACCCAAATACTTTTTCTTCAAATGGACAACTGTGAAAGATTAAAAGTAAAAAACCTATAATGTGTTTTCTCCTCTCGAATTTTGCTGATCGAACACACAAAACCTTCTTTCGAACAATACAGTTGCTCGTCCACTGGAAACATCGTTGAAAATTTTCTCGGGCGGTTTTTTATTTATTCATCAAAATGTACATAAATTCACGAAAAACTTTCATTTAAATACTGTCTTCCCCTTTCCTTCAATAACATAACAATAAAAATCAATGAAGTGGAAAATTTATTTGGCGCGTATTTGTTCACCCATCATTTCAAATCAATTTCAAAACACAAATATTCAGATTTTCTCAATTTTAATATAATTCCTCCCCAATTGTGAGAATTTCAGTCTCCCCTTTGAGAAGCAGATAAACCCTTCATTCGGATGTTCGTTTCGAAGGCTTCAGAGGGAAATATGTGCCCGATTCTGGCTTTTAGTGTCGGCTGATGTCAACCCCTTCTCTGATCCCATTAGAAGGCTTTTGTTCCACGACTTATGTCTTCTACATTACGACTTTCGCTCTAATTTTTTCTTTTACTCAACATTTACGACTCACTTTCTTGCGCCATTCTTCTCGCCTTCCAGATTCCTGTCATTTTCAAAGCTTTTTTATTACACCGGCAGCTGTTTCACTTTCGTTTACCCAAGACACCCTCTTTGAGAAATTTGATATCTTTTCCTTTCAGCATTAACGTTATATACCTTGGG
Organism: Brueelia nebulosa; assembly: GCA_028293925.1. Classification (NCBI taxonomy): domain Eukaryota; kingdom Metazoa; phylum Arthropoda; class Insecta; order Psocodea; family Philopteridae; genus Brueelia; species Brueelia nebulosa. The sequence continues at coordinate 47,401 of JAQIBA010000081.1, forward strand.
AGGACATTAAAACTACGCTCTTTTACTTATAATGGAATGGAATATTTTACTTTAAGATTACAGCCTTTCGGTACACAGTCTAAACATTCATATCAAAGGAAAAAAATGCAGATCCTATTTTCTGCCCAATATCTTTCTTTATTTTCTTTTTTTCCCTGAAGAAAGTCCTTATATTTCCATTGTTTAGATTCTTTTTTCTTTTTGTATTGGACATACTTTCCACATTTCCCCACCAGTTGTTCTCTCACTTCTCTCTTTTCTTTTTTCCTTCCGTTTGTTTTTAGGAATTTTCTTTTTGTTGTTTTATATTTCAACCATTCCTTCATTTTTTTTCGTAAAATTTTATTCATTTTCCAAACATATCTCTCCTAAATTCTTTGAAAATAATATATCCTGAGGCCAAATATTTTTTTTTAAAGGTATTTTTCGTGGATCCTTTCCGGCTTTCTAAACTTTTTCTAACCCCGGGCGTCTGTTACGTCATGACGTTTATCTCTCGATAAGTCAAACATAAGTTCTCCTTTCTTGGAACTTTTAATCGGTTTTCATTTTTTCGAAATTGACAAAAATCATATTTGCATATATTTATTTTTTATTCTAAAATTCTAACATTTACGTCGTCTTTCGTCTTCGTCATCAATAACTGACTGACTTTCTCGTTATATCATTCAAATTACTTCCAGTAAATCTGAAATTTTGACATCATATTGCTGTGTACTTTCACTTGAAATATGTTCTTCAATCTGATTCTCACGAAAAGCTTTCCTTAAAAGCGACACTGATTAGCTTTGGTGCCATTTAAATGCCTCATGTAATCACGTACGGGTGAGGGATTAAACCCCCATCGTCTGATTCCACTTCAATTAAATTAAATGCAAAAATATTGCATTGTTCTTACGGTCCCTATCAGTGACCCTTATCATTCATCTTAAGATTGACAATCTAATCCGAATCTGATTTTTGCTAAAACCCCAAAAAGGATTCGGATTAATTGGAGAATATTAAGATTTCTCTCTGTTATTCAGTAATTAAGATTTCTGTTCAACGAGAACTTGTTTCGATTGCCATTAAATTACTTTATTATTTCCACTTGATTAGTTTTTTAATTTGGTTAATTAGCTTTCCTAATTAAAAGTAACACAAATTATTAACTTTAAAAATTTATTATTTTGACAACCCTTTTTTCGACTTGTTTAGAATTTATTTATGATACTTACGAAGAGTCCTAAGCTGATTTTTAAGAAAAAACCACAAAAATAGGAAACAATAGTTTTTCCCAAAATAGTATTTCCTATTTATAATCAGAGAAGGAAAGAGTAAATTTCCGACAAATGCAATCTTTAGGAGACACATTCTGACATAAGTATATCTCAAAGATAACACTCAAATGCTTAATTTGAAAAAAGCAGTGTTAAATGATGTGCACGATATCAAACAGACGTAGCAACAACAATAGTAATCAGAGATGATCATTTTCTGATAAAGTCGAACCACCCCAAACAGACCGAACGAACCACCAGAAGAAATCACAACCCCCTGTGAATATATCAGTGATCCCCACATTCTCTCCGAAGATGACGTCGTGTGCACTTATGATTGAGGATCCACACACAAAGTTTTTTATCAGTCCAAATAAATTCTTTATCGAAGTGGCAACAGCCGGTTAAGGAGACCGAAAGCAAAGGCCGACAAATGTGGAGTTTTTCCCTGGGTATTTCCAACCGGGACCATTTTCCAAATAAACAACTTGAAAAATTCGAATGCGGACTAATTTCTTATATTTTGGGCATATGTTTCGGAAAAATCGTTTCCATATAAAGCCTTGATACTCAACCTTTTTCTTACTGGGGCCAAACTTCCGTTGATAACATCGCGACTGGGCCATGAAACCAAAAAAAGGTACTTCCAATTTATATTATGAATCATTATGAACTGCACCTTATTTGATTCTTCTTATTTTTGTGAGGTACAAACCTATCCTTCACAAATTTTTACTCGGGGCCCTCGGAGGGCTCGGTGGGTCAAATTTGGCCACAGGTTGAGTATAAAAGACAAAGCAGTGATGGCCAACCTTTGATAATATGGGGCCAAAGTTGAGTTTAGTGTAATTTGGCGGGCCACAACGTATGCCAAAATTAAATATGGATTTTTAAAATTAGTCTATTTGTCCAAAGTTAAGAAAGAATTAAAACAACTCCATGTTTACTTTATTATTGCGATGTCTGCAGTTGTTTTTCATAAATTTGTCACATAATAAAAGAGCGGACCACAACACCTTCACGGGCCGGATATGGCCCACGGGCCACAGGTTGGGCATCACTGACAAAGTATTTCTTCCGATACAGCGAATTTCTGCTTTCAGACATTTCCATCAGCTTTTGGAAAATAATTTCAACCGGAATATCTAAGGGAAGTTGACATCAATTCCTACTAATTAATTTCCCAAATCGACTCTTTAAGGAAATAGAATATGATTCAATTTCAAAAAGCATTAAGAAGTTAATTTCGCCGGGAAAATTAATGCGAAATGTTAATATTTACCTTAATCGAAGTTCTTAAAATCATATGAGTATACCTTTGTATTAATATTTGCGAATCAGACAGTTTTGAGAGAGCTCTCGAATCTTCATCTGTATTTTTCCTCCGTGTATGTAATCATCTCAGGGGTTTGAGTGTGCTTCCCAATGACAATTAGCAAAATTGAAATTAGACCGGAATTAATTCCAAATTAACGGAGGGGTTTTCATGTATTCATTCATGTAAATACTATGTTTTGTTTTCATTTGTTAGAAACGGTACATTTTTGTTTGTATTGGCTTTCTTTTTTCTTTCGTAGTGAATATTTTGCATTTTGCTTCCAGGAATGGAATTTTGATTTATAATTATATATATATCAGATAATTTTTATTTATTTCGCCTTTAAGGGTTACTTGCCTAATTACGAGCAAATGATTAACACTCCTTTTTGGTGCAGAAGGTTTTTATTTTAACAAATTAATACTCTAACAGGAAAAATAATGCCAAAGGGGACACAAAAAATAAATTATTATAATAATCAAAATATAAGTTAACTATTTAAAGAAAATTAACAGAAAACTTTTTCATTTGGAATTTTAATATTTTCGACTTCATTTTAAATTTATTTATTTATTTTAAAATTCTTTGAAAAGTTTTCCTCTATTTTCTTTTTTACAAAGTTATTTTGCTTAACTAGATTAGGCTAATGTCTCTACTGGTATACCAAAAATATTCCTCAAATACAGTCCAACAAAAAAAAACTTACAGTAATTTTTTTTACAATTTTTTCCCTTTTTCCCCACAAATCATTTTGTATATTTTTCAGGAAATACATATTCTTAAATTCCCCTATTTTTGTTATTTTTAATTGGGGAAATACGAATCGTTCCCTCAAAAATTTTGTTTCAAAGTTAATTAATAAATTTATGGTGATTTTATATAATGACAGAGTGTTTTGAGTTAAACTATTGTTTTATCCGAAATTAAATTGCAATTACCAAACATAAGACGCCATTTTTTTAGGAAATTGATACTCCAGCCCTCTGTAAAATTCGATCTTTTCTGCCCATTTTTGATGCCACTCTGACAGCAAGACTAAAAGAACCTCCGAATAATGCAAATTAATAATGAAGAAGAAAATGAAACGAAAATTTAAAAGGAAATTAAACGTGAATTTGAAATGAAAGCCGCGTTGGTCCAACGTCCAAAAATATAATCGGTGTTTTTGGCACTTTGCAAATATAAATAACAAAAATAAACGGAACTTGAATTGTCGATTGAATGCAGCTAATGGGGATCCCAAATTGTAATAAAATTAATAAATAAAAAGAAACCAAGAGCGGTCACATTCGCACTGTTCACAAACTGATGTTAAAGACTTCGCCAATGGTTTCCCCCCTCCGTCGCTTAAACTGGTCCGTCTCAGCCCTGGAACTCTAAGAAGAACTTTTCAAAAAATCATAAGTAAAATCAAAACCTGGTCAACTTAAACTGGAGATTTTTTTGGGCAGTTTCTTAGGTTCATTTGGCGCACTCTAAGAAGAACGGGTTTTTACTCTCGCTCTCGCTTGAGATATGATCAAGTTACGATAAGAGAGACGAGACCACTGAGTATACGCTCAATTTTTTTTTTTATTTTTTAAACGGTTTTTTTTTTAAACGAGTATTGAAATGAAGTGCTTCTAAATTAACTTCTGACAAATATAAAGTAAACTCAGACTAAAACAGTGCGAAAAGATTCCAATGCCGGTGTAACAATTTAAAATATTTCATAATAATAAAAGAGATTAAGTGTTCTGTATTATTTTTTTAAAATTCAGCGGACGTAAAACAGTCAGATATTTATACGCAATCAGAGCTTATTCTCCGATGTTCTGCATTTTAATAACCCGAGGGAATTATTATTTATTTCAAATATTTATAATATTTGATTTAAGAAAAAAATTTCATATTGACAACACGTGAATGACTGTGATTTGCATTAGGATCACAATATTCGATCAAATTATTTTTGAAGAGAAAACAAATATGGCGGAAATTCGTTACAGTTTTCCGTTTGTATTTCTACAAATTTCATCAAAAGGAAAGACAAAAAAATTGGTGTGAATCAGTGAAATTAGAAATCTGAGATTGATATTATTGTGGAAGTTTTCGATTTCAACGATTGTGAACCTTTGTTAAGAGTTTTAGTGAAGTTTAAAATTTTGCAAAAACTTAATGGCGCCGTGCTTTGGTATTGTCATGGTTAATTCGACCGTTAAAAATGCCGTTGGCAGGAGCTTCCTTTTTTCTATTCTTCCGGAAGTTCTTTTGAATATTTTTTAGGCTGCAGTCGCGGAGAATAATCGGTAAGATTGCTTTTTCATTCTTTTTTAGATATTCAAATTGAAAACCTCGTAAAAATCAACAATTGAAGAATTTATTGTCAGAAAGGGACACATCTGTTTTTGATTTTTCTCGCGAGAATAATTATTACTTTGATCTATTATATTTTATAATTTTCCCTTTGTCAGCTCCGAAGGCTAAAATTTTGATTGTTATCAAAAACGTTTGTTTTTTTTCTCTATTTCACAGCTTTTTCCTCGAAATTCAGCGAAAGAGGCATCGAATCAATATATTGAAATATGGCCAGACATTAAGCACCATAACAATAACAATAATATCGAAAGCCTACTCTTTTTTTTATGAAGAAGAAAAAATTTTATTTGCGAGACGAATGCGAGAGAATTAATAATCATCAGAACGGACGTTGATTAATATTACATAACGTTTACATCATTTATGAATATTCATTTGTTTTTTTTTTTTAAATTATTCAGACGTTTTATTTTTTTGAATAAATTATTTTTTTATGATGAAAGGGTAGAATCTACGTATTTTCCCGTCGTTTTGGCGAAAACTGACATGGAGGGATTATGTTTATATGCTCAAGGGAGAAATTCTAAGGGAAATAGTTATAAGAATCAGCGTAGAAGCATAAATAATCTATCTGAAATTTATTTAGCCATAGTTAAATGCTGTCGAGGATGAAACTATTGTCAACTAGAGGGCTTTGCCCTCGCTGGGACTTGGGACTGTATATCTATATCTATACTTTCATATTAGATACAATAATACATTTCCTGGATAACTGAATGCACCTTGATAATCCCATTGCACTAAACCATAAAAATTATATACAGTTTTTGAACAAACATTGCATTTATTTATGAAAAATAAACAACTACACAATTATGTCTCAGTATAATATAATGAGTTTGAACAAAAGTAAGTGGCAGTGGAAGAAAGTAGTCATTTTTTTACTGTCCAAATCGTACTGAGTCCTAAAAATTAAGATTTTAACGCTAAGCCCACGCTGACTAATGTCTGTCAGTTCTACAATAAATTCTGTGAAAATGTGAAAAACACTCTGAGAAACCACTACCACTAAATCCATACAAACTAATTATTATCAAATCTAAAAAGAATTCGCTGAAAATTAGGTGAAAATTAATACTCAAAGAATACAACCATGAGCAACCCCGAATTCCTAGTTGCCAAATCCCAAATTCCATTAGTTTTCCATGCCACTGTACTCAAAGTGGCTCCGAACACAAAAAAAAGAACATCAACCCTTTGACATGGTTTTGGAACTTTAACCCTTTAACATAAACCCTTTATGGTTTTTCCACGAAACCTAAACAGGTATTCTGGAGATTTCTCGGCTTTTGCTGATTTTCGAGAAATGAGACACAGCGCAGATAATTCTTTAGAGATCGGTTCAGTGGTTCTTTAGATTTTAGATAACAGAGAACGGTGCACACACACATTCGTTTAACAGATTTATATATTAGTCTGATATCAATTTCGAATACTGAGGATTGGATAAATTAAAAATGGTTAAATACTTCATAAAATACTGTGATTAAATATTAAAGTTAAAAAGTTTATCTAAAAGAATTAGTTCTCTTTCATTTTTTTTATTAATGCAACCAAATCGTCGTTATTTAGCAATACTGTCCTAATTGAACGAAGGCGACATAATTTCGCTTATTCTGTCAATAAATAAAGAGACAAACTGAAAGTTTGCAGCCTTTTCTTATTCCTTTTCTAACTTAAATCTCATTCGATGAGTTTACATCCGAATTCGACACTTCCCATCTTTATAAATGGCTTTAATCCTTTCGATTGTGCTTTTCGAAATTCCTTTTCCAGCAAATTCTTGCCATGGTTTAACTCTAGGCTCATTTTAAATCTTGAAAACATGCGCACAAATTCCTCTTTCGCCTGCTTTTTTTGTCTAAATATTTAATAAAAAATTAAATTGATTATGGCGGAGAAACCTTTTTTAAAACCTAATTGAACACGACATATTTAGTTGTTTTTTTTACACGTATTTTTAATCTGTCATTTATAATTTTTGTAAAAATTTTCCTTCAATAAGGAAAAGTGATCGATCTGCAATTTTCCGGCTTTTCGCTTATCTTTTTATGTACGGGCAGTGACATTCCTGTTTTACAGATTTCTAACAAAGTTTCTTTTATAAATTAACTTCAATTTATTTATACTGAATTATATAAGGTTTTTCCCCAAGGAGGAGGCAACACTCATCATTTTTGTATGTAAAACTGGCATTTTAAATCAGTAACTTTATTGTATTTTATTTTTTTACTATTTATAATTTACAACGTTACAATTAATTATATCCCCGTTTTTATGTCTAATTAACTTATAAATTTATATTTAATTTATTGATTGTTTTTATTTTATTTCATTTTTGTTATGTTATTTATTTAATTTATGTTATGTTTTTTATTGAATTTATGTTACTTAACGTTAGGTTTATTTAGTTTTAAATTTACATTTAACTTATTGACTGTTAAGATTGTATTTAATTTTTATTATAATATTTAATCTATGTTATTTAATGTTTTGTTCATTTAACTTATAATTTTATATTTAATTCATTGACGTGGCCATATTTTATACAATTTTTGTTATGATATTTGTTTATCTAATTTATAATTTCATATTTAATTTGTTAATTGTGCATATTTTATTTACTTTAAAAGTTATAACTGTTTATCTTTGGATCTGTACCTAATTTATAACTTTGTTTTAATTGTTGTTTATAAAAAATTGTTGCTTATACTCCCTTAATGCCCTCGGAAGAGATAAGGCTAAACTATTATATTATAATAAATTATATTGATTATATAAAGTTTTAGTTATATTTATCTTTGTACAAAGAAAAGTTTAAATATGAATGGAAATGATATAATAATATAATATTGTTTCCCTTGATTAATACGGCCTTAAGTTATGTAAAAGTTGAGAGTTTGGCTATTTCACATACAGTAATGAGAGGCAGTGCACCTCAAGACATGAAAATAAAAGCAAACCGTAAAAAAAGAAGCGAGAAAGGGTTGACGAAGCTGATAAGGCCGGGTTTGAAAGCTGGATTAGTTTTGCGGCGTGAGGTTGCAGAATTGCAATAAAAGCGAGTCGATAACCGCTATTAAAAGAGGCGTTATCTTAAAAATATGGACATAAATCCGATAAACGCGCTTTTTTCCTAAAAAAAAATAAAGATTGGAAGAGAGGAAATCATATTACGTGATTATGGCCGAGGGACGAAGTTATAGTCTTGGAATTATTTTTTATTTTTAGACACAAAATGATATTCCAATTCATTGTTTCCTTTACCAATTAATAACGAGAATCAAATTCAAATGCACGTTTTTGATTATCGGTGTCATTTTTGATTAAAACTAATGAGGATTTTTAACACAAGTGAATTCATTTGAGAAACTGAGATTTTAAAAGAGTTTTTCTCTAAGCCGATTTTAATGAAAGAGCGATAATTACGGAAGAGAGAACTTTAAACTTGTTGAAGCTTTAAATGAGAGAGAAATGAGAAACTTCCTGATAGAAGGCTTTATTGAGATGTGTACTCGGAACAGTTTGCTTGTTTTATTTTAGCAAGAAAAACTAGTAGACTTAAAACAGGAAGTGGTTTGGGGAGGAATTCCTGTTTTCATAATAATTTAATTTCCCCTTCGGTTTCCTCTTACCACTTCCGCCTACAAACGAGACACTTCCTTGATATTTATACTCTATTTTTTTATTTTACAATTAACCGTTTTTTTAGAACCTCATTATAATTAATCCGGCACTGAATTTGATTAAAATACAAATTAAGCAAACGGCCTTTATTGATAATCACCGGTGCAAAGGGTTGAGAAAAGTTTTCTCCAATGAAAATTGGAAATGTAAATAAAAAGTTTTCCACATTTTCATGTGACTGTTGCAGAAGTCATTTTTATCTCGGAAACAATATTATATAATGAAGGCAGTCAGATATAATCTTCTTTGGTCTTTTATTCCACGGCTGTTATCGAAGAGAAATTTCTTTCAGGCATAAAATTGGGGAAATTGCGTCGAAGCTTTTCCAGATTATTTTCGTTAAGTATTTTTCCGTTTCTTAGTTGTAAATGTTTTTCACTAAGTCAAAGCCGGTTTTTCTTTTTCCGAAAGAAAAACAAATTCGACAGTGTAAAGCGTGATTTCCAGTTTGGGGACAGAACAACAAATCGGAAGAGAAGTGGGCTCGTCCTCCCTTGAGAGCCTTATACCTCGTGAAATCCTTTTTTATTTAAAAATACCTCCCATTTTTGGCCAAACCTCAACGATTCTTCTTCGGGAAAATTTGCCTCTTCGCCTTTTTATTTTTAACAAAGCAAACTTTTCCGGTTTTCTTCAGAACTGCCACCCAGATTCCCAACCCTGTTGAAGTACCGAGTTTTTTTTTAAAAGCAATTTCCCCCGTGGCTTTTCCGTCGTATTCTCTGCTTCGCAATCCAACGCTTTGTGGCTGTTGAAACTGTATTTAAACCATTTCGTTCCCGGATTTCTCTTTAGGGAATTCGATGACACACGTTCCGGTTCCTTATAATTACACCACTTTATCTTTTTTCTACACCGTTCTGCTTTCATTTATTTTATCTCCATTTCCTTCTTTCTTTTTGTGGATTCTTAATTTGATATATTTTCCGTCGTTTCTTTCTTCCGTACCGGCAAATTTCCTCTCTTTGTGAAAAAGTAATTATATTCCGTCTCATATTTGTTTTGGGTTTTAATAAAGTTGTATTGAAAGTTAAAAAGTTAAAGCTTTGTTGACGATCGCGACATTTGTCGTTCATTTTAACTTGAGTGTTGCCCACGTTCTGATTCCCTGTATTGATCAAAATGGCTGTTTTCCCCCAAACTTAAACATAGCAAAATGTTAGTGCTGTCACAGCGAAAGGCCTCAAACAATATTGGACATTTTTAAAAGCCAAGAACTCATCTCCATGATTCTTTTATTGACTTTGAAATTCCGTTTTATTTACCGTTGTACTTCAGTTGTTGAAAAGGGAGTATCGGAATTTGAATTTTGACTTTGATTTCGGGGTAATTATCAGAACCCTTTCAGCTGTCGTACCTTGGAATCATGGAATACAATCCCCCTAAAAATTAGACCGCTTCGAAAAGCACAAACTGTTATCAACGAAAATTCGGTAATGTTCGGGATCGATCGCCATTGGAAATCGGTTCGTTATCAGAAACAACATAAACCCCCAAATCCCGGCAGTTTGTTCTATCAGCAATGGAACATTCTCTGAAGGAATCTGCGCTGACGGGTATTAAACGGGGCGGTTTAATTGATATCTCTCACTTTTTGCTGACGCGACGAATTATCTCCGAAGTCCGGCGACGGGGAATCCGCCCTTGTGCGAGTGATAGCACTCACATTATTGCTTTGGTTTTGTTTCCTCGGAAAATGTCTGAAAGGTTTGTCCTTGACCAAATTGTAGCTTTCACAGTGAGTGTCGGTTCATAGCTCACTATCTCCTTCTTTTATTTTTAATCAACTCTAGAATTTATTTGGGAATTATCTAGAGAATCACTCACGGTCAAGTATCTCTGCAAATAAAATAATCAATAAAAAATTTATTTAATGAAAATGAAATTAATCCGATGAGGAAATTCTTTATTTGCTCGGTGATTACGTAGGCGCATGTGTGACTTTCGCGTATTCCCCGTAATCATTTCAAGGCTTTTAGGCTCGACAGTACCAAAAATAGGTGGCGTTACACATCCCCCGATATAAGTCAGGAAATTCTGACGTGATTTTCTCCAATTGATTATTTTTACGAAATTGACGAATTGAGTAAACAAACAACATCACATTATGTAATTATCATCTGATCTTTTTATCATTAGATGTATCCCGATTAAAAACTACAAAATAATAACTCCATTCTTTTAAACGAATCCAAATAACCTATTAAAAAACTAAGGGGTGAACGATTCTTTCAGTTTTTAACACAGACTATTAATTGATTTTCTTAGATTATTATTCTTAGAATTTCTTTCTGTTATTTTCTAATTTTTCCACCAAAGAATAACTTATTTATTTTATTTATAATATATATATAAAATTGTGTTTTTTTCACTCTTTGCAACGACTTAAATAAACTATAATAATAAGACAATGCATAATAGACAGTCATTAAGTTAAAAAACTAAAGAAAATTGAGATGGGGTGGTTGTTCCAAGATGAGCAGGGGAGACATGAACTTAAGAACACCCTTCCATTATACCCACCCAGATTTTCTTCTCTTCTTTTCACTGTAATTATTAATCTGCCTTAATGTATGAACAAAAGAGAGATGGGACAGTGCATTAAGAACCTTAAAAACCATAGTGTTAATTAATAAAATATTTAGAGAGAGTAAAAGCGTTGGGTGACAACAGCCCTTTTTGAAAATAATTTAAACTTTATTTGCCTCTCAAGAAACTACAATAATGGGTAATAACCTCCTGTCTTGTGGAGATTTACAGTACCTTCAGCCTTTCCCATTTATAAGAAAACACACTTCATTATAATGAGAAATCGTATTTGAGATCCACAAAGTAAACTCGAGCAATTTTCAACTCTAATAAAAATGCTTTCTAAATAAATTGATTTTCAATTTGGATTTCGTCATCATTGTGAAAGTTCAAATCGAATTTTAAATATCGCTCTCGAAGATAAATATGAGATTCCTCATTCTTTATATTTTTAAAATTATGAAAATTTATGTAAACCCCTCCAACGTTTTCAATTAAGCGGTGTCTTCTCCATATGCAAAGGATTCTTATTTCTTTTCGTCTTTTAAAATATGAAAATTAAATATCGACTCAATCGAACGATTTCAATTAAGTGGAGTCTCCTCTTTATTTATCATTCGCCCCCGATGGGAAAAGGCCTATCGCTCAGTGGAAATCTTATCTTTTTGTCAAATTTTCTAAGTGAAAGTAAAAGAGGAAAAGCTCTCATTTTTAATGCATTCGAACCCATTTAACCGCTGCAAAACGTGAAATCGCACAATGGACGACGCATTTTGCGAGAAATCTTTTTACATAAAAACCTCTCAGATTTGCAAATTGAAAAAAAAAAAAACTTTTAAAATTGAATAAAACTTTCCAAAGCGAAATCATCAATCAACTGTGAATTATTTACCCCAAAAGAAATAATAAATTTCGATTCACAATATTTTATTTGAAATTAGCTGAGCCCCGCAACTGCGTTCGCGTTTTAACTTATTTTATAACCAATTTTTTTTAAGTGTCATCCGATAACGAACACACCCGAAGATTTCCGACACCACGTGTTTTCCAGTAACGAAAACAACCGAGGATTCCCGAAATCGACGCGAAGATTCACGAAGATTCCCGAAAAATCGTCAAATAAAACCCACTTTTGTGGCTCAAAAATTTATTCATTTTTCATTTGCATCCAGTTCATTTTCTCATCAGATTTTGTTTTTTTTTCCTTGCAATGCTTGATTGGGTTCTTCCTCCGAGGACTAAAAAGAGAGAGAGAGAGAGAGAAATCAAATTTGAGTCCGAGCTTTTTTTCTCCATAGGAAATTTTTTTATCTCAAAAGTTCACTCTTCGCTAATCCGCAATTTAACATCCAAAAGTTCCGTAAAATTCAAAGAAAAACCGAACTGATTCTCCTTTGTGTTGTCAGTCATTAAAATTATAAAAGTTTTAAAAGTAAAGGTTTCGGTGAAAACTCTTCCATGCGATTGTATCTTTTTTGAAAATTTGGGTTAAAATGTTTCTAATGAGAAGAAAATGAAAGAAAAAATTGAAAAGCGGTGCAGATCTCAGATGTTGAGAGTTTAAAGGGGTAAAAAATCAAAACGGGTAATTAAACAATAAAAAAAGTGTCGTAACAACTGCTTTTTAGCTGCTTTTTATTCTTTAGGGTGTTCCATTTGTTTCACGTGATGTACATTTTAAAGGGAATGCAGTTTTAATTATCGCTTAAAAAAATGCACGTTTGTTGGTGTTTTTGGAAGTTAAGCAGATTTTGGAGAGAAACTGAAATTTATATTTGTAAATAATCTGAATTAAGGAAACCCATAGCGTATTTTGACGACAGCTTTTGTATTTACTGACCGCCAATTTGGGGAAAAGAAAGCGAAGTCATACTCAACCTGAGGGATACACTTTGATTAGAGATAAATCCCAAAGCTTAAAATCCCACAGCTCATTCGTGGCATGGCGTTAAGAATTAAATTTTTTTTTTTTTAGATAAAACTAAATTTATCTGTATCGATTCTGAGAAAAAGTAATGATTTTACCGCTGAAAATATTAAACTTTTCATTCGAAACGCTCATACATAGCTCACTTTAATTCACCCGCGTGACCACACGAAAATCTCTTAAAAATATTAATTAATGGGAATGTATATAAAATAAAGCTAAGCTAAGCTCACTGAAATACGGAAAGGAAAAGTTCGACGGAACTGAAAGACAACAGCCGATGAAGATGTTTATCATGGGGAGGCGCGACAACAACTGAAAACGCTGCTGATAAGATGGACGCTTCGGTGTCTCCAACACTTGCGTGGTCCGCATCCTGCACGCACGAGTGCTGCCGTTTCTCTGCCGATTCTCTGGCGTTTCTCTGTCGCGGCTACAGCCCATTTCCACTTTCGTCTGGTGCTGTCGCGGGGAGGGGAAAGAACTGTTGCTGCGGGATACCTCTCCAGATGTAATTAAAGGATTCCTCCGCCGTTTGCGGGTCATTAAACCATACCTGATTGCTTTTGCTATTTGATTTGGGGAATGTGGAATGCCCGCGACACGAATTCATTGTGTCGGTTAAATTCTTCCTTCATCTGAGTGTTCACAACTAATTATTTTTCTCCACTTATTTTCACCTCCTTTTATTTTTCCATTAAAATTTTACGTAAAAAGCCCCCGATGAGAGTGGGCCCCGAAGGAAAAGTAGGTAACCGGGGCCCAGTTTATTAACCCAAGTGCGCGCTACACTTCTCAATGACACTCATCCTCATTATCAATATTGATCCTCTTATCGTGTGCTCGAACGACGCCCCTCACCGTCGGTACCAGTGACGACGACAAAGTGAAGTGTTTGGCGTCGACGTTCATTAAAATCGGTTCAGTTCATTTTGAGTAAAAAGTGTTCGGCTCACACACTCTCAATAAGTTTTTTACTATTAACTGTATTTGGAAATTGTTAATTAAAACGCAGAGTTTTTCAGAATCCACTCGAGATATTTGCTGACTTTCGTGTATACCGCAGGTCTGTCCTCTCCGCATCTTATCCCCCAGGACACAACCCCGATGGTTATCCACCTCTTATTGGGGAGTTGGTACAGCAATGGACCGCCAGAATCGCCCTGCGAAAAAACCCCCAGTGTAAACATTAACACTTTTCGCAATGTTTTTGTCTCCTTTAAAATAGTTTATAATTTAACCAAAATGTGCACTTATTTGTTTCCTCTTAGTCTGATCAAATTAGACATTCAAGGTTACATAAATTCCCAAGAAACTGAAATGTGAACTTTATTTTTACCAAAAGTGTGTACTCTTGACGTTCGCTTCGTATTTCCCATATTTAATGCATTTTGGGGGTGGATTAAAAGGAGTACAAGATTAAATATTAATTTCGGGAAAGCAAACATTTTCATTTCCATGCCAGAAATTTTCTCCTATAAGTTGCTCGCTAATTGTAACCCAAGATTTTCAACCTATCATATGAAGAAAGGGGTAAAACTCACCTGACACGAATCCCTCCCCATCTGGCCACCGGCGCACAAATTGGTGTCGAGGATGGGCTGAAGATAATGTTCGTCGCATTTGGTGTTGTTCCAAACGGGGACTGAAACCTCCATTAATATGTCGCTGGTTGGACCACCGTATTCAATTGCACCCCAACCTGAAATGGAAACAACAGGTTAATGTCACTGAGATAAACATCCCTTTTCGTTTTTTGGATTAAATTAGAATTGGTTAGAAGAGTTAGGGCGATTTGATATGCACTTTAAGCAGAATTTAGAGTAGCCAAGATAAAACGGAGCATATTCTAAGAAATCCGGAAAGAAAAGGTGATTGGGATCGATCGAGAGGCGAAAGTGAGTGCCCCCGGCTCACGAAAAGGTACACAAAATTGGATTGAAGAAGTCATTTGTAAGCAGTTAGGGTTTGCGAAAGTATAGCTGACTTCAGGCGCTTCATTCTCTTTCTGCAAATAAATGCTTAGAGGGGGAGGTCGAAACCAGGAAAGTTTTGCACAGAGTTTCAGCGAATTTTAAAAGTATGAAATTGTATAAGTGCATAATAAAAACTCACAAATTCATGATAAACTTATCCCTATGCACTACACAACACACACACACAAAGTTATACACTATACTCAGAACGATCTTCACTCGATACTGATCGAAACAATAATGACGACTGTACCTTCTGCTAATCGAAATATAATGTTGGCTATACCTTCTGGCAGTCGTTTCCCTGGCAACCAGCAGACGCCATCCATTGTTGCCAACTCGACATAGTTCAACATCAGTAAACACTATTATCCCCATTCCGTTTCTACTGTATAAATTTATATTAATTATTTATTTATATTATTAATTAGTTATTATATACCCATTTATTTATTATAAGTCGTACATTATACATGCGCTCGATCCTTAGAGGGCAAGCTAGTTAGTTGAAAAGGAAAGATATTATAAATTTCCTTTTATTTTTTTATACAAACCGCGATAGTATATCTTTTCAAAATTAAGCGACCATCCGAAAGTTTATATTTTTTTTAAATTAATTTATTATTGAAATAATAAATTTATTGATTCGCCAAAAGTAGATCAATATCAACTGATCATTGAATTAAAAAAGAAAAACAAAAAGTGTCCATTTTTTAGTTTCATTCGCCTTTTAAAATAGAAATATATTTGCGGAGTATTTTTTTATAATGTCACTGCTCAATTTCCTTTGTAATGGAAAACTTAAAATTGATAGCACGAAACAAAAAATGGAGCTATTTTTTATTAAAAAAAAAAACGAATGGCCTGAAATTGTCAAAGAAAAGTATTTATACATATAAATTTTTCCTCGTAAATACTATTTTATATATGGGACGATATTTTTATCCTGACAAATTCCTAAACCAAAAATATTTTCACTCGTCTGAGTTTGAAAAATGGTGTGTTCTGTGAAGTCTTTTGTAAGCGGTTGTTTTTCAAACGGAACTTTAGTGTAAGTACAATTAAATGAATCGGTTTTCATTGGAAGATATGTTGACCTTGAGATGGCCTTGAAATATGCACAATACTGCAATGATATGCGTTTTCTTAATACATGCACTTCTAATTACCGATAACAATGGCGTCTTCGTCAACGAATTCCGCATTGGGCTGAGGGAGACAAATGGGCCACGCGTACGAATTGAAACGGGCCGGTCGGTCCATTTTCAAAATGGCGATGTCGTTCTCATAGGTGTTCCCATCGAAATCCTTGTGAACTTTCATGTCCGCCACTTTGAAGTCCTGAGTCCTCGATTCTTCTACTCTTTTCAGGTCGTGCTCGCCCAGCCTCACCGTCACCGTTCTCATGTTGATTCTGAGAAGAAGAACACAGGGGTGTGAGAGGCCACCGAGATGGGAGGAAAGGGGAAGAAGTTACCCTTTGAGGCAGTGGGCGGCCGTGAGGACGTGTCTCTCCGTGATGAGGCATCCCCCGCAGAAGTGCTCTCTGTTGCGGATGAGGGAGACCATCCAGGGCCACTGTCTGGGGTCAGCAGGGCGCCCTCCGACCACTCGCGAGTAGTACTCGTTTTGGTTTACACCGCATCCTGGAATGGATTCATGGAGGTAAGTATATTTCCATATTGTCACTAAAAAAATTATCTCACCTCGTCTTTCCTCGAAAATAATTTTCTTCGTACTGTCGACCCCTTCTTGCTGACTACCCTGAGTCGCATTCTGTTGAGTCGGTACTCCCGGCGGGGGTTGGTTGCCTTGCTGCGGTGCATTCGGGTCAATTTCGATTATGTGAACTTCGGTGAGGTCATTTCCGATCGCCGGTAAAAACCCGGCGGGGTTCCCATAAAACGCCTGTCCCGTGTTCATTTGATATAAAAAGCTGTCTGGACAGCAAACGCCAACGTACCTAAGGGTGCAACCACCAAGGGTTTTACTCCTGTTTAACCAGAGTAAGAAATACAACTATGCACACATACACACGATCGATAATACAAAAATAATCCAAAAAGCGGAGTTTGTCTCTGTTGAACTCCGGCAGCTGACATCGCAGAAGGTGCATACACTGCCCGAGACCCTTAGTCGGAGTTATGCATCTCTGGTAGGGCGTGGGCTGCGAAAAGAGCGCAAATAACCAACCCTTGGCATCCCACAGCAGCGACAGACAGACGTGGACTTACCCTGACGGCAGCCACCGAGTTGGGCACCTCAGCTATGATGATGCTGTCGACCTGCGGCTGCGGATGCGCCCCGCAGTGCCCGAAAATCGCCAACCACAGGAATTGCACTACGCACCTCTTATAAAATCGCGTCATTTTTAATCGAGACGAAGACGAATCGCGTCGCGAACTAGTTTCTTTTATCGGATGTCTGCCCACATTTAGGCTGTTGTCTTCCGGACTTCGCCAATTCCGACAGCAAAAAACAGATTCAGGCCAATGGGATTCGCCGCTCCACATTTAAAGAGATAATGTTTTCTGCCCCTTGACAACACAAATAGGCAATTTGTTTTGATTGAGGTAATGTCGTTCGGTTGCAGGCTTCTTCAGGGGTTAACTTTTAATTCGTTGATGATTAATTTTAAATTCGGTAAATTATTTATTAAGAATTCATTTTGGAATTAATCTTTTCCATTACAATTGTACTAATTTTGACTACATTTAAGCCCTCGAAATATACTTTCAAATTTATTGGGAACAAAAATTTTTTTTAATGAATGAGTCATATTATTTTGCGATAAGCATTTAAGCAGTAAATAAGTCGAGTCTCTAATAGACAAAATAAACCCTTTAGTGCATAATATTAATTTACGATCATCCAAACATACAATTATTGGAAAGAATCTTTTTTTTTCATTTTTCAATAAACCGATGGATATTACAGCGAACGAAATGCCTGGAAAAGCCTTCAACTCCTCAATATTGGTTTTCTCACTCATTAATTCTACAGATCTTTGATGGAATACATTAAGAGGATGAAAACAAATTAATTCTTTTAAATCGATGCAAAAGAATCGGAGTTTAAATCAATGTCATTGCCGTATACAAAGCCTTCTATTGCAAATGTACTCGGCCGTTTTGTAGTTTTTCCTTTCCTTTCACTCAAGAATTAAACCTGAATTTAAAGCAGGCGGTGCATTGTTGTGACTTTTTATTCTTTCTTTTTGCTGGGAACATATCTTTTCTCCTTTCCACCCTCAGTTCGGTCTGGAAACTTTCCAACACAAATTAAAGTGGTATTAAACTTATGTGTTTACTCAGCAAACCCCTTAACTTCCTTAGGAAATAATTCTTTAAATTCTTCAAAAAAATATAATCTCAAGTATTTAATTAATAAAATTCTAAAGAGGGAACACTCAAACTTCCAATAAACGAGATTTTATTCGAAAACTGTTTTATGAGTTTTTTAAAAATGAGGGAAAAATGGTAATTTTAAGAAACATTCGAAGGAGGAACGCATTTTTATGAAAAAGTTATTTACTTTTTAATTAAAAAAAAAAGGTCTGCCTTGCGGAAATGAGTCTGCCGTTGCCGTTGCTGTTGCCTTTGCTGTTGCCTTTGCTGTTGCCAGACCATCTCCCAACAGCTTTCCTCTCACACAGCTGGTCATGTTGGTGAGTCGGCGGTTTTTCGGAGATGTGGGTTAAACGCAAAGTCGTCATGACCCGGTGGAAACAGCTAAATATGGAGAAGACCACCTTGCTCGAAATTTTTATTTCATGATAGGTTGCGATAAACCGTTTTGCATTCGAATGTCCACAATCCAATTTATTAGAAAAATTCGGAATAAGTCAAAGGAGACATTATTTCTCTCTATAACTATATACGTCACCTTGCGACCTTTGAAATAACTTACAGAGTAACTCCGAAAATGAAGATCAAAAACGATCGCTTATTGCTGAGAAGTATTGCTTATCGAGAATCTTAGTCCAGTCTATAACGAACGATTTTCTTCGATTTTTCCGAAATTTAGAGGTAGGATAAGTTAGGTTATATAGATTTTTCATATTAAATTCCTGAAAAAAAAAATTTCCGCCGATTCGATTCGACTCAAACTTGGTTTCTATATGTTTTCCAAACCTGGAGTACCTGAAAAAAATGGGGGAATTTTTGATACTGGCCAGGAAATTGAGAACAGGTA
This sequence comes from Brueelia nebulosa, assembly GCA_028293925.1. Lineage (NCBI taxonomy): Eukaryota > Metazoa > Arthropoda > Insecta > Psocodea > Philopteridae > Brueelia > Brueelia nebulosa. Next base: position 66,649 of record JAQIBA010000081.1, read on the forward strand.
CTCATTATAGACTGAACTGAATTATGTCCTTTTGTTTTCGTACAGTTACTCATGCAACTATTCACTCCCTCTCATTTCCATCTACTATTTTAGCTTCATTTATTTATTTATTTATTTATTTTCTTGTTTTTTTCTGTAATTCCTAAATTTATTTTTATATTTTTCTATTTTTATTTATTTGTGTATTTTTATTTATTTTAAATTTAATTTGACTTGAGTATTTTTTAATTATAATTATTAATTATTTTTAATTATAATTCTACTAAATTATTTATTTTGTGTTTTGACTAATCTTTTGCTCTGTTAGTTTATTAATATTTATGGTTTAATTAAGTATTTATGATTCCTTTATTTACTTATTTAATTATTATTTCCGTATAATGTTATTGTTTCTCTTTCTGTTTACCCATTATTCTATTTCTTTTTTTTCTTTTTCTCACTTTCTTTATTTAATTCTTATCCAGTAGGTACGCTTCTCCCCTAATCCGGAAGCGGTTGTGTTAAGATTGTAATGTCATAAATTGTATTGTAATGGCATGGCAAGAATGTAATTGTTATAGTTGTGTTGATTATGTAAAAGTTATGTACTTTATGAAAATCCCTAACTCCTGCGGGCGATATGGGGAAAAAATAAATAAATGTTTTCCAAGATTCTCCTTCGATCTGTTTAGATCAGGAGTCTGGGATTCTCACAGGTTTTTGGTACGTTTAGTGACAGTTTACATGAACACACTTTTAGGTTAGATGGGTATACAAATCATCGAGAGGCGGCCATTATCTTCCCTTCCCATTTAAATGAAAACATATTGGAGGATATATTTGTGTTCGTCAGAGGTTGAATGGGAAATTGAAAATCCACGGGTTGCGAAAAGCAGGTCGTTCCACAAACGAAAGCCGAATTTTAAAAGTCAGGAACGAAAGGTGAAAACAATACGGTGACCTCGTGATGATACTCCAAAATCAGGTTCAGAACCTCCGACGGTGATTTAAATGCAAACGCATTCCGCCCGAAAACCCAAAACGAATTCGTTTTTTGTGACTCTTAATAAACTCGGCCGAAAATTTTTTTCTTTCTTTTTTTTTTTAGTGGGCTGAAAAAACCACAGGCGTGACTGCTGACAGGAGTCCTCGTGAAGAAACTTCCCGTTGAGGCACCCAATTTATGTGAATGGATTTCGGAGTGATTATCGCTCTTTTATGACCCTCCCCTCTTTCCCCTCTTTTGTGCTTATCGTTTTATTGATTTTTGTTCCCAAATTGATTTCCACCCACGGGGGAGACCCTTCTTCACCTAAACTACCTCTTCATGGTCTGTCTGGAGGCGGGTAATCTATAGTTGTCAAAATATTCCCAAGATTATGGTTTTCTCTTCTCAAAACAATTATTTTGTTTATAATATTTGAAAACAAACGAGTCGGACTACTATTCAATTCAGAGCTCTTCTTGAGGTGTAACACGAGTTATTTGCTTAAAAATACAGCGATATCATCTGTATTTTTAATTGTAAATTAAGTCTTTAATAATCCTAATGTAGTTTACACTATAATGTCAAATAATATAAAACAGGGTAAAATATACGTTGTCAAATAAAAAGTAATAAATAAAAATTTGTGTTTAAAGATCCTTAAATAATAATTAAGTAAGAAAAAATTGAGTGTGAAAGGCTCAGATCAAAATAAATAAGTATTAAGTATAAATAAAGATTGATTGTAAAAGTTTCACACTGAAATAATCCCCCACAAAAACTCGTTCAACTGAGATCTTTTTAAGCACAACCGTATAATTGCGCAGAAGTTCCAAGAACCTGTTCCAAATGGGAGATGGCTGCTGGAAAATGAATTACACTGAGCCTTATCTGCAGTCTCTGCTTGTTAAAAGCCTTTCTATAAAAAAAAAGAGAAGTGGACAAACAGCGACAAGAAACAGAAACTGCAGAGAGGAGTTTGTGGGAAATATAAAAATGTCGTTTAACGGAGGATGTTATCTCCATTTAACGGCAAAAACGGTATTTTTTGCTTCTGGAAGTGGCACTCGGGGGTGGACCACCCTCGTCCCCTCGCAATCAACCCCCGAAGTCTTATCTTATGTTTGAAATCGGTTCGTGAATCTTTAATGCGTCGGATTCGTCCATCAACTTTTCGGCGCTCAAACGACCCGACATTTTATTTTGCAAAGTTTTTATCCGATGGAAAGAAACAAAAACTCTCGCAGATTTCTTCATAATCCTCTCACGTACAAATTATTCATTCATTATCGCTCGCTCAAATCTGGCTACTTAAACCTGGATTCCCGTTAGACCTACTTCTTCTCGAAGATACAGGGGAGGAAGACATTCACCCCATTTAACACATTCGGAACGATTAATTTCCTATCGTGTTTAATGTCCCCAATGACTGTTTTAGAACTGAAATAAAAGGTTCAGCTGACACTGGTGGGCAGCTTTAATGAAACCTTCCACTTTTCTTAAAATGCCTTAAAAAGTCTTTCAGTTTTACAATGCAAAAGCAGGTAAATGAGACGGGAAAAAAGGGAAGAATCAAGGAAAAGGTGTAAGCAGGGAAATAAGGAACAGCTAAGAAAAGGTGCTTACGCATTATACTGCTGTTTCGGTCAATATTTTCGGCCATTCAGCAGTGGTCTCAATAGCAATCATCTGCGAGGGAGGATGGCCTTAGAAGAATTTCCACTGTCGCTGGGATTCGAACTCGTCCGACAATACTAACAGCTAAAAGCATAAAAATGGGAAAAAAGGAACATCAGGAAAAAAAGAAAAGCAAAGAAAATGATAAAAGCAGTGTAAAGGGAAAAAATTTCACTGAAAATACGAACCATCTGTTACAATTAATGTATTTCAATTATACCATAAATGTTCATAAGTAATTTATGTGCATTATTTATAATATGAAAGTGTAATATTCGAGGCTGAAGGGGAAAAACAAAATATGATGCATGGGTCAATTTGACACCTCCCGACCGTTCTTCCTTTAAGCGGTAAATGAGGAAATCAGTGTCGGCAGGATTAGACTCGAAGAATTCATAAATTGGTTTTGAATTAAATATTTGGGAATTTAATTATGAGTCGGTGATTAAAAACCGAGCGAGGCTTCCCGGTCAGGAGGGCGCCGAAGGAAACCCTCTGGTTTCCACTTGGCACCGTCTCATGTTCCCCCAGGTCATGTGGGACCTGTCACGGACAGAGATAAGAGAGCCTTCCTCTCTCGCAGAAGACTCCCGAGGTTATAAAACCTTTCTCCCGTCTCTCGAGAACGACACTTTGTCCTGCTTACGCTTCTGGCTACTTTCTGCCAGCTACATAATGCCTTTTCACAGGTGACTGACATTTCTCGCTTAATAAATGCTTTCGCTTTGTAAAAATCCGTGATTAAACTCCTCACGATTTTATTGAGATTGTAATAAAATTGTGAAATTTAATTTGTGACTCTTTGTTTCTTAATTTCTTTATTAAAAAGATAACCTTACTAAAAATAATTACACTTAATATATGATTGGAATGTTAAATTCATCCTTCTCAATATTTATTTAATCAATTAAAAAATTTGTTATGAATAAGTTTTACTCGTTACGCAAGATCGTAAAAATTTTTTTTTAAATATTAAAAAACATTAAAAATGGAGTCTCGAATTTTAACTAAAGAAGAATCACTCAATCGTATTAATTATTATTTGGATTTTAAATTTTTAACTCTTCAGATTTGTATATAACCTTTATTAATAATCATAATTTTAATATTATGCGCTTAATCAAACACTAATGTTTTTGATAAAGACTAATTAAATGATTCGGTGAATGACCGACATTTTATTATATCATTGTAGCAAAATGATTATATGAAAATAATTTGCGATTTACACCTTATTGCAGTATCGGTAATAAAATTTGTTTTTGCTTGAACGTTAAAAAAGTTTATTCAGTATGAAATATTGAAATGTCAAAGGTGATTTTATAATATTATTTATTATCGTAAATTTTAGTGACATTATAAAACGGGAATAAAATTTTCAAAGGAAAAATATATCAAAACTCCAATAAAATATTGATTTAGTTTCTCGAGGAAATCGTCTTTCCTCGTCGATTCACTTGTTGTCATTTCTGTCATTGTCGATGTTCTTCCCTCAGGAGAGAATTTACAGGAAAAGGCGGGCAGGGGAATCCTCCTGGGAGGAAAGGGAACTCAGGGAAAGACGAAAACAAACGAATTTTGGTCGAGTCATCAAAAATAACGTTTTCACCTTTTTCTGTGTTTGTTTGTTTGTTATTAAAGAGTTATTGGCGTCATCCTGATGAAGAACAAGATAAACGTTATTAGGCTTGAAAGGACCTTTTTTGTGTTCGAAACGGTTTCATCCCTTCCGGACGTCACCTTTTATATTTGAAATTTTATTTTTTGTCGTCTGCTTCTATCTGATGATGGTTTTAATGTGATGGGACGTGATGGACCGGAATTGTTTGTTTGGACGCGATTTGGTGTCTCTCCATCGTTTAAATAATTTTTGTTTGGGCAAAGCAGGTAATTGCAGAGGGGAAAAGTCAGAGTTTATGGCGACTCGTCTTCGGATACGGGGAACTCTTGCTGAGGAATTGTTCTCTTCCAGTCCATTTGAGTGTTTTGGAAAACATTAATTTCCAAACATGGTTTGGTCTGCATATGTCCATTCTCATGGAAGGTCATCGATGTTTCTGTTCAGATATGACCCCCTGCGTTTACGCTCGAAAAAAAATTAGCTTTGATAAATTGTTTTACAGTTTAGGCGTTGTCGCCTCAGAAAACGGTACACCGCACCTGAATATCACTGAGTCCAACGTTTTCCTTCTTCTTGCAGTTCAATACTCTTTCTCAATTAAAACGTCTAATGACTTGCTAACCGTAAACTTCAGTGACACCCACTTTCCTCCGAGAATGCTCTCTCTCTTCTCTCTCTCTCTCTCTCTCTTTCTCTCCTCTCGTCCTTTGTTTTTCAACAACCGCGTTCACCGACACTCTGAGCATTCCGGCACGTCTCCCCGCCGGGACGAAGAACCGCCTGCCATCAGCACAGTCCGTCTTATAAGTAATGCTATGATTTACGTCGGTTGGCCGTCGCACTGACGGCCGTAACGCAATTACGGTAATACGAGCTGGAGGTCGTAAAACACGTGACGGGCAGAGTCAGGACCTTTCGAGGGCGTCCGCCCCTGGACGGGCAGACTCCAGAGGAGCATAAATCACGGAGAGTCTGAAGGTGTACCGAGGAACGAGAACGTCCGACAACGCGAGGACAGAGGCATTAAAATTTATATCTGTTGGTGGAATTGTTGTCACGTTTATGTCTGAGGGCTCGAGGAAACAATCGGGTGTTGCAGGTGGTGGAGACCCGGGGGTTGAGCCCACCCAGTTGTGGGTCGCCTACTTGGGGCCTCGGCTTTCGATCAGGTGAGTCGATGGCCGAAGGGTCAAGGAGGAGCGGGGGCCCATCATAATCTCATATTTGATCCTTCATCGTATCGTTTATCGCATCTCGGTCGGGCCCCGGGAAACTCCTTGCTCGACTTGAAAAGGGTTTTGGTGAAGTTTTAATTGACCGAATTAAAATTCCTTAATGGGAAATTAGAGTCTGTGTTTTGGGACTGACCTCTGACTTTGGCCGAAAGGCTTTTACTTTTTCTGGCGTTAACTGGCGTTGCTCTGTGGTTCTGTGTGGCCAAACTTGCATCGACTGCTTTGGGATCTTCTAAATAATATTATCCTTGCAGATGTTTTGTCTTTCAAAATATTCTCTCAGAAGAGTTTTCTACGATTTTATCCCATAGGAAATCTCTTTAAGGGATAAAAGTTGTAGCTTATGCATAAAATTGACTTATGAGATTTTCTCTTTTTACAGTATAAACTCTAAAAGGACATTATTTCTTTTTATTTCACTATTTCTTTGACTTTTAAACTTATTTTTGAAGTATTATTAATTTTCCATTCATTAGAAAGAAAGCGAAGTTGAATTGTGGGCATAAAAATTTATTTTTAACTGTATCTTATTATAATATAGTGTTATTGCATGACGAGAAATAATTCCCTAATTTTGTCAAAATGGATAATCCCTGCAAAGTTTAAGAATTCGAAGAATTTCTCAAAGAACTTCATTCTAATCGAAACATCGGTGCAGTTAATGTACGTAAAAGCAAATGAACGGTTTTCACATAGAATGACATTGGAACGCTTTCCCGGTCCACCAGAGTACTCTTCATAAGTAAATATTTGACGAGTTATTTAACAGCTCTGTGAAAGAGTCAACGAAATTACTCGGATGGTCCTGCCACCCAAGAGCTGCCCTCATCACACCGAACGGAATGACGCCACCATTAAACGGGTTCCAAAACAGAGTTATTTCGTGTGATCCTCAAGGCCGGGGTACACAAGGCCGGCCAAAGAGATGAAAAATCACAGAAAACTGTCAAAACATATAATTCTGGTCGGAAACGTCCCACGCATAAGTTTCGAGGACTTATGCTTTTCGGGAATATGCGTGCCCTGCCAGAAGATTTGATCGCCTCCATTCAGATGAACCAGTTCGCCCACCGGAACGGTCTCCCGCCCCGGGCAGTGTCACCAAATCAACTTTTGACGAGGCGTGACGCAACCATTATCGATTTTGGTGTTCCTGCGACTCTTATGTTCCGAAATGAAGTTCCAGAAAGCGGAGCAAAAGTGGAAAAAACCGAAAGAAAAACACGGGTTCGCGGCTTTTCGCTTGACTTACACTCCGTTACTTCGATTCGCTACAGTATGTGAACACTGTAATTCAAATCAATAGAATTGACTGAAGGGTGATTAACTAATGTAGGGTTTCCCTCTCTGATAAACGTTTAGAACATAATTGTGGGTTCACCAGCATTTGCAACCTTTGCTGAGTCATTTCTCAAATATATCCCTTTTTATTCTGTCTCCCGCAATTTTTGCCTTTTTCGGGTTCAAAGTGAACTGTAACCCTTTTTACGCTCGAATCGATTCGGTATAATATTTTGATGAAATGAATCAATCAAAATAAAAAGAAATCATAAAGGGATCGCCATTTTTAATGAACTTCAAACAGCCATTGAATATTGAATCACATTTTCGGTTCAATTTCATATTTAAATTCCTCCCCAATTAATTAAATAAAAGCAGTTTTTTTTACAAAACCAATGAATACATCGCCAATTGCATTTACTGATTATTTAAGGCGGATGTTAAACAAAAAAGAAAAAGCTCATTATATATTTAAAATCTTTAGGTTTTTCTCCTCTTTTTTTGTTTAAAATTGTTTAAATTGTGAACGTTTTATTAGCTTTTCAGTATATTTGACGATCGGGAAATTTTAAAACAAAAAATATTCGATTTTTTTGGTTATTTTATTCAAAATTATACAAATAAATTGGAATAAAAGAAGACAAAGTTCATTGTCAAAGGAAATAATATTAATCTTTTTATTAATTTTTCATATGCAAAAATAAAAGTATACTCTGACGAAGAGTATCAACCCCTGAATATGTATAATGATTTTATTTACTTTTATTAACTGACTTTTTTGATAATATCAACAATAATATAAATTTATTTTAATAAATAAATTATTATAATGATGGAATAATCCGAAATAAAAAATGATTTGTTGATCAATGGGAATTTACACTGTGGGGTTGTGACTTTTCCGAGCTTTACAATGGGGCGATGTTTTCTCTGTACCTTTTCCCGGTTTATCTCACTATTTATAATCCTCTCTCGGAAAAGTTGTCATTATTTGTTTACTTATTTTGCGGTGTCAACAGCTCGAGTTTAAATCTCAGGGTCGTATCCCTCAATGTTCTTCATATTTCAGCAGAACACTCTCACTTTCTTCTGTATGACAGAAGTTTAATAAGGAGAGAAAGATTGCCAGTGATTGGGCGGATCTCGCAGGTAGTTGGCCCCATGGGGATTCTCAGAATTCATCCCCTAAAGGCAAATCAAGTGGTCATCCTGCGGTTTATAGATAAGGGGAATTATAATTTAAAAGGTGTCAGACTCACCCCTTAAATTATAGCTCCCTTTTCCCTTTGTTTGTTTGCATTAAGGGTTTTAGCTTTGATGTTTAGGCAGAGGGAAATTTCTTAGTGCCACCTCCTGAGATCGTATAGAAGAGGAACCCCTGGGGTGCGAGATTCCTCATTAACCCGCTTGACCTCCGATGGAAACTGAAAATAAAGTTTCGACAACATGAGGAAAAAGCCATAATTCATCGAGTCACTGCCCCCGTAAAGTTCACATAGAGACCCCCGAAAAAGCCGAGAAAAAATTTAATCACGCGAAAGGGAAAGTGAAAGGCTCTTCTGAAAAAATATCAGTGGAAAAGGAAAACGTATAAATTAATCAAACGGTGATGAAATAGAAAACACAATAAAAGAATTTTAAGTGACAGAAAGAAAATAAAGGCTGATTGGCGACCTCAAATTCCAGGCACGGGGCCAACACAATACAGAATTCCAAGGATGAAGGCTGCGGCGACCTGCCCCTGCTGACACCGCCTGATTGATTAATAAGATTATTAAATATTGACTTGTTTTTGGCACTGGTGTGACAACAAAGGAAGGAGGTCTGCAGGTGACAATAACAAGGCCTGGCACCAATGGCCGCGTTTCCGAGCGACGTCCAGACGGGAATTAATTCGGTCTTCCATGGGTGAATCACCGAGGAGGTGGTGGTCCCGAGGGGGCGGGAAGGTTGGTTCTGGACGTCCCACTGCTCCGGCCCACATTTCTCAGAAAACATGACCGCAGAAAGACCGTTTTGGGGATGTGGTTTTCGGTCTGCCGACGGTGCCATCAATCATAGTGAAAATGCGACTTATGTATACCCACAAAGGCTCAACAATTTTCACATTAATTACAACAAATAAAACAGTGTGAAAACACAGATTTTTTATCTATCACTTAACATTACCCTAAAATTGAGATCTTTGAAATATATAACTTAATTTATAAAGATAATAATGAATAATGGGTAAAAGCATAAGTTTAGTAAATAATTTAGATAAAAGAAGATAATTTAATAACCTGAATAATAAATATTCAGAAGCCCAAATGTACGTATTAAGAACAGGTAATTAAACGGGTAATAAAATTTCAAAAATATTAAATAAAACGTTAATATAAGTAATAAAATATATTTCTTTTTCAAGAAGTTGTTCATTATGAAAATTCATCAGCGAAAAACAACTGCAAGTGAATAACTTCTCTTTCAGGTGCGATCACTAAATATGAAAAGTTCAAGGAAAGACAAAGAAACCCACTCGACACACAGACAACACCTCGAGCCAAAATGCAAAAACTGAGTCGAAGCTTTTCAATGGAAAAATGGAACCTCCTAAAACCAGGTACGAATTAAAGAGCTTAAATAAGGTTCGACCGCCACCTGGCGCGTCTCATTTCCTGGCACGTGCGCCCATTGTCTTAGCAGAGCCATCCATCAGACGGCTGCTGATCAAAGGTTACGCTTCCCTTTGGACCTGACACCGATTTTTCTTGTCGAGTTTGGGCGGTCACGAGAGGAAGGAATCGTGAGCAGACACCCGCCCCTCGGGGGTTGTCATACTCGTCCTTTCAGCGACCCACGAACGAATTAATTTCCCCGGTTGCACCCCCAGGAAGGCGTCGAAGGATGGATAAATTGCGGGGCACCCATGGGTCACTTCGATGGCTACTTGACCTTATGGGTCTCTTTTGCGGTTTCTGTGCTAATTTTGCCCTCTGTTTGGATTGAGTCATAAATAACTTCTGTTTTTTATCAGATATTTTTGTTTTATTTTCGGCATTATAGACGCAAAATTATTTCAGCGATCGAACCTTTTTCGCTTTTTCTTTTTCTTCTCACCCTATATAATTTTATCTTTGTGGCTCTTCAGTCCATTTCTTTGAAGTCAGATTCTTGTAAGTTTCTTCTCAGAATACCTTTATGTATTCTAAGAATCACTCAGCCTTTTTCTTTTCTCCCGATCCGGTTGGTCAGCCTTTCCGTGTTCATCCCCCATAGATATCCTGGGAAGGTAATCCTTCTTTTTCTCATATCTTATTTTGGGAAGATGTTCGTACAGCCGTTATTATGCCGTCTTCTCTTTGATCGAATCCTGGATTTTTCTTATACAATTTTTCTTTCTGTTATTTCTAAATTTTTCCACCTTTCTTCTTCATCGACAGACATTCTGAAATATAAAGGGCCTTTAAAGGCTTCAGGTCCAGTCACAGTCGCTTTCGTTTATTTATTTATTTTATTTTTTTTTTTTACCGTCCGGAAATATATTCGTGTTGCTTGGGAGACCGTTTCTGTGTGGGAAATGATAATTTAATTTAAGGAACGTTTGTATAAAATTATTTGAAATTAAGATAAAATAAAATAAATAAGTAAGATAAAGCTCTGTATATATCTGTAAGTGTATCAAAAATAAATTATCTGTATGTAAATAAAAAATAAATATCTATAATGGAAATAAAAAAATAAGTATCTATATATAAATAAAAAAGTATAAATAAAATATAAAGTATAAATAAAAATATAAGTAAAATAAATAAAAAAGTAAAAAATAAATATCTATGTACATTCAACCAAATAAATACTCTATTTATTTAATTTTCATGAGGTATATTCAATCTCGCAGTTGTGGTTACAATATTTCCTTTAGTCTTTCATCAAAAGCACAGCTTATGTATGGATGTGCTTACATGTATGTATGTGAATATGCTTTTCTTAAAAAAAAACACCTTTATACAGTCGACCCAATGATAACTTATGATTCTGTTCAGGTTACTGTTTTCTTAATTTTCTCCTGACGGAATGACCCTTAAGAGGCGAACCTAAAAACAAACCAATTATATCTCCGGCAAATATTTTGCATGAAACGGGGTCAATTTTTCCAAGCCCGTCGTTTGACAACTGGAATGTCCACTTGATGGCCGATTTCATTGAATTGAACCGTCGTCATTATAATCCTTCCCCGGCCTTCCCCGGCCTTCCCCGCGCCCCCTCACCCGCCCCTTTTTGCTCTCCGTCTCTGGCGCCGCATTAATAGAATCATCGCATTTTACGATGCGTTTAATCGTCTCGAGATTTTTGTTCGATTTCCGAATCAGAACTTCCACTTCATAAATATTAATTTGCCCAATGGAATTATACCTTTTCCCATTTTTGAGGCTTTTTCTTTCGCTTTGGGAGTTTTCAGAATCGTTCAAGTTCATTGCGAGTTTTCTTGATGATTCACACAATTTGTTTTTTTGGGGTTTTCTTTTTTTATGTTTCACACCAATTTTCAAATCTCATTTCGTTTTGAATGTAAAGAATATTATCATTCAAATATTTGTATCACCAAATGTCAGTATAAATTAACATTATCGGAAAAAAATATCAAATGACAGTGTTTGCGACGGCAGATGCAATCAAAGGCGAGAACTAAGCCAAAACTTTGACAGAAGCAGAAGAGAAGTAGAATAATGTCGGCAATAAACACCAAACGAGCTCATATAACTGCGTTATATTGTGAAAAAAGAAAGGAAATCCCATTTTCGGGTGTAAATAACTGCGAGGTTTTCAAATAGTTATCGAAATCCACTTCCATCTGCCTTTGGGAAATAAAATTCTTTTAATTAACCCAAAGCAAAAAAACTACCATTGCCTCAGATTGGAAATCCTCTGCAGATTCAATCCGAGGAAGTCTTTACAAGATGTTTTAATTTATTAATGCCCAAGAATTGAAATTCTTATCTAAAAGTAATTCCGTTTCCGTCTTAATTCAATTCCACCTACTATTTATCCTTTTTAGAAGACAGAATCAGATGCATTATTATTATATCGTATTGTGCTTAATGATTTTTTTACCCAAAAAAGGAACCGTTAAAAAAATCAGTCTATAGAAATAAACAATGATAAACATACACTAAAAAGAAAGATTTCTTCCATAAATTTTGTTATCAAAAAACTTCAAAGGAAACTAACTACGGTTGGGTAACACTTAATGATTTTTATTCCCCAAATTTTTTTCCAACCTTAAATACCTTATTTTGTCGCGGGCATATTTTTTTTATTGAAATTGAGATGTAAATTGAGTATACCTTAAGTTGGCACACTTTGAAAAACTTCAAAAAAATACCGAAAGGCTCCATATTGTTAAGGGAAAGGGTATCGAACGGAAGCCTGATTTCCAATTACAACAACACTAAAGGCAAACACTCAATGCTGTCCCTCCCTTAACCCTCTGCACACCAGAAATGAGGGTGCTCGCGTGGTGAGTGTTATCACAAACACTCGAAAGCGGAAGTCTGGAAATGCCATAAATCAGAAGGAATGAGCATTAGCCTGACTTTTTTTCTTTATCTCGAATTCTGTCTTATGCCAAGATGTTCCAGAATAACATCTTTATTTGTCCGATTTTCAGGAGATACATAAACTAAAAACCTGTAATAAATAATATGCATAAATAATATTATTGGCATATGTAAATAAAATAAAAGTTTTAGAATTAGAATGTTAAGAAAAGAAAGATGGAGATATTCTGCTGATGAAAAAAGAGTGAAAATTTCTTCTTCTCTTTCTATTATTATTACTCATTTATTTTTTCTCTACTATTTTGGTAAAATTATTATCCACTTTGTTACTCTGGAGTTCTTTGAAGTTCCTTCTTTCAATGTTAATATTAAACTTAATTAAGCTCGTAATTTTTTATTTATCGAAAAATGATAAAGTATTTTTACGAAAGAAGGGATGCTGATTAACATTTTTATTTTTTAATGCATTGAGAACGCGTAACGGTCATTTTTAATGGAAGTCCGACAAAAATTCCCGGAAAAGAGACGCATATTTCATCCAAAGAAGAAGAGACCGCGCATTTGATTTGCCTTTCATACAAAACCAATTCGGCCGTAAAAACCGTTAAGGAATTAGCGAATTATCGGAATTTTAAATTGATATTGCTCCAATTCTTGCCCGCGTGTAATCAAAGATCTTCTTAGAATTTAGAAGCCGAGACGGGCCCTTCAGGCGAAGGAGTGGGGGGGTCGAGGAAGTCCCGGCCGTTAGTGTGTGAAAGTGCGGGGGTGACTGAATGTCCTTGGCAAACGGATCAAAGTGTCGGTTGACATTTTTCATTTTCTGCTCATAATTAGTTAATTTTCTTCCTAATAAGATTACCCATTAGCCTTTGCGATGAGAAGTTTCAGATCCATTTATTTTCGTTATTCTTAAATTGCCATAAAACTGATAGTATTTTCCAACGTTAAACCCACGCTGTTTTACTTTCACATTAAATTTGTTTAATTATTCACTTAATTTGCATTTCTTTAAGATTCCTTTTAGTTTTTGTCACCGACTGACCTCGGAAGTAAAAATCAAATTTGACATAGTGGAGCATCGGTTTCAAAAAAAAAAAATATTGCGTTTTTTTTAATAACCGCCATTTTTGTCTCGTGAAAAATTATTTCCAATAACCTCATCGACTTTAACAATAAATATCATGAAAAGCAGAGTTTTGCAGAGTTTTGCGCCAATATGAGGTGTAATAATGAGTGATTTATAAAAAAGGTAAAATTTGCATAGGGAACGATCTTAATTCATCTATATAAACAGTAATGTTGGGATTATCAGCAGGGAAAAAAATAATCCCACCTCATTTGGTAAAGTAAAATTAATTAATTATCTGTATTTTACAGGTTCTCGAGAGTACATGTTGCTGTCGCAGAAATTTATGTCTTACTGAACTAATACGGGCGTAATATTATTAATAATTTATGATGGAGATACGTGAATGAAAAGCGTAATGGAACAAGATGGATTTCTATAAGGTAAGCATACCTCATGATATATCGTAAAATTTTTGAAAAGCTGGCCGAGATCGCAAACCGACTTTTATCTTTTGCCTAAAAATCGTTAAATTAATCTACAAATTTTTGTAAAAGTCGATTAATAGTCGAACGGATAACAGTGTTGGCATTGCGGAGGTCAGTTAACTTCCTGCTGAATACCGAAACTGTGTGACCTTTGAGATTCCTTTGAATGCTTCCGGAGTTAACGTCTTTTGGAAAGTCTTCAAACTCTTTTTCGTGGTACTTACTCCGAAACTGTCTCGAACAGGTTTCGAATGTTTCCCAATGTTCCGAGCAAATCCGGACTTTTACAAGGATCATTCCGGAGGGAAAATCCACATTTTGAATTTGAATGATTTTTCTTATCCGGTCTCGCATTAATCCTGGCAGAATTCGTTCAACAGTTGTAGAAAGATTAGTTGTGCTCATATGTCAGAATTTACAACTCAACTTTAATTTATTAATACGGTTTACTTTTCCATATTACATTCGTGTATGTGTGCACAGATCTGATAACTGTTATTCTGTAAAACCCAGATTACGAAAAAGCGAGTGTTGTAGATTATAAAGGAACAGCGATTTTAAAATGAAGAAAAGAGTAGAAAGTCGCATAAACGCAGAGGAATTCGTGGAGATTCAGCAGAAAGCCGCCGCGACCTGAAGACCTAAAAGTGTTCCTAAACGGGAACGAAGCAATGGGTCGAAATACCTTTCAAGGCAGTGCCTTGAATAAATGCAGCGTTTATTGTGAGTGCCTGGCAAAAGTCAAAGACCATTTAATCTCACACGGGAAACTGGATTTGCCTTTTATGCGGAGGAGCCTCGCATAAATTGAAAATTAAGTTGCAGCTGTCAATGAAAGGCCGAGGAAAAAGGAGAAGAATGAGCCATTGCCTTATCTTTCCTATCTCCGCGATGGACAAGAAAACTCCATTTCCAGAGGAAGGCTTCGTGGCGGGAAAGAGTGTGCTCATATTTAGCCTCTGCTGGTGTTCGGCAGTGACCTTGATTTACATCCCTGACCTCCTTCCAAATGATGTTCGGTACTGTTTTTTCAATTTTATGTCCGTAATTATTTCCCGTGTTTTCGGTTTTCTAACTCCGACTGGTTCTAATAATTCTCCCGGTTGCCATCTTGGCTATCGTGAGCAGGAGAAAAACAAGAGAGCATCTTTTACTTTTCCCCATTTCTCTACTCAAAACGTGGTCTTGTTTCGGTTCCCTCGCTAATTTTTACCCTTTTCACGAACTTTCCTTTTTTACATAATTTATCTCTTTCCGTTTAAGGCGGTTATTCCAGCTCTCGGAGGAGTCTGCGAATGCGTCGAGGGAAAGGTTTCACCCTTGAGTCTTTCATTCAGGTGTTGAACTCGGAGGTCATTATCCGGATTATTCCGTTGTTCACTTCGACCAGGTTTAATCAATGGGGACACATTCACTTCGTTACAGTATTACTTTTAGATTCATTATGTTATTGTTGTTTCAGAGCGTGAATTCATCAATGCCATGCCATGCATAATGTAATTCATCCCTCCCTTCATCTCATCAGACCAATCTTAGACCTTAAACTTCACCCAGTTTTTGCTGCGAATTGTCTCTTTAACAGTAGAACTCAGGGCAGTTCTCAATGTATGTAACCCGTAGGAGAAAAGCCGAAGACTGCTGAATTTTGGTCAAACAACTTTCTGCCGATTATATCTATAGTTGCGTTTCACTTTTATTGCACTCTTTCATATCTTGTAATACCTGATGGTACTGACTGCACTCACATAAATTCACTAAGTGTAATCGGAGAGGTTTCCGTTTTCTAGGTTTTCACTTTGAGGAGTCTTCTGAGCCATATGGGATTAAGGGAAGATTAAATTTTAATTGAACGGCCCCTGTTTTAGGGTGATTATGCAATTTTAGGATTTATAAGAGCATTTCTGTATTAATCGGAGTCTCCAACTCATCGTTTCTTTTCTCGCCGAAGTCCCCGAAGAGATTTCAAATGGAAAATGGCGACAATCTTTCCCAAGTGGCAAGTTGAACCCGAATAAGCATTCTCGCGCAGGAATTATAAAATGAGGCAACCCGCCCATATCGATCACCTGAGTCTCCAAAAAAGGAGATTTGCCATAAAATATGCAGGGGGTCTTCTGATACAGCCAAAACCCCGCTTCTCGTTCCAGTTTGGTGTCGCAACGCTTCCAACTCTTAGGCCGAATCTATTGCAAAAGAATAAAAAATAAACGGGGAAATTTTCTAGAACCTCTCGGACGTTCACGTCTTTTTATTACGTTCGCATGATTTAATCGTTAATAAAGTTGGTCTTTAGGAGTTTTTATGCTGTTTTAATGATACCACCAAGTCGGTAACATTATTTGGGCGGGATCACGCTGCAAAACTCCGATATTTTATATTTAATTTGAATTTGAATTTATTGCATCCGACTGTGACTCGCGGATTAGGAGAGGGACGGAGGACCGCCATAAAGAAACCTGGAAACCGAAGAGCCAATGCACACCCATCAGACCACAGCAGTCCGAAGGAATTTTCTGAAAGTCAAAGCTCGCGGTTTCCGGGGTTTTTGGGGCCGACAACAGAAGCACCATCTGCGGTTTTCCCGGGTTATTCGGATGTTTCAAAAATTGCTCCCAAAGCCTAATTAGTGTTATTTTCTGTGGGAGGGTTTTCCTGCGGTCTGTCATTGCGCGTGTTTCACTTCAAAAATTCATTTCTGTTCTTATTCAGTTTTATCAGGTTTTTGCTTAATGAAATTTTAAAACAAATTCAACGGAGTTACAATGCATATTTAAATGGATGACTTCTTCACTCGACTGAACTCTATAAAATATTTAGGAAATACACAAAAGTAAAGGAAATATTTCTCCTAATATCCAACTTTGTTCTGTTAATTTCTTTCTTCGTCCATTCTTTGGAGTTAAGTTGCAATTTTCAGTTTCGGCTTAAATCTATATTTTTCTTTCTATTAATTTGACTTACTCTTCATCATCGTGTTATGTTGGCACCAGTGGGCCTTTTACACTTTTTTTCAATCGTTTGTTAACTGAAATTGTATCAGTTCAAAATATAGAATTTTCTTCAAATTTTGTCTATGCTTTCGCCTAAAAGTTTTAAAAAGCTTCCATCGACGGTTTCCTGTCGATTTAGTCAGCACTTTTTGGGTTCGAAATAAAATGAAAAAAACCGATGGAAATATTTTTTAGGGAATTCATTGATCTCACCTTCGTGTTCCTCCCGTTCTTTTGAAAATCATTCAAGCGATTTATGCACAGAGAATTTTCCAGAAGAATTATAAAAGCAATTTCTGTGAGGGACTCATGAAAAGGCTTTTGACCTCAAACCCCATTGGGCAATTCAAAAAACGGTCACCGAGCAATTTCGACCGCTCTCAGGCCGTTTACGCCTCGAATCGGCCAATAAAATTTACACACGGCAATCGAAATTTCGCAGAAAGTCGTTTAAGTAGCTGATGAAAAGGAAAAAAAAAGAGAAATGACAGCCGAGCCGGGGCATTAATGTCGCATTATTAAAAGCATCAGCGACGGTTAATTAAATGGTTGACCTAAGCGCACAACTCCTCCAGTCCTCCGTTTCTAATTTATTGAATCTAAAACTGTTATTATTAGGAAATTGATTCGTGAATGTGATGGTCCGACTAAGGACATGATTAAGTGTGCCAACACTTTCTCAGTGTGGACTCGCGGATTTCACGAGAGGACAACCAATTTTTATTGACATGACACGATGCAGAGGGAGGGGAGGCGTTATGGCCGTTCTTTGGTCGGATTATGGGAGTGAGCATTCGCCCATTACAGGCCCTTGCCAGTCACTCTGGATTGACTTGTCTGACTGGGGTCTAAAGTCGGTGAGGATGAGCTGCAATTAAATTCGGGGCCTTGTTTTGCCTAAAACCCTCTTGTCCTTGTCAAGGGGGGCGGATGCCTTCAAAACGAGCGAACAGGTGCATACATATGATCCTAAACTCAGGATTACACACTTGAAACATCAATTCATTGTGATCAAATCAGAACATTTATTTCTGCATTAATTATTATCAAACACTAAGGGTGTTTTCGTAAGGGATGGATATAAAGTCCTTTTTTAATTTGAGAAAAAGCAATAATTTATATATTTTTGATTTAGTAGAAGGGTTAATAGTTTCAAATTGTAGCTTAGACAGGTACATAAAGACGGGGAAAAAAACTTGGGGTCTGTTTACCCTTTTCAAACTGTTTTTTAACCTAAAATTGCGGCACACCTGATAAAATCTCATAATCACTTTTCGATTCATTTCTTCGAACCAATTTTCGAAAAATCTGCACATCAAAATATAAAACCGTTTAAAAACGATCGAGAGGGAGAAGAAAAAAATTTTACGATATGTCATAATATCGTTGTGAGTAATTAGGAATTTTTAACTGTTGGAGAACATTTGTTAATAATTATTTTTCCTTTAGTTCATTCAAAAAAAAACCATGTAAATAATTATGTAGTTTTTTTTATGGGTGTCGGAGTTTTCGGGAAACTGAAAACAAACTTTTAGCATTTATAACATTAAATTTTAAGTCCTTTTGAATCAATAATTTCGATTTTATTTAAATAAGATGAATCAGGTAATCTAATGCAGTGATGCCCAAACTATGGCCCGCGGGCCATATTCGGCCCGTGAAGGTGTTGCATGTGGTCCGCTCTTTTATTCCTATTTTCACATACGTATTTGATGATTTCAGTCCATTTTAGTTTTTAAATAATATTCTAATATTAGAATAATTTTCATGGGAGAATAACTTCAATCTGAAATTTACGCTTACGGTTACACTTTGGGTTTCCCTTCTTTTTTAGATTCTGTCATAGAAGTCAAAAGGACTGCTTTCATAAAATGTTGTAAAAAGGGTAAAGCCTGAAAAGGAGGCAAAGGCAGTAGCCGTCAGAGCAGGAACATAGAGAAAAGAAGAAAATGATAAGAAAGAGAAAATGGGAAAAAGAGAAAAGGAGAAAAACACAAAAACAGAAAACGAGAAAAAGAGAAAATGAGAAAAAGAGAAAAGGCGAAAATGAGAAGAGAGTAAAAACTATTTTAAAAATCCATATATAATTTTCGCACACGTTGTGTCCCGCGAAATGACACCAAACCCAACTTTGGCCCGCATATTATGAAAGTTTGGCCATCACTGCTCTAATGGAAATACTAAAATCAATGTCGTCATATGCCGGGAGAAGCAGGTGTCGTGCGAAAACGATCAAATGCATTGCAATAAAAGACGACCGCATTATCTTCGGGGGACACGTTTAGTGAACGTGTCAGAAACCTGACAAATGACAAATTAATCGTGAGGCCATGTTCTTGAGCTCAGGCACCCCCTCTCCCCCTCGGTTTCGCTGTCGAGAGTTTTCGTTAATGTTACTCCTTCTCCAATGGTATAATCCCTCGTCTGGCCCAGTTGTTGTGTTTCGCGCGCAGAAATATCGCGGTAGCTGCGAGCGAAAATACCGTGCTATTACGAATAACTAATTAATTATTCATATATTTCATAATTAATAAAACGATGATGGGAAAGCCACGGGAGGGGCTGCGGATTGAAATGTCAGACCCCAACGAAAAACAGTGTTAATTAGGCCTGTTGTTTCCTTTCAGGCGTGGTTTGAGGCGGCCCATCGCGGCTCTTAAATCAATTCATTAAAACTTTTTGATAATGACTCCTAAGGCGGCGCTTTAAGAATGGGACTGTGATCTGATACTTGCGAAATCCGTTTGGGAATACTCAGAAAAAGGGGTAGATGGACGAAATTAATTTCTGGTTATTGCATGTCCGCGGTTGCACAATGCGATCATACACGAGATTAATAACGGGCAGAATCGTGTATCGAATCGGTGTGAGGTTAAACTACCGGGAATTTTTCGGTCAGAGAATGACCGACCACAAACGGTACTTACCTGTCTTAATGATAAAAGGGTTGAGGTGTACAAAAGGAGGGGGAAAATGCAGCAAAGTCGCAGGAGAAAGTGGAGCGCCTTATGGGGAGCATTATTAATCGACCGGTTTCCAACTCCCACAGATGTATGTCTCAATCCGAATTCTCATAATGCACCCAATCCCTATAAAAACCTCTTAGGAGGCAGCCTTGATGCTGAGAAAAAATGACTAAACCGGATGGCCGGTAACGGATTAATTTATTAAATGGTTAAATAAACAAACACTAAACCGGACAATAAATAGTGTTAAAGTAAAAAAACATCGTCTTCATTAAGTCGTACAAGTAGGAACGGATAAGAGGAGACGGCTGGAAAGGAGGCTTCGCCACCGAAATAAGTATTTACGACCCACATTTGATACGTTATTAATCAGACTGATCCGAGTGATGTCCACATTTTCAGACCCTAAATGTCTCTATAAACACCGACAGTATATCACCCATCATTAGTAGATTAATAAAACGCGAGAGTGCGCGGCCGTAAATAACTTGATTAAGTCCCACTACGGGACGAAATGTGCCATTCTTTGCGAAAAATACACCCTCCCGAGATGTTAACCCCAGTCGCAGCTTCTTCATCTCGTTCTTCCACTTTCTGTCAACTCGTCCCGCATCGTAAATTCATACCCGCTGGCTCTGTGCTGGAATCATCTCCTCCATCTCAGGTTCAGAACCTGAAAAAAAGAGAAAACACACGGGGAGGTGCACCAGTGCCGTCTCATGGCTACTCATGGGTCTCGTTTTGAGGTCGCAGGTTATCGCGAGCCCAATGACAACCCAGCTGTGCTCAAGTGACGAATTCCGGACTCGGGAATCTCAAATTGAATGTGTGAAATGTTGAAAAGAAATTGAATTTCGCGTGAAATGAGATTTGGAAGCGATCAAAGTTTCGTTTGACAGGTGCTTTGTGCGGTATATTTGTGATTTAAGACGCGCTTAAGGTATTTTGAGGTGCGGGTGAAGGCTCAGGATATTTGTTTTGGTCACCTTGCCCTTATTTTCGTTACAGAAGTCAGGTTCCAAGAATTTATGAGAACACGGTTGCGGGGAAGGAAAACCTTCACGGTGTTGGTGGGGACTCGTAAGGAGTTAGAAACGACATCAAAGTCGGAATTTAAATTATTATAATAATAAATTACAGCCGAACTAATTAATTTGGTTATTATAGAGGCGAATTTCAACCTTGGTGGTTATCCTGGAGTCTGCTGGAAGTATTTCTGAAATCCACTCAACTCTGCTTTGGAAATTGTTCATTTATAAGTGTGAAAATTCAAAATGGAATATTTTTTAGCAATAGATTTATTAAGATATGATAAGAAATGATTTCGATAAACAAGATGTGGTAGTTGTACTTATAACTTCCGATTAAATACGTTATCATTGTAATTATATTTTGACTCTTGAGTAAAATCTGGAATTAAAAATGGCCGCGGCGATCCGAGAAAGATGAAAAGAGAAGGAAAAATACTTCGTAGAGCGATCGACCACGTGGTTTCCATTACTGATAAGGGTCAACCATGTGCTCTTGTATCAACAACGTTAACACCATCACAAACATCGTCACAGTCACGTCATCATTTTACCTAAAAACCGAAAAACATTATTATTATGTGAAAATTTTCAAAATGTTTTCGAGTCAATCTCTGAGGGAACATTGCGACCGATTCCGAATCGAAGAGTAATTTCGGGAGGCAATTTGATAATTTAAAATCCATTTAAAAACAATTTAACTGTTTAGGTAATAGTTTTCGGGTCTACCTGACAAAGGCGAAGAGCCGGTGGCGAGGCCGGGGTCTCTTGTCCTCCCCGTGCCGAAATCCCTCCGTAGATTTTATCTTTCGGTGCAAACACGGGCCACGAATAAAATAAATAAAAAATAAAATCATTATATAATGATTTTTTTCGTTGGTTAATGCAAACGAAACGCCTTTGAACACAAATACATCTCAATTATACGTAGGTACATATCAAAGATAAGATAAATAAGATAGTCCGGGCTTTGCCCCGTCGAAGTGTCAAACTCGTGACAGTTTCGGTTTTTACAGTTTCGAAGGGGTTGTTTGTTTCGATTTGACATTGAAGGCTTTTCTCTGGTCTTTGGGGTTGTCCTGGTACGGTTTGCATGTAAACATTTCGAGGGGAGGTGTTTCAACTCTGGCATTTACAGCGGAATTATGAAAAAAACAGAACGAAAGAGAAATCTGTTCGAGAGAGCGGTTCTTTTATAAATTCTCTGTTTGCTCTTTCTTACATATACAATACATAAATCATGTAAATTTTGAAAGGTGTACAACAAACATGAAAAACAAAGTAAACTGATTTATGCAACTGCACCTGCGCCAATTAGCATATTTATTTGGTCTCAAGGCAGTTGAATTTATGCTTTTAATAATTTTTTTAAATTAATTAAATTTACTCGGATGAATTTGATAAGTTAACGAAAACCTAGTTCTGATATTTATTTATAATATTATAGGCGTATAATAAATATAATTTATTGTATTGAGTGTTAGCGTTGGAAAATCTTTTAAACTGCGCTGATTTTCAATATTTTTGTGGTTTTATCCGAATTACGCTTACATGAGGGTGAAGTGAAGCTTTTAGAACTTCGCAAGTGACAATTAGAAACCTGAATTTCCAGGTAATTAAATTAAGGAAAGGATGTGAAGTTAGATAAGGGTTGACGGTTCAATTCCGGAAAACTGTTTTGAATTTTAAATTTTAATTGGAACGGTCGGTTTTTTAATTATTTCAGATTTGTAATTTTCCAGGAAGAAAAGTATTGAAATTTTTAATCTTAAAATACTATTTCGATTCAGATACTTTTAAGAGGAATATGCACGAATGGTTGCATTGCGGCAGTATATTTCATTATACTGTATGTTTTGTATATTTGTTGTATTAACAATTTTTCAAAAGGATATGACTTTATTTTTTATTTATTGATATTTTTTTTAATGAATAATTTTCCATCTTGTCACTCCTAATAGTTGGAAAGAGCTTTCGATAGTTCTCATGATTTGTCTTATTTTTTTTATCACACCGTAAATATTCGATTCCTTTATTCATACAGTATATCAGGGGTCTCCAAACTTTCCACCCTTAGGGCCATACTAATTACTCCAGTAAGTTCCGAGGGCCAAAACCATATTATCATTTTATAATATTTATATTTCCGGTATTTCATATGTACTTATACTTGTTAGAAGTTAAGCTTTTATTTAAAATGGATTCATTTCAATAATTTTTTAGTTATTATACACTCAAGTTAAATTTTCTGCAAATTACAATTCTGTGTTTCTCTATCCAACTTATCACAAAAACAATAACTACTCAGTCATATTAATATCTAACAGATGTCATATTAATAATTATTGAACATAAAAACTGCAGTGAACTAAATTTAATTTGCTCTAAAAGGAGTTTTCAATTATACTAGCTCTCCGCGGGCCGTAGTTTGGAGACCCCTCCAGTATATGATAAACAGTCAGTATATATACTTTTGTACCATTTGCCCTTTTCGGCACTTCCTCCACGTCGCAGTATCACTGTATTTTTTAGACTTTTTAGATTGTATTCTGCTTCTTCTTCATTGTTGTTCTAAGATTTTAAGCAGTTTTACTTATGAAATCGTGGCATATGTTGATACCCCCAAAATAATGGATGATCAGTTGACTAAAAAAATGTCATTTAAATCTTTCGTTTATTTAACATAACTGTCGGTTTTTGCAATGCTCTTTGCGATGTCTTCCCAAAGGAAAAGTTCTTGTCCTGATTTCTTTCGCCATAAAACAGGACGAAGTCAAACGCGTAATTTTCTATTGCCAAACGCAGTATTATTAATGGAAATGGCATGACTTTTAAACTAAGGATGAGCCGTATTTAGTCACGCCCGAGGTCTGCAGTGGTTTAAAAAAGGATCACTTTCTGGAAAAGTATTTTTCAGGACGTGTGAGTCCTGCGAGGCGCGCCACAGTTGTAAATTCATAACAGGCAGAACCGAGGCGATGACAGAAGGCATGCCACGTGCATGTTGTAAGGGCCCCACTTTGATGCGTCATCAAGGACAAATCCTATATAAATAAATTAATAAACCAGGAACCTGAGAGTCTGATCTTCGGTCGGATGTCATGGCGCGAGGAAAGTCCCGTCCGAACTGGAGAACAGTTTTCCTTCATCGAGGCCATGACAAAAGCGTAAAAGCTGTGTGCCAAAATTGAAGTATTCCCGAGACGAAACACATTGCGGGACCCAAGGGTGGCTCCAGGAGTCGGAGAACCCAAAGGTTCCTTTCCAACAGTTGGGCCCCGGAGATGCGATGGAAAAGACTTGAGGAAACACCTACGGAATGAAAGAATGAGCTGCAACAAGGTGATTGTAATTGGAGGTCGTCTTGTTGGTCCCCTCTCGGTCACCCATGCTTGCCTTACCTCCGTTCGAACGACACTCCTCAACGCTTAGCTTACGGAACCTGCCACTCAGGTACAACAAAGTTCAATGTTTCGTCTATGCCGGGATAAAAAGAACTGAGCTCGGCAATGGGGCCCATACGAAGACTGAGTTTTCATTGGTTAAACATGCATGAGGAGCCCCAGTTCATTTCACGCGTACACTATTGCTCTGTAAATGAACTCCTTTTTGTGGTGTTGTTAAACATTTTTTGCTGCTGGATATTTTACTTGGGTTTCTGTTTTTGGAAAAATTATTTCAACACACTCATTACGTATAAATGAAAATCAGTCCGGTTTTCAATTAATGCCTTTTTGGGTGTTAAGGAATATCAGTGAATAATAATATTAAAAAAAAGCTCAAATTGGCTGTGGCGAAACAACCATTGAATGTGGTCAAAATCTGCCCTAAATTTTGGGATTCGAAACTGCTTTTCATTATTCCTTATCATTCCTTATCATGTCAGATGTTTCTCAAAAATAATATGGGTTTTTATTCAATCTATATAATTATATAAATATCAGCTCTTTTGCCCATTTCACTCATTTAATGGCTTGAAAACTAATCTAAAATTTGTATATATTCTTTTGCCTAAGGATTGAAAGGTTCTTTTTCAGGTCCGATGTCGTTTTTGCTTGCCGGCGAAGTGTTTTGGAAGGGCAAAGCACTGGAAATGATCTTCAGGTGAATCGGCAGCAAATATTACAAAACGGGGGGTGCGCCCATCGAAAATGTTCAAAATTTGGTCCGGAGAGGTAAAACGTTGTTCGAAAAGTTCATTGACTGCTGCCACGACTGTTATAAGGCGCGCACTTTTGATGGCAGCTGTGTTTTTATTTGAAAGCCGGGTGTTTGGATTCTCAGAAAAACCAGTCGTGGTCTTGCCTCTAACAGTGCACGAAGCCTGTTCGAAATATGATTTTCCTTTCTTATCAACGAACTTTTTTTGCCTGATATTCAGCGGAATCTGTCGTGAAAAAAAGAAAGGTAAACAAATTGAAGCCGGTAACGGATATTCGGGAAAGAGGAAATAAAATGGAAAATTGGCGGGAAATTTTGCGGTGTTTAATTCTGTGCGAAGTGTTGTGATTTTTGTGTCGCGGGCTGTGATTTTGGATCTTTGTGATTTGTGAACATTTTGGATATTTTTTTCACTAACTCCAATCTGGACTGAAACTTAACAGGTAATTTATCATTCGGTGAAAATTAAAAAAAAAAAAAAACTCGGCTTTCCCCCGAGAGTTTCCCTCCCAAAGTCAACTTTCAGTTTCATTGTTTACTTTTCATTTTTAAATGGTTTCAATTGTTTTCCAGTCTCCATTTTCGTTTCCTTCCCTCAGCCGAAAACTCTTTCCATTCGAGGGTTAAAACTCGGAATGGGCGCCACAAAACCGGGGGCGGAGGGTAGTTTTAAGCATTTATTAATTAACGAGCATCTTGTGATTGTTTCGACAATAGTTTGAGTTTTTTACAACCCGTGAGTCAAGGTCACTAAATTGGGGGTCTCACATCGCCATGTGTTTTCCATTCGGAGGGGTTGAGCACGAGGGTGAATTGTGTTTGTTTTTCAAAGGTATAAAAGTCTGCATGTGTGATGGGTTCCAATGGGGGTGATTATTCTCCTGCAGAAGATATCTTGGCTGAACAAAGTTGGGGGTTGTTTTTTTCGCTTTGTTATTCCCCATTTCGGTGAATTTGAGATTTGATTTGGCTTTCGATCTGTTGAGTCTTTTACAAATCAAAAGAATTTTTTCATTAAAGAGGGGGAGGAACATTGATGATTTTCCAAAGGAAATAGTCGGATAAAAATGGCAGGAAGAGAAATTGGCGGTTGAGTCAAAATGTGAAGGGAGTGTTTGAAGTGAGGGAGGGAAAGAATAAGTCGCAGCCGTCTCGGATTACAATAAAGGTTTCAGTTTTTCACGGCGGGAATTCCAATGACCCCTGTAGTAACGTTATTAAAGTTCTAATAGTTTGGTAAATATTAGCCTTCAATCCTGAGAGTTTTGTTTATTGCAGACGCCCAGCACTCCCGAGTAGGATGCGCAAGTGTTCTTGACTTGTTTTAAAAATACTCATTTATCCTTAATATATATTTTTTTTAAAATATTTACTCAATTTGTTATATAATATTATTTTGTTTATTTTTTTTATATATGGGTCCGGTTAATAAATTTAAATATAATATGTAACTTTTCGAAAACATATGCCCTCGGGTCGAAGTACTCGAATGACAGTAAAACGTTTTGCAATTCAATGGAATTGAACGGCTTTAGTGAGGCACATTCTTTTCCAAATGAAATCTATAGAGACTTTTTATAGTCTATTTCCCCCGGCAAGGCACGAGGCTTTGGGGAAATTTATCGAGCAGACGACGTGGGAGGATAGTCACTTTGATTTAGTTCTCAAAGGGGATGACTGTACATTATGTAGGTGGATGCGATCTCTCAAGTTTTTTGTAAGTTTTTGAAAAATTTGTAAATTTCTATGGGTTAAAGCTTCAGAAGGTTAAATAGAGGTCGAAGATTTGTGAGTTACCGTTGAGGATTTCCCAATTGTACTTATTGAGGGCAAAACATATCAATAAGTGTTGGAGATTTCACGCGGAAAGAAGTTGCGAAAAGATGGTCAAACTGTGTTATCCGTTAGTGCAACAAGTGTTAAGAAAACTCTATAAATCACCTTTGAATCGAAATCCCTTCTATAGCAGTAGACAGAAAGGAGGAGCGAGAGTTTTTCTTCGAGATCGAAGTCGAACCAAATGGGTTTGAGAATGGCTTTGAGGTGTGTTTTTTTTTTATTCTGCTGACAGCCCTTGGGGCTGGGAAGACCGGTATGACAAGCCGAAAATTCTAGCGTTAAAATTTTGAGCAAAAAACCTCGAGTTGAACGAATGGTTCAACATCCCCCCCCTCCCCCCTATTCTTCCCTCGTCCCCGCGGAATTCGTGAATGAAATCGCCTGATTGAAAACCGGCCAATTCCACCTCATCACTGCCGCTCCATTTTAATGGTGCGAATCCGTCTTCTGCTCCTCTCCCAACCGCAAAGCAACGTCAGGTTGCCAAGCATAGCATTTGGCCAAGTTCAGGGGCGCAGCGTGGAAATCCTGGCGAACCCGCCCATTGTGTCCTCAACACTGGTTAATGCTCCCTCCGAAGTGCGGCCATAAATTTTCTTTTTCTTTTGCGCAAATCCTGCCAAGACGGGCTAACTGTTCTTCAGGTTGTAAATTATTCTAAATTTGACAGGCAGCTTCATTCGAGTTTTATTACCGGGCTCGGGTTTACATCCAGGCCTTGCCCGACACACAATTTTTTCAAGTTCCTTAAGGACCTTAAGGCGAGTGAGACACCTTTAGAGAAAATCTCGCTTCCGAGATTTCATTATTTTTTAATGAAATTTATAATTTAAAATTAAATCATGATTATTAATTAATGTCATAGAATGTGAATTAAATTTTCCAAACGAGCAATTCCCATCTTGTCACGTCTGAAGAAAGACGCGAGATTATTTTATAAAGAGAAAGCGTTTAGGATGTTACGCTTTGAGGAATAATGAATCCTTTGAATTGATTTTTATCTTCCTCAGCTCCCGAATTTCTCAGGTCGAAAGGTGAAACGCGGATTCCAACTCTCCAGATTTGAGCTCTTCATCCCGGCATTCCCACAACGGGAACGCGTTCCCTCGGTTGAACGATCTTTACGTGGCAATTACCGCAGCCGACATGTGTCGCTCTGTCTGGTTCCACGTCCTTGCGCTCGGATGATATTTCCGAGGCGAAACGTGCGAATTTCTCTCTGGGAGAGCATGCACCACCGATATGTCCCCACCATCGTCTCCGTTAAAAACGCATTCCACAACATCAACACCAACTGCATCCGGTCGATCCGCTTCGGTAGTGCGACCTGACAACCCACTGACACATATCAGCGACGACCTGTTGGACCCCGACCAGGATGACCCAAATCTGGAGCGCTGGGTGTCAACCCCCAATTCTTCCATGGAGGCAAATAGTGTCCTTCATCCGCGTTTTCTTATTAAAACCATTACTCCGTTTAAAGAAATCCTTCAGATTTATGCGCGTAATTGACATCCATTCTTTATTGATTGGGTTATTTGACTTAACGAACTGACAACTGAAGTTTTTTTTTTGTCGAACGGTTATTAAATGACTCGATAAATTCATAACTGGAAAAACTCGCATAAATAACGAGTGGTTTTCGTTGTTTTACAATATCGGCCTACCTAACCCGATTCTTTTAGGACCACTAACAACACGCACAAAAGCCATTTTCGGGTTGAAAGGTCACCGAGCCATGCCCCCGGCCAGTTGGCCGCTCTTTGGAGACATTTTCCCTCGGAATGGGTTTTCCATCCGTGTCCTCAAAGAGGAGGAAATGGTCCTCGTGGACCGTCGTGACCTCTTTGCACCGGATGCGTTCGCTTTTGTGTAATTTTCGCCGGGAGGTCGAATTTATTTTGTTAAGTGACAATGACTTCTCGAGCGTGTTGTCCGGGGATAATTTGTTGTGGGTTTTCTTGAATAAACAAGAACGTGCTTTGTTTAGGGCTTCTCGTAATGGGTTCTTATCGGGCATGAAGTCGGATGGGAAAGGGGGCAGTCGGCGTTGATTGCGCCCCTCCAAATCACTTTGATTCTCCCACGTATTATAACGGTTTTTGGGTGCACCCAAATTCTTTCGGGTCCTTCGCAGCTGCTTTTGATAAACCTTAAGAACAATTATCTAGAGTTTTGGATTCGTTTACAGGAATTTCCAAATCTTTTGGAATTTTTTGGGGATTTTACATTAGAAACAAGGCTATTTAAAACTTAGACTATTGAAACCATCTGGGGCGCCAAAATCCCATTTTCCGGTTCTAAACGTTCCTTTCGGAAATGGTGGCCCTAATGGGTTTAGGGGAGGTTTTGGGGGTGGGGGCGAGTAATTGCCCACCGGAGCATCCAAAACCCGATTTGCACCGGGCTGATTTTCTCATGAATACAAAGTCCAGGAAGCGATTCAATACGCAACGGCCGTTCCCATTTTATAAAAACACTCCGAACCGGTTCAGACCCTTTTTTAACACAAAAGCATTTCCGGTTGTGGGCGTCAGCGAAAAGATTGAGACTTGCACTATCGGAGAAGAGTAATCCCCCAGAGGAGGTTTTCAGGATTTATGAGAATCTGCCCAAGAATCGACGCGTGAATCCAGTCTTTGACTTTTATAACAATTAATTATGAAGCGTTTCGTGAACAATGGTCCCCAAGGGACGAAGGCCCTTTTTTTAAAGTGTCTTTGTTGCTTCGGTTGGATTTCTCCCGTGAGTTTTTCCGCGATCTTCTTCGGTTGTGTTGGTCAAGTTAAGCAGCAAGCAACCCCCTGCAGAGTTCCACTTTCATAAAGGCCAGATTGATGATGACAACAAGTCCCCCTTTAGTAATCGTTCACTCTGTGACAGCCATAATTAAATCGAAACCCAAAGCATTCGTTATAAAAATTAATTTATTTCGAGGGCGAGTGGGGCAGTGGGAGTAACGAGTTGAGGTTTTTGAACTCGTTTTTTTATATATAAATTTCCAGGGGTGGCGAATACACCTGGCAAATAAATATTTTGAGAGGGATTGAGGTGCAGTTCTAAGTTTGGAATTCAAACAAAACACTTGACTCTGTTATTTTCAGCTGCTACCGAATGGCGATAACCTCTTTGATCTCGAAAAGGAAGCTGCACTGATTTTATATATGAGAAGAATATGTAATAATCAATCAAATGCTTCAGTGGTTTCAAACTCTTAGTTATGACCACTGGGTGATAATTAAGAGAAGGGTAATTTGTGGGCATTCGGAACTCTGGAAAATGAATTTCAATGGTTGTGATTCGCGGGAAAACTGACTCAGACTGTTCCAAAAAAGGGCAGACATAACCCATGAAAAAAATAAGAATATTTTTAGAATTTTCCATGTTTCGAATCCAGTTTCGAGTCGTTTGGGCGTTGCAGAAGGAAGAACGAGGTATGGAAACATTTTGGAAATTTGCAGCAGCCCAAATGTATTAGAATCCTGGGTTTTTTTTCAAGTGGTCTGTTGACAAAAACCTCCCGAAAGAAACTCCGGAAACGGAGTTATTATATCTTTTAAAAGTTTAACCAACTTTTCGTGTATCATTTTAATGGAGAGATATAAAAGCCCTCTCCAATTCACCCCCTCCAATTAAAACTCCCGTTATCTGATAAACCCACCAACAAGAAAACAGATAAAAGCGATTTTCGTTTTCTTCATTCAAACGAATTCCCCCTAAAGCGCCTCTCGAGAAAAATCTTTTCTCATTATCGAATAACCTTTTAACTCATAGTTCGGTTTGCCAACTTCAGGAGCCATTGATTACGCGTTTTGTGAGAAATAAGAGCAGTTCGGTTTATGAATGACATAGCTGAGTCGATCGATTATACGTTCCCCGGGTCAACGTCCATACTTGGAAGGAAAAACTTCCAATTGAAAGTGGATTAAGAGCAAGGAAACCAGCCGGCCGGAGGATTAGCCAAATGAAGAACCTTAATCTAGATGCCGTTGAACTTTCCGAATAACGCGACCCCCTCCGCCACCCCTCTTTCCTCTTCAAAAGTAAACAGATTCAGGTGTGACGACCTGGAAAGTTAAATGCCACCCAAAGGATTAAGGAAACAACCATTTGGCGCTTGGCTAAACCTTCTCTTCTGCTGTTTCTCACCCATTGTTCATTTATATATCGCCCTGATATAATTCATTCATTAATTGTTTCTTTCTATCTCCTCACATTAATAAGCCCTAATGAAGTGAAATATATTGATAATCATTTATGTGCCGTCAGGAGTCCT
This sequence comes from Brueelia nebulosa, assembly GCA_028293925.1. NCBI lineage: Eukaryota > Metazoa > Arthropoda > Insecta > Psocodea > Philopteridae > Brueelia > Brueelia nebulosa. The sequence goes on from JAQIBA010000081.1 coordinate 97,784, forward strand.
TCTCTTGAACACTTTTCTCGCTTTCTATACATAAAAAAGGACAGCTGGGAGACGCTGAGATTGTATTGCGTTGAGACATCTGACGGAGATTTCACAAAATTCTCTTTATTCAATTGTCCTTCAAAATCCTTTTGTCCTTTGATTTAAGGCTCGATTCACTTTTAATTTTTTCAACAGTCACACCTATGTTTTCGGATTATTTGTGTCGACATATGCGTCTTCTGCTTCTTTCTTCCGATCGAAAAGGTTGCACTAAAAAAGCAGGTAAAATAATTTCACTCAGTGAATCACCTCATCGTTTTGCATAAAATACATTTTGAAAGTCATTTTGTCATCGTATTGCGACTCTGTGGGTTAAATTCTTTCGATGAATGCGGATCACAACCAACTCAGGTCAGATCCACTGCACCTTTAAATTTGTGCCAAAGGACTTCTCTTCCATTGTTTACTGTTGTCACTTACCACCGAGGGAGCCGTCCCATTCGGTATTGTTCTTCATCATTTCTTGTTTGTTTTCATCGGAAGAACTCTCTTTTTAACTCATGGATTCTGGGAACTTTATATGTCAAATCACAACTCCGAGAGTGAGCATAGAATGTATAATCACCTAAGCAAACGCAGGTGTATGCAAAGTGTTTATTCAAAATTGGGAAATAATCGATTCCGAGATTCTGACCAATCATTCGCTGAGCAAGGACGTTCAAGGTATGAGTCGATCAGTGTAATTCTTTTCCCGTGAATCATCTCATTCAGTGAGTGGACACTGGACCAGTGAGAGGACCAATTGGGAAAATGTTTGCTGACTGGTGGCGTTCAGTGGTCTCCCCAGGTTCTTCCCAGTCGGTGAGGACACGCCGTTTCATTTGGCGCCGTCATTAATTCCGAAATGTGGTTCTCTTTGCAAGGACGGCGAGGTGAGTGTATAATAAGCGGAGGGTGTATGCGGAATATAAACGCAATTAACGGTCTTTGACAGCTGAAGGCGAAGTACGACTGATGTAATGGCTCTTTCTGTTTTTTTCCCATTGAAAACGAAACTTATAATTCAGAAAATGTGTTCGATGCATTTTGCATCCCCGAGCCAAGGTTGGAAAAATTCTATTTACTTCAAACATTAAAAACTCTAATTAAACATAATAATGTTTAATTGGAAAACTAATTGATACGCATTTGCGCGCAGTTTCAATTGCAAGGTTTTATCTTACAATTCCGGGATTAAGCAAGTCAATTTTTCATTGCATCCCCCCCATCCCCCCTTACAGGGTCAGATTTCAGGTTTTGCAAAAAACGAAAAACCCCTCCAGAAAAAAGCGATGTGGTCACGACCACATCCTCGAATGACCTCACCGGCCAGGAAAGCTATCACTTCGTATCCCGAGGCCCAATCCGCCACTGACCCATGCAGGAACTCCGGACTTCTCCAGAGCGAGAAGTGCAATGTTACTGTCATGGTCGGGGCAGCCTTGGGATCCTGCTCGCGAAGGAAACCACGGGGACGTCCAAAGAACCGAACAAAAGCCGTGATTTATTCTCAAGGCCGCCATTTTCTATCTTTTATAGAACCGGGTTCGGAAATTGAAGTTTAAATGAGGCTTTGTTGGGAGAAGAAAATGTTTTTCGGCTGCTGGCCAATCCAGGTTGGTGCCTTCCGGCTTCTCCTCTTTTCTCTTTCTCTCGCCTCTCGTAATAATTACGAACCATGACAATTCATTATTTCACAATGAATTCAAACAATAAGCAAAAATAACAGCGAAAAATCGGGGTCGAATTGTTTCATAATCGACCATTTCAATGAAAATAATTCATTCCGAGAAGAGTTTCACGACCCACCCCAAAATCATTTCGGAATATTTACAATCTGCGTTTTATCACATAATTTAGGAGAAAGCAATACATGGCTTCCCGTGTAAAAATTTATTTACCCTCGCAACTGAGGGGTGTTCGCCCCCTTTCACGAGCCAATGAGCGAGGCCGAAGCTAATTGAAATTCTCGCCCGAGATGGCCGAGATAGATCGCGAATGGCCAAGTTTCGTTTCGGTAATTTTCGTTATCAGTTGCTTTCTCATTGGCCATTCAATTGGCCAAAGAAACATTCCCGAGAAACCCGAAAACTCGAATTTCCGGTTTATCCTTTTCCGCAAAGTTTGTTTTCCAAAGTTATGAAAGGAGGAGAGTTCCAGACAAAATCACTAACTATTTACGCCGTTTCATTCATCTGTAATTACACAAGTTGAGTTAATTTTTAATTTCCTTTTGAAAATCTTTCCAAGTCCTCGATGATACTGTCCAAGTGTAATTTTTATTCGAGTCCGATTAGGTTTTTAATTCATTCCGCTTTAAGAAGCTCAAGTTCGGATTGTTGGGGCTTTAATTTTCATTTTTTTAAGTTAGATTTACCGTAGAAAGCGGATATTCGAAAGATGGGAGGAGCTTTTTATTATCAGAAAGCCCTTCGATCAGACGGAGGACGTGATTTGAGCTTTTCGGAATAGTTCGACAACATTCGGCCATGTTCGGATGTCAATTGGTTAAAGGAATTTGTCTGATAACAGATGTTCAAATATTGTTTAAATATTTTCAAGTATTTCCCCGCCATAATTTATAAGTTTTAATGAAAAATAAAAACAAACAGAAAAAGATTTTACTTTAGAAATTGATGTACTGTATATTATAATTAATTCTGTAACAATATATTGATTGGAAAAAGTCGATAAAATAAATTCAATTTCAGAAATGTATGAGGAACCACGTGAAATAAGTCATTAAAGAAATTTATTCAATAACTCTCTTTCGAACTCTTCGATATTACGGTTACCCGAATTTATTTAAAAAAAAAAATACTCTTTTCGGGTGAATTCTTTAAAACCCAAAATGGCACCGAATATTTGGAAAAGTCACGTCTTACCGGTGTTATATTCTCAAAAAGCCTGCAAACGATGGGGTGCAAACACCGGACGCATAATCATTCTCATCCCTTCTCTGAGAATCATCCCCTGTCATTTCGGGCAAATGTCGCGGTGTGATTTAAACGGAGGTGCGGAAGCACCCGACTTAATGACCTATAAATTACATTTTAATTACCCTCAAATTAGCTAACTTTCTGTGGAAACTTATCTGGGGCATTTCTTTAAATGGAAAGAATCAACGGTGGTTCTGAGTCTGGTTTTGGTGTGCAGACAATGAAACAACCCGCAAATGGTGGGGAGGCCGAGATTTCACATGAGGAGGCTTCGGGGAGAATTCCAGCTTGTTTGCACCCATGAGAATCGCACATACGCTTTTCACGCAAATAATAAATAAACTGGGCGGGTTCGGTTAATCGTTTTTTTTTTTTATTTAAACAACGGAATGTTTTTTGTTGGGGGCGATGGCATTCTTTTTTTTTTTAGATTTTTTTTTGTTTTTGCCAGAAGAGATCTGCCAATTAATTTTTAATAATAACCGCTTTTTTTGTTTTTATTTCACAGGTAATTTCCGGTGTTGGCCGGTCTGATTTTCAGAAGACCTCCTTAGATAGCAGGAACAGACCGGTATAGTAAGTCACGGCCCAGGATGCCCAATTCTAGGACGAGACCCAACCGGATTGCACTCTGGGGCCCCGTTCCCGTTGTGAGGATTTTGGCTGTGGGAAATGTGGGGCCCTCGCCCGGGGGCAAACCCTACACTTTTGGGACGGGGTTTTAACCCTTTGCACTCGTTTGTCGTCATTTTGGGAGACGTGGCTTTGTAAATTTAATTAAAAAATGTTTTTTTATTTTTAAATAGAGTAAAAATTACGAGTAAAACTTTTTGTCCACGTGAAGGGAATGTTAATAAAAGTAAAGGGAGAAAAAGTTTTTCCCATATGCGTAGGAAAATTTTAATTTGTTATGCTAAGTCTTTAAGTCAGTGGTTTCCAACCTTTTTGTACCGGTGCCTCCCTTTTAAAAAAAAATTGTTGCGCCTCGTTAATTTATCTAAAAATCAAATTTCATAAATACTCAACTGATATTATAATTTATTTAATGGGATACAAAATAATATACAATACTGTGTAAACATATAATGTAATAACAGAACAAAAAAGAATATATATTTTTGGTTTGTATTCGAAAATTATATTATGGAAACAACTACACGGCCCCCTTGCAAACAGTCTCACGCCCCCCAGTGGGGCGCACCCCACAGGTTGGAAACCACTGCTTTAAGTCAAACTGCAAATTTTTACAATTAATTAATTTAGGTCGTTTTCATAAGCAGTTACTATAAATATATGCAAATACATAAGGGTTTCAACCTCTATGGTGCGAGCAAATCAAAAAATAAAAAAATTTTTAAGGTGCTATTAATTTTCCTTTATTGGAAATAAAGTGTTACCTATTATCGTATTGAATGAGTTAAAACAGGGTCGCTCCAGGAGGGACGGGAGGAAAATTATTACTGAAAGATGGGCTGCGGTACTGAAAAATTGAATAACAAATATAATAAGCATAAATTTCAATATTAAAAAAAGTCATATAAATAATATTTCACACAAATATACTAACTAAATAATTGTTGAGAACCATTTTTGGAGTGTAAAGTAATTCCCAGTTGTCTGTTTTTATTCTATCTATGTCATTCACGAGTGCAAAGGTTAAACCTTGGAAAGGGTTGAAAAGGCAAACCCACTTATCCGCGTTCTACGCAAACTGGTCAATTCCGCTCATTGTTTCAAGTGGCGGGCAATCGATTAAAAGTTAACAGAATGAAGGCTCTGTGTGCCCCGACCTTGAATAACAGGATCTCAAATCGGTTCCCTGTTCGTTCCCCTCCTCGAGCTTAACGAAGCCATTGTCTTTGCTGACGAATGCACTTAAGCACACACTCTTTGAAAAAAAAGGATTGACCTTTGGATGACGTCTCGGGGGTTTGGGACTAATTGATCGCTCTTTTTGGCAATTATCCTTGCTTCTCTTTTGGCCCTATCACTGAAATCGTCACTTTTTTAGCTTTTGCTGAGTAATTTCAGGAAAACATTCCCATTTAGGCTCGCGGGTTCTTTTTTTACAGTCTAGACACTCGCTTTACCTAATTTCGAGCTCGACTTGTAGAAAACGAAAGGGAGAAGGCGAAAACTAATCGAGTCATTATATGATTTCCGGTTTAGATTTTAAAACTTTCTGAAAGTTACAGGTAGGCAAAAATTATGGGAAAAATTGATAAAATGGGCAAAAAAGCGGAGAGACCGCAGACCTGAAGGACGATCACCTCGACTAGGGCCATTCTACCTGTTAGGTTACGTGAAAATTACATTACACATCTCAAATTACCAGGAAAAATGAAGTTGCGCCACTGGCGACCTTGACGAAAAGAGGAATTTTCTTGTAGGAAGATGGAAACTTCGCTATACCTTCAGGGGCGGTCATAAATATTGTGGTCGCAGGTGAAATCACCATCCACTCTCGGCCATGGGAGCCACGGGGGGACCTTGGCACCGGGATTTGGCCATTCCCTGCGCCCCCACACTCATCTGCATTAAGGGCAGGGCCCCCCCGGCACGTCCAGGCGCCACCTCGTAAAAACTCACTTAGCGCCCCTTTTTTTTATTTCTTAGACCTGTTAGACTTAGTCGTATCTGGATAGACTTGGAAGAGTGATTTATGACTTCCTGCTAGTAATCGATTTATTTTTCGGTCCGAAGGTTAATTTCTCAATAAACTGTCATGTAGGAGTGAGTGATAAGTGCCTGACACAGAGGGGAGGGGGAGAGGGGGGGAATTTCGCGCCGTAATTACCTTCCATCCCTTCCGTGTAACCCATTTTCCAAATTACTGGAATATTGAAAAGGTCAATTTAGAAAAGAAAATTGCTAAAATTTGATAAATGGTCGCTACATTTTATTGTCCCAATGCAAACCTTTAATTCTTATGAAAATCCTTTCATTTGTATTTTGTTTGATTCGAGTTTACAACAATTACAACATTGTATTTCGAAAATCATACAAATTCGGTTAATCCGTTCAAAGCCATCAAACCAACACTCAACAATAAAAAAACAAATAAATCGATTAAAAAACGGTTTGTTTATGACAAGTCGATCCATTGAGTAATAAAAAATAAGAAAAGAAAAATCCATAGATGGCCGCTCATTATTCCAGATTTATTAAAAACTTTCTAATTGGACTGGTTCCCCAATAAGAGAGAGAGAGAGAGAGAGAGAGAGAGAAAAATCGTTATCGATCTCCCCGAAAAATAATGACGGTTGTCTCGTTAAACACAAGAAAACACTTTCTTGTCGTAAATACGATGCGCACTCTATTTAGGTCGAACCTGTTATTTATTTGTGGGCCATTCTTTAATGCGGTTAACAGATTCACGTCCAAACTTTTACGAGAAAATAAATTAATTTATGGGAAATGGTGGAAAAACCCGCCATGAAAAATCAGACCGGAAACGAAATGCGAAACGGTCAGCGTTTCCGGAAAGACATTTTTATTTAACTAATTTATTTATCTCATTATAAATTTCACTTATCTGCAGATGCTCAAAATAGAATCCATACAATACAAGGTATTGTACCTTATTGTACCTAAAGAAAAGTGTGTTAAATTAACATCAAATTTAATTACTTTGGGATTTCTGGGAAATGCCTTTGAATATTTTTCCCATTTAATTTATTCCTCATAAATAAGATTCGAACTCCCGCATTGTTTTCCGTCATTTCCCCATTAACTCTCTCTCTCTCTCTCTCTCTCTTTTTTTTTGTTTAAATGAGAGAAAGCACTTGTTAGGGATTTCGGGCATTGATGGTTGTTTACGCAGTGCGCGACAAATGAAAATGAAAGCTCTCTGATGGACGTTTCCGGCGGAAGCAGAATGAGAGGATGTTATTATGGGACTTTGTGTCTTCCTTTTTCATTAAGTGATCACATAGAGATTTCGAAATGAGAATTTTCTTTCACTTTCCACAGTCCCCTTGACTGGTTGAGTGTGACGACTTTTGGGAAATGTTTCGCCGTAATCAAATGATGACGGATATCGTCGTCAAACTGTGTAATATTTGCACAATTCTTTTGACATAAGAAAGGAAAAACTGAAAGAATTGACTGCTCTGATGCAAAAATATACTCACTGCTTAAATATTTAAAAAAAGTGAGCTTTTTTTCAATAATCCCAACAGAGAACAAAAATCCCTTCAATTACTTGAAAATTCTCATCAAATAAATAATTAATTATTATTACGTAAATTACAAATCACATCTTATTTTAAAGTTTAAATTTCATATCTTTGAATTCCTAAGTTGGCAACCCTGTTTTTTTGTTGACCAATGAACGACTGTCTTTGACGAAATTCGAAAAGAACTGTTTACAATTATTCAGTCATAAATCGAACTCAAATTATTTATAATTTTTTTATTTGTTTTTTCATTTCCTATTTTTGAAACCAAACATTTTAAAATCTGTAAAATTTAATATTAGTTTTCCCCAAAAATTACAATTTAAATTATAACAAAATTTGACATATTTATGTGTTTATATATTTTTGCGTTTAGCCAACACACTGCCATCTCGTTTGATTGATGGCACCTTTGTCGGAATCTGAAATCAGTAAACTTTCAATCGTCGATGTGCCAACAGTACAACGGCAGCTGCAATCCGTGAATATCAAACACGAAAACCAACGAAAAAACATTCACAAACGTCGTAAATCCATTTGGCCGTAACGGTTTTTACAGACCAGAAGAGACTTAATAATGGGTCTGAGACTGCAAAACTTTTTCGACTGAGCTTTGACGCGTCTTCGGGGACCACTTCTGTTATTTCGGTGATGGCAATGGATTTGGCATTATGCTCACACATGGATTAAATTATTAAAAAGGGCGACTAATTTGGGAAATCCTCCCTTCGGGAAAAGGGGTTCAAGTGCGAGCAGAAGACGTGCTTTTTTTATAATCTGAAGAAAGCAGTGAAAATGCAATTTCATTTAATAATTTTACACTCTGTTTTTCTTTAGGTGCATATTTTGTTGCAGAAAAACTGTTTATTTTGTATGTTTTATTTACAACTACATTACGCATCGTTTATAGGTAATCGGAGAAATTAATATTCCTTTCACTCTTTCTGAGAAAAGTGTACACTTCATTCCGCGGCATAAAGAAAAGAGAAATTAAATTTTTTGAATTTTAAATATTCAACCGCGGCCATGATGAGAAACGTAGGCGCGCTCTTAATGAGTTGAAATGTTTTTGTCGGTCTCGGACACAGAGAAAAGGCAATAAAAAAAGGAAAGATTTATCTAGAGGAGGAATAAGGGCGGATACGTGGGTTTCAAATGCTCAAAACAAAGCAAAACAATGAAAGCGACCATAAGGATGAGTTAAAAAGCAATTTTGGAAGTGTTACTTATTGTGTTGTAATTAGTTGTAATGAGAAGGTTGTGTTGGTGGCCATTGCCCGTCATATTAATATGAGGTTTGAGCTGACGCGTTAATGTCGAGGGATAGTTTCACTTCTTTGTGCAACGTTTCTGCGATTTAATGTACTCCACAAATTAATTACTCCTCTTTGTTTTTCCTTATTGGTCTCTTCCTAAAGACCTTCAGTTCGGGGAACTGCCAGAATGAACTTCTTTATGTGTTCATCACAATTCACACCTCACTCGTGTTTGGATTCAGGAACACTTGGAGGAGTTCCACATTTTCATTGCCATTCTTTTATTTTCAAGAGTGTTTGCTCGCGTTGTCTTCTCTTTTTCTCCACCGGTGGGAGACGTAATAAATGACGAGTCCTTCCCACTAATTGTTCACCTTTGACTCATGACGTCAGCCTCGTGATAATAAACAATGTCCCGGAGGAATTTTCCGGATATTGCCGAACTGCAGCACCGATTCCGTTCCTGGAGGACACATTGCGGCTAACCCTTCACCGCATGAAAAAGCACTATTTGAAAATATTTAAATGGTGACAACAGCCAGGCGTGACTCCCACGAGGCTAAACAAGGTTGCGGTCTTCCATATTTTTTAATTTGTCCACTTGTAAAATTGTGCAGGTTTTCTGATATAAGCGAAGACACTCGCAAAAGGCCTTTGAGAGGAATGAGAAAGGACAATTCTAATTCCGAATCCGACCAGGACATGTAGTCCCGAACGTGACTGTTTTAGAATTTTATTCCCGAAATGAGTCGGAAGCTGTTTTTACTAGATGTGACATTTTTTTGGGCGAAATCGCTGATTATACACTTCTTTTGTTCTCTTCGCCTACGTAGCACATATCCGCGGCCAAGGACATTTTTTTCCTTCTCAATGGAAAGCAGATCTGAGGAGAAATGGAAAATACGAGAACAACCTCAAAGGAAAACGGGTTAGAGTTTGATTGCCAAGGCAGTGAGCGATAAAAGCTGGTTGCTGAGAATCCGCGTCGCATAAAACTCTTTATCTCGGCGATACCGAGCTAATATTTTTGCAAATTAATTGTTTTCCGCGATTTTCCTCAGGTCAATTATGTCCAGGAAACCTTTTTTAAATAGTCGAATTAAAAGCTTTTCAAGGTTTTCAGATTACGGAGGCAGTGACGAGACAAAAGAGCAAATCAGTCAGTCGCCTCACCGAACCCGAAGGCCTTGTCAATGGCTTTTTGTCGCCCATTTGCCCGCGTTCGGCCACTTTTCTCCTTTAATTATAAATAAATAACGTTTTTATTGCGCAGCTTTTAATGTATTTCAGATGATGATTCATTCATTTCTGGAATGATTTAACAGCAGAAAACACATATTGGAACCGGTGTGGCGTGTGCTGCCACTCACGCTGTTGTCACTTGATTGCTGATCTGTGTGGTTTTACAAAAAAAAAGAATTGAAAAGACTAACGGGACATTAATGAAGGACGTTGCAGCCGAAGCAGAGATGGATGGAGGTGATGTAAGGCAATTAGAGCGCGTTTCCTGGAGAAACCTTGGGGAGACCTGGAGAAACCGCCATAAAAGGGAATTTCCATAAAGGTCGCGGCTCCAGAACTAATTTAAGGCCAAAGGACCGCCTCAAAGGAAACCGCCATCGTGTATTGTCTGATAAGTTTTTTCTTAGAGAGGAAAATCTCTGTCACCCGGGAAATTTGCACAACCGGTACGGGATTAATAAATTAGGCCCCGTCCGAATTTGGGCATTCGAGTGGATTCTCTGACAACGCTCTTATGAGATTTGGCCAATGTAATCCCTCGGAACTTTAACATAACCGGCCAAAGAGCAGATAATGGTCCCGGGGGATTAGCCGACGACTTACGGCTTCTCCTTGCCACTGTTTAACTCAAAATGTAGTTTGCCTTTAGAACCCAGTTTTTTTGCGTCTTCTCTTATTTACTCTTCGACTAATTAATTAATTAAAAAATTGTTGATCGTCGAGATAATTAATTAATAGAAAAAAAAGCATTTCCTCGTAGGATTTTATATTTATAATAAGTCGTTTTCTTCGTATTTCAAATAATTACCACATTTATATTTTCTTATTATAATCTTTTATTTATTTTATATTGAACATTTCCATTGGGAGTTTGTAATAATGCCTCGAAATGTGGGTTCAGACGGGATTACGACGAGTTCCCCCACACATATGACAGTTTCTGTTCCCCCCAGCAATCGCCGGCGTCTGAAACAACGCCTTTGAGAAAACCCAAAGAAAAGTTTTAATTCGACGCCATCGAAACCATATTTTAATATTAACCCAAACGAGAGAAGTCCCATAAATAATGTTCATTTCTGATGGGTCAAATGTAAACCGCCATCTGGCGAAGAATTGTCACCGAACAATGCGAGACGAACACCGAACAAAGAGAGAGAGAGAGAGAGGGCTTTTGAACCGCAACCAAGTTTCAGGTGTAGCCAGAACTGCGCTCGGGTTACCTTGCCAGAGGGGATCTTCATTTGATGGGTATTAAACACCAAGCGGGTGGAATATCAAAAGGGGCCCCGCCGCTCCCAGCGGGGCGCTCCACCATCAAACGATAAGGATCATCCCGAAAAATGTTATTTAGGTTTCCATAAATCTTGCAACACTGAAAAAACACACTCAACGCAAACGAGCCGAAATGCTTCACTTTATTAATAATAATTAATTTAATTTGGGATTTGAGACTCACGGGCCGATCCGAGACACGATGAGATTAAAAACAACTACCAAATGGATTCTGATAAAAACTGGTCATTTTGTGTTAACAACAAATTAAAGCACTGCAATGGCCAATTAAACCCCCGGGGAACCGGTGGGCCTTGCCGCACAAAGCAAGGCTTCGCTTCCTACATCGGCATGGAAGGGTTAAGACAGAGGGGGATTTCCCCCAAATGTCCCCAACGTCTTCTTGGGTCGAAAGCAGTCGGTGACTGCTTATTTGTTCAGAATTTACGACGATGGAAATGAGATGACGCCCTGTTACATGCCACTACATGTTGTTCACATCGTTCTCTCTTGTGCATCTCGTCATGAAATCATGGAAATATTATCGAGTAACTGTCCCCGGTCGCGTATTTCCACTGTTCCGTAATCGCATTTTGCACTTAAATGAAAGTTAACCGATGGCCGCCATTTTTAATGGCACACATAAAGTGTCAAATTACATACCGGTATTCTGTTATGAATTTTCGTAACATAACCTCCCACCGATTAATAAATAAAAAGAGACTTTTTAAAACCGTTCGAAAATTCATTAATTATTTTAAGGAAAAAAAAGGAGCTTTAAAAATCATTTTTCATCTTTTTAATAATGTTTAATATGATATTCTGTTACTCAAATTTTTATTATTAATATTATTTTATAATCGTTTTGGTAATAAGTGACACGTTAGAGTTTAGTTAGAATTCATTGTAGTTCAATGCGTATTTTTAATATTTTTTTAGTAAAATACAATCCCTATTTCATAGAAGTATAAAAATTAATTACAAAATTAAATTTAATTACCAAAAAACTATATATACTGTTAAATTATGAAATTTGACTATTTATTTGCTCTATTTATGTATTTAATGTTTTGGTATATATTTATTGTTCGTTCATTTATTTAAATATCACTTTTCGGTATATTATTATTTACTTTTTTATTTATTTCTGTATAAATAAATTTTTTCCTCCCTAATTCTGAATCAGTTGGACTGTAATTTTTTTTTGTATGTTAAGAAGTGAAATGTAGCGAAAAAAAGTTAGTGTAGCGAGAAAACCCCAAATGTATAGGGATGAAATAGGGGAGAGATATATTATACTAAAAAATGTGACCCCAAAAATACTGAGTGTATTATTAAAATAATTAATTAAAATACATGAATTACATAAACTGTCACTGATTACTTCTTCAAGTTTTTCAGTTTAAATGAAATGAATATTCAATGTTAAAAAAAGTTTTCGTTGATCAGTTATCGACTTTGTTGGTCGTTACAGCGATACGATGATTTCCGAAGAATCCCGATTTAAAGCGAAGTTCCGGACGGACGTATGGATTTTTCTTATTAAAGATAAAAAACACGTGAAAATAATGAAGAAATGAACGTTAAAATAGACGTAAATAACTAAATAAACGATAAAATAAATAGACAGGAGAACACAGATATGTTACATGGCGCTCGTAAAATTTCAATAAATCCACTCGATTTAAGAAGCGAGCTCTCTCGAAGATATATCAACCACTTTCCTGGCTTTTCACAAGTAATTGGCTAAATAAATCACGGGCTTATCTCTTCCCTTCCTACAGAATCTCACTCAACCTAATTCTCATATTTTATTCATTCCATTATCGGGAGACCGACAAACCGCCATTTACTGCCCCTTCGCGGACCACTCAAGGACGCACATATCCCCTTCGCGGACGTCGCCAATCCGGCCTTAAATGCCGCATTAAGGCCAAATTATCGGGCCAAAGCGGCTTCGTTCCGCCCACGTCTTTCCCAACCTCCGTGGGGTCACGCGATCATTTCGCCGCACCCGTCCCGAGGAATCCCCATTAACAAACGCTCTCCCGGGGGAGAGGCTTGGCTGCCATGTTGAAACAAACGTTGGCGGAGGGTCGAAGGGGCGCGGAACGAATAAATGTCGATCACGAGCGTCCGAGGAAGGCACAAAGGGGACCTCTGGAAACACTTTTGTTTTTTTATTTACGAAATGAGTGTTGAGAGAAAGTGCGAGTCTTCACGTTTAATCGGTTTTTGTTATTTTTGGGTTAGCTAATTCCTTATTTAGGTATAGTTGGGTGTTCGTCCGGGTTTTCTGCAACATTAACCGCCGTTTATTGGCACTGTAATTATTCCACTTGAGAGTGTCGTCACTCCATATTCGTCAGTTGAAGTGAGGGTGAATAAGATGGCAGAATAAGAGGGTGGATAAAGCTGCCCGCGAAGTGTCACAAGATTATAAATGAGCGACAATACAGAACTTTTTTAAGAAAAAATTAATAGGAGTCATATAAATTTTAACTTTATTCCAAGCCAGAGGGTAGAAACAGGAAGAAAAACGATAGAATTTGAGGGAATGATAAGAAAAGGTAACAGCGTATTATTGAAGAAATGTCAGGTTGAAATATAGAAGGAAGGGAAGAAGAATGGAGGAACCTAAGAGAGTGAAAAGAGAAGATAAAAGTACAATAAGTAATGTAAAAACCTCCTAGAAGAGGTTTCCCACTGTATGTATGCATGTATGTATTTAAGGGGAAGCAGGTTATTACTCGAATGAAAACAATAGTTGTATTTAACTGTACCTGACATTGTATTCCTGTTCGTGTTTACAACCGTTTAGTCATCAAAGGGAATATTTGTGGTGGAACATTCGATAGAAAGCTTCGAATCAATCTGACAAAGGAAAAAAGACGTTAATACTGAAGAAAAGAAAGTATAAATCACAAAGGAAAGGTTGCGTTGGGGTTGGTTGCGTCCAAATTATCTCTCCCTTTCCATCCCCATTCCTCGTTCTATTCATTTCACAAGGAAGTGCTATCTCCTTCATCACATCGAAAGCTCTGTTTTTTTGCAGTTTCGCAAAGCTGTCCTCACTTTTTAACTCACATTCCTTCCATTTCTTCATCCGCAAACAGTCCTCGGGGGTTCTCCTGCAAACCCGTCCTGAAAATGATCGATTCATTGGATTTAATGCAGATAAGACGACCTCCCCGCAGAGTATTTCGAAAAAATCCGGAAAAGAAAAATGAGCCTTGGGCGATGCGCGCTCCTCGCCGAAGACGAGTCCCGAGGACGATTAGCGTAGGAAAACAATTAAGAGAAAGAAGGGAGGAGGGGAGAGATGATAAATCGCGATTAATATAAAATTAAATGGAAGAGTGCAAGAAGGGAACAGGTTCACGGCGGATCCCCCCGTCCCGGTCCCTTTTGTCCGCAGAAGAACAAGTAGCTTCTGGTTGTTTTATTAATTTGTGTCAGGTTGGGAGCAGAGCCATTTTTAATGGTTTAAATTTATGGTTAAGGTTCGGAGAGTTTTAAGACGAGGAACCTTGCCCGGGGAGAATTATCAAAATCATTTTCATGCTTTCGGTCACCCGATGGTGACGTCGTGGCGATGAGCCGGATTTTCCCAAATTCCTGTGGGTTTCATTGCTTCGGTGGTCCACAAATCAGGTACAAAGGACGAGCGCCATTTTCTCTTGGGGAACCCCTTTGGAGCTTTTGCTCTCCGACTGGGATTGAGTTGATGGATACATATTGTTTTATCATTATTTTTTTCCTTTGTGTATTACAAGTTTTTCGTAATTTGCCAGAGGAAACAAATGTTGTTTTCATTCGCCATGATGTCATCCACTCCTTGCGAAACTCTTCCAAGGCATTCTTCAACCCACTGTATTTTCACCTTTTTTCGGAAGCTTTTCATTTCCCAAATTCTGAGGCTGTGATTTACCTTCAAACGTTGTTATTAACCCGTCAGAGCGCATAACGTGAATTAATGGAGGCAAAGTCCATTTGGGGGCAGGAAAAGGGATGTACCGTTGTTTGGAGATGTCCGGAGGTGGACGTATTTTCAAAGAAGTATTTGTCAGTTGTATGTTAATTGAAGCGTTCTCATTCGGGACTGTGACGGGCAAACGCCGTGGGAAATGTCGGAAGTGTTTAAATATCGGGTGGTTCTTCAAAACCCATTTTTGGAGGATTTTCAAAGAAAATCTAATTCCACGTTTCACACATGAAAAGGTCATTTAACCCTTTTGTGGTCGTATGTCTGCTCTCAGCGACCACAGGAAGGAACTGTATGAATCCTATACTGTATGCATTGCTGTACCAGGTTACACTTTTCCTAAGGGAACCTCAATGTCTTAAGAACCAATATGTTTCTCCATCGATTGGAGATAACGAAATACAATCTAAATTGTAAACTTACATTTTAAAACGACTGGAAAGGGTTAAGTTTGTCGAAGGCCCCGAAAGGCTTTGGATTTGGCGGGAAAGAATGAAATGTCTTCGTCGGGGTTGAGGCAGTGTATTTCTCTTTTAAAATAAATGACACGAAAATTACTTACTCGTGAAAAGTGGAAAAATAAGAGCTCAAAATTCTTGTTTTTATTATTTAAAAAAAAAATTAAAAATAAATCCATTGTAACGTAAAAAATTGTTATCGGTGTATTATTTTTTGTATTGTTTGTGATGTTTTACCTGTCCGAAGTATATTTTGTAAACCTGAAAAGAGTACACAATGCTTGTTTTATATTGTACATTTCAGACATTAAGCCACTGAGTTTTTTTTTACCTTTTTTACCCCTGTCGTTCCTATCTTATCGTCTGTCAGTACGAGTCTTTTTCTAAACTCATTCTGACAGACGATAAAAATGAGTTGTACTTTGGTCCAGAATGTCTCATTAACTCCATCTCCGAGTCGGGAAACGGCAATGAAATGCGCAATTGCGACGGAAATAACCGTCGAAACGTTACGGGGAAGGGCGCACGTGTGCTCGCATTGCATGGGTCCCCGAGTGGTGTCAACCCTCGCCATGTCTTCTGCTTTCGAGCCGTAATTAATGCAAATAGCAGATGTGATGAATCTCCCGCAGCCAGCATGAGTTTTTGCGAATATCGGAGTGACAGTTTCCTCGGAGAAATGATTAGTTTGCAGAGAGAGTCTGGTTTTGCGGAGGAAGGACATGACGCGTGGGGTCTCCTCGTCAACTTCCCTCCTTAGGTTAAATTATTTTTAAAAATGTCCGCTCCGCCTTCTGCTATGTTGTTTTTATATTTGGCTTCCATCTCAACGGGGTTCCGTCTCTCGGAGATCCTGACAGGGTGCATCGGTGGCGGAAATCTAATTAAAATCATACTAATTATCGGTTATTACTTTTCACTTTAGATAATATTTATGTATTAGACTTCCATTTAACCTTTATCTCGTCGATGTATAAAAATTATATATAAATCTACTGTAAAAAAAATTAAGTAGAACATAAATGGTAACTAACTTAACTATTTATTAACTAAGAAGAAATTAAATCTACTGTTAAATTAATAAATGTACTCTTAAAAGAAAAGGTTAAAAAATTATCAATTGTATTAACTCTTCAAGAATGCTTCAGGGTTACCAACAATCCAAGATATATCTCCCTAATACTCCAACCAAAATCCCTTAAAATCTCTGGAAATTTCTCTTACTTATTAAAATAAATAATTAATTATTATTACATAAATTACATAATTTTATTTTAAATTAAAAAAAATGAATATTCAAAGTTAAAATATCTCTTTCTCATCTCTTTGAACCCGTTAATTTGGGTGAAAATTTTTAAGTTGGCAACCCTGTTTTTTTGTTGACCAATGAGAGATTGTCTTTTGTTGCGATGACTTCCGAAGAATTCCGAGTTGACACGAAGTTACGAGCGGACGTACGTAAGGAGCTTTTTATTGTACATAAACTTTTAGACTGTTTTTTACTTTAATTTTACGAGATTATGATTATGAAAATTTACATAATTTTTTAAATGAGTTCGCCTTCTTTTAAAGATGACCGAATTAATTTCCTTAGATGATTATCTCGTTGCCACAATGACTGAGAAACATTAAAAGAAAATTAAAGCTATCATAACTTTTTAAATAATGGCCTTCCCATTTTTGGGAAGTCCGTTTCGTGTTATAACTTGACAGGTAATCGCATAAGTTAAGCATAGGAGAGATCCCCCTGGCGGGGGAAACTTATTAACTTTTTTGCGACTGTTGAGGAGTCCACATTATGGACCAATATTTTTTTTTTATTTTAGAAATAATCGAAAGGCTTAACGAAAATAAAACGATTCTCCGAACAAAAAGGAAAAATGGGACGTAAAATTAGAGCAAAAGAATTAACCAGCCTTTTTTTGTCACGGAGAAAAAAGAGGCTTATTAATAATAAATACACAGTTATTGTTTATTAACAATAAATAATAACGAAACTCCGGTTTGAATGAGCACAGCGATAACTGTAATTTTCCAGTGTGTCTTATTCTGGGATTGAAGGACGATGACCGGAAGAGAAGTGCAATGTGCGAAAGTGTTCGGTAAAAGGTTTTCCCAAATGGAAAGGATGTGGAAGTTCGCGGGGTCGTCGTCGGATGGCGCTGCTGTCGAGTGCTGACCAAAACTTTTCGCGATGGCGACAAAAACGGTTTTTGCATTATTGGGCCTCGAACCTGTCTGTGCCTGTCGGTCACAATCATTAATTTTTCAATCATTTTGTTCGCAATTCGTGGAATTCATGGCGCGACATAAAAAAATGATTCGAATCAAGTCAACGCAACGTTTAATTTCAGTTTCGAGATTAAATCTGAGTTTTTTTTTTGCCATGAGTTGATCAACGAGAATTGTGTTGTTTTTTATTTATCGACCGGACTGGATCGAAGCCATTTTCCGAGATCGTCTTTGACCCCCGAGAGGCCAATAAATCGGACGAAGTAGTCGGGGTTGCGCGAGCATAATTTATAACCTCTGTGTTTGTATAAAGAGAGAAACAAAATTGCTTTCTATTAATTCGTTACCTTTTATGATATATGAAAGATGAAAATACGTTTGAATAAAAGCCATAATTAAGAGATCAAAAGGGAAGTGAAAAAGACGGATGAGGGTGATACCAATTTTCGTTCGTTCTGCTGCCACGAAACAAGGAACGACCATAAATCATGGACTTGTCTTTTCAGGAGAAACCGTTCCTTTCTTATCCGATGTTTGGAAATCTTTTTACCGATGATTTCGACGTCATCGCGTTTTCAGAAAAAAACCAAATTCTATTGGTGTCTGTCGGGGTGACAATTCCACTTCTTCGGCTATGAATCCTCGTTAAGGATAAAGGAATTCCCTCTTTGGTGACTTTTCGAACAGTTCGCTGTCTTCCCCCGTTCCCCTCTCATTTTCTCTTATCTCAAATGTGAATTCCTACGCCCGCTAATTATCTGTGGTTTTGTGCAATACCGTTTAGAGCTTTCTTCTGCCTCCTCCTTCCTTCCACGTCTCCATCTATTACCACGCTGTTCCTTCCTTCGATTGGAGGACTTCCACCCCGCGTTCGCTATTTATAAGCGCTTTCGTGCGAGGCCCCTCTCATGTGAGACAGTTGATTGGAGGCTGAAGGCAAATAGCTTTGGCTCTGCCCATTCCGGTCGAGTTGCTCTTCGGAAGCGCAAAAAACTTCCCGGACCTTCTGGAAGCCCCGGGCGGCATCGTTCACGCATTCATGCTTTTATGGTCGATTATTCTGCAATCACTGACGAAAATCGTCTCGACTGTTAACCGCAGAGTTGACTTTCCTTTGCGGTCGGAAAGCGCAAATATGTTGCAGGTGCGGTTCGGTAACTCTCTCGCTTAAACTGTGCAGGTTCGTTAGGTTCGCGCTGTTGTCTCAAGAGAAAATGCTGCCTCAACAGTGACTCAATGAATTGTTTTTGTTTCGTTTCAGGTGTGAGTCTAAATGTTGGGAGGAAAGCGCAGGTGACAATGGCTTCATTTTCCTGTCTCCTTTGGCTCTTCGCATGCAGCTTCGTCAACGTCATCGCATCGGATTTCCGTTTCGTGCCTTATGAAGGTAAGTCTTTGTTCTCATTGAAAAGCAAATGAGCCGAAGAGTTGGGCTTTTCACATCTCGACCTAATGCACCGCCAAGGACGACGTCTCATGTAAATCGGTGCACCGACGAGGGCGCCCCTCCCTCTCCGCTTTCTATTTGTTTTCTCCTTGTCTCGCGTTCTCTCGCGTTCTCTCGCGTTGTCTCGCATTACGCAAGCTCTAAATGAAGGCTCTGCGGGAACAGAAGCGAGCGGTCCCGAGAAACAATACCCACTGCGAAAAGAAAGCACAGTTTGCCATGAACGTTCTGAACCTTTCAGATAACACACCTAAATATCAGTCACATTCATCTCGAAGGTCTCTTTGCCAAACCACACCGTCAGGCCTACTTTCCAAATACGATTTCGCATTCATCCTTAACGAGATTTCGATTTGACTTTTCCAGCCACCGACTTTAATTAAAAATATTAATTGGTCATTACGCGGCAGTCCCCCCGCCAACGGGGAAACGGGGGAACGGGGGGGTCAACCCCGACGCTCACATTGCCGTGGCAGAAGAAGTTGGGCTCCCGATTCGACTCGCCGCCATTTTGAATTTACCTCGACGGAATAACTATGGCGAATTTCCGAGGTGGTGTGCTTGCATAATACGAACCGATTATTACTGAATGCACGAGGAGATTCCGATGGCCTGTTTAGATACCTTCCGCTGTTCTTTTCCGTCCCGCGTTTCCACCCTTTCGAGAGTTTATAAATATTCCTTCAATTTTCATTTGTGATTTCTTTCTGCTTTCGAAGATTGGAAATACCTGACAAGGTCAGCGCCGGGACGAACTTAAAAGTAAACAAAACGGAATGTTATGGCTTTTTAAAGAATTTAAACAAAATACTTCTTTTTTTAAATAAATACTCGTAAACCCGGAAATATAAATAATAACTCGAAAATATAAATTTACCCATAAATGAAATTCTTATTTGAGTTACAAATAATTATTCTCCGGTAGAAAATTAATAACGGAATAATAAAATGTGGATTTGCCCTTTTTGGAGGAGTCATAACAATACACAATTTATAACTGAAAAAATACATAAATCAACAAAATATGCAATAAATCATATGTATAAATGAAGAATAAAGTAGAGTTACAATGGGAGTCCACCATTCTTTCCTCGACTCCCCTTTCCCCTTATTTCTCATTATTCTTCCCTTTCCTTCTTCACTCGTCCCCATTCGTACCTTTCGAGTGTTTCAAGTGGGCAACTCCGGTTTCAAAAGGACAGGAGATACGTCCCTGTCCCGTCCCATGATGGCCATTTTTCCTCAGGCCCTCATTTGTTTCTGAGGAGAAGTAATTAGACCGACTTTATCATGTTTAAGCAATCGCATATTAAAAAGCAATTGTGGCGGTTACTCTGCACTTAGGGCGATGGGCAGCCATTTTCTGGCCAAGTTGCTTCTGCTCTTGTTCTCCCAGGGCGAAAGCAAAACGAAAGGGAAAGAATGAATGGGAGGAATGATCAGTTAATGTCCTTGGGAGGGAAAATCGCATTTGGATTTCGACATCTGCCACTTTTGTGAAGTTAAACGCGCAACGAACGGGTTTTTATTTACTTTAAGGGTTTTGTGACGGGCCAAAGACGCCATCATTATGATTCAATGATGTTAATTAAGGCTCATGAACGTCCTCGGATTTATTTTTCTTTCACGCTTTCTATGTGCGCCCCGGTTTTCTCTCCCGAGCGACCTTCCATTCCTGAGTCAGCAGTCAATGTTAGACCGAAGAGAAGTGAGGGGTTAGCAGAAGACAGGGAGCTGTAACGAGTGCCAATCGGACTTTAAAAAATACTTTCAAGTTGAAATACTCCCTCTCTCTCTCTCTCTCTCTGAAAATCATTTGCAGTGTGATGAACACTTGTGCTAAATTTTTAGACTTCCCTTCGATTATTCTTTTTAAGGTCGAACTCCGAGATTTTTCCTCGCTTACTAATTAATCTCTTGTGACATGATATGTGGATATTATTTGACCTCCGGATTCTTTCCACATTTATAAAGGTTTTCACTTTCCTGCAAATGGCAGTTTCAAGAAAAATCTCACAAACCAACCGATATTTTATATATCACGCAGAGCAAAACCCTTGATATTCACACTTTCCCGGGGAAAACAAAAATGGAACAAAAATCAAAAGCGGGAAAACAAATTTTCAGATGAAACTTTCTATGTATGTTTGAAATAATGAAAAAAAAACCGAAAAGGATTTCATATGAATATATTTCGGTTTGACCTTTTTCCAGAAAAGGATTCTCAGTTTGAGAGAGATCTGAGCAGAAGGAACTCCCGAGGGAATTCTAATTAAAAAATATGAGACAAAACCGAGATTTGCTTTTTCTTCTCAGCAGAAGACGTGCTAAAGTTTGTGAGTTATTAAAACTCGGAGTTTTTTACACAGTAAGGACCTCTTATATTATGAACCCACCCAGTATATTGTATGTAAGTTTAATTAGATGTTCTAAAGGGTAAAATTTTAGGGGATGCAAGTATTCCTTCCTCGGGGGTGAGGGGTTATCTGATTCTAAAAGCATTACTGCTGAGGATAAGAGGTAATCTGAGTGAAGTGTCGAGGAAAAGACTGCCTCGATGGGTGTAACCTCCTCCGAATCGAATTTTTTCACCGAAAAAAGCAAACAGAATAGAAAATAGATGTATCAAACACTAGGGCCGTGTACACAACGCCATTTGGAACGAGTTCTATTTGCTCTCGGTTTGTTCAAATAAAGGAGCGGCTACCTCAACAATACCTTCTCGTGCAGGACCGTGGAGGAAAGCGAATCTCATTTACATGGTCTCTCCTCTCCGTGTGGTCCTCCCCCATTCAGAAGACCAGAAGCCCAACACCGGAGACTCACCCATTCACGGCCATTAGTTGGCCGTGTTTGACTTTTGTGATCGACGGGAACTAATGGGGAACCGTGACCCGTTCGACAAGAAAACTCTATTAAACGGCAGGACAAGAAGAAGGCACATGACCGACCCGATTCTGTGGATTAGCACAATTAGCAGCAATCTTGGCTGACCGTTTAGTTGCATTAAGGCGAGTTAGAATGTAGGCCACAACGGGAAGAGAGAGCATTCGGCCATTCTGTTGACGGAATGTGCATTAATGTGCAATTCCAAAACCTTCAGTTCGCAGGAAAGCAATTCGATCTCCAAATATTCAATTAATATCATTTGTGAGTATGTTAATGAAAGATGATTATCTTTTCTATCCCCGAATTCGTTAACCACGTTAAATATTAGATGGCGAACTGCAATGAAAAAAAAATGCAAATAAATATGAATAAACAAATGAGCGCATACGCAATACAAAACATGAATTAAGTTTCAAATCGTATACATTTTATAATTTCAAATAAAAAGCCGAATGTTATCGAGTTAAATAAACGTTGAGGTTATGAAGGAGTTGGAGAGAGGCACAATAGTTCACGGCGGGCAGGGGGTGATGTGTTTGACCTTTTCAAACAGTCGTAAAATATGAAATGCCGCAGTAAAGTCATATTTCGAGAACGTTTAAAAATCTCTTTCCATTAATAAAGTCAAAAAAAATTTTCAATCATTGGTTAATTATTGACCTCAGAAAAAGTGTTTTTAACAAATTATTTATTTCGATATACCTCAACAAAGTTATATTTATCTTTGGAAAAGTTTTAACCCCTGAATTGTGTGGTGTATTTCTAGTATAGTAAAACCGTTAGACTTTTCTTCTTAGAAAAAATAAGAATTATTGTATTATTTATTCGAAAGAGTGAATCTGCATTGGTTTTTCACGTGGCAGCAGAACTACTCGCTAGGTCACGATCAAAGCGCAGAAGTCGTGGCAGGGGATTCGGGTGGAGTCGTGATAGTAATTTTCAGAGAGGCGAAGAAAGCCGGGCCAGCATTCCATCATCGGTGCTCCCCGTCCACGAAAAGACGTGGAGCCCTAATCAAAAGGCAAACACTCACA
The DNA here is from genome assembly GCA_028293925.1 of Brueelia nebulosa. Classification (NCBI taxonomy): domain Eukaryota; kingdom Metazoa; phylum Arthropoda; class Insecta; order Psocodea; family Philopteridae; genus Brueelia; species Brueelia nebulosa. Next base: position 120,737 of record JAQIBA010000081.1, read on the forward strand.
ACACTCACCGGTGGAAGTGTTAAAATGGCTTCGAGTTCACACGAGGCCCAGTGGGAAAGGTTTGGCGGCCGGGCGGGGGCAGCCATTAGCTGGAACACCCCGCCATTAAAAACCTCCTTCGCCATCCCTTATATAAACGCGAGGAATTCTCTTCCACCAAAAAAGACTCGGAAGAGCGACTCGTGACTGTGAGTTCAGTTGGCCGACTCGCCATTCCACTGGCGAGGGCAGTCGGGGGTTCACGCGCGCATTTCGCCGCCAATCCCCGCACTCGTGTTTAATTATTAATAAATAAATAAAGATTAGATAATGAAGCGAACGGGTAAGTGGTTGAACCGTGGCGCCACGAGTGTTAACACGTAGGCACAAAGACAAAACACAATCGGGCTTCGATCAGGTGAGGATAAGCCTCTCTGCGTTTAGTTTTACGCATTCGCCGTTCGTGTTTTGACGAAAACGTGGCGAAGGACACTCCTCTGAACCGACATTTGACCTCTTACGCAATCGCGCACCTGGGACCGACAGGTAGCGGTATCAGGTTCCTGAACGCTCAGTCGAGGGGTGGTCCCTGAGGACAACGAGGGAAGGCGTTGATCCCATTTCGCATTTACAGATACATTATAATACAGTATAATTCTTTCGTTCCGCGAGCGAAAGCAAATGAGTTTTAATTGCTTTTCGAAATGAGTTCTCGTGAATAAAACGAAAGAAAAAAACCTTAGTCCACGAAATAGAATTCCCGCAGAATTCGAAACCAGCATTCGCCCGAGAAAAATTCCCGCGTCAGCGGTTTCTCCGGATTTTGTTTAATATCGGTTTCGTGCAAAATAACGGCCACTTTTGCTCCGCGTTTCTCATACTCTTTCATTACCATTTTTCATTGTTCATTTACTGACTTTTGCTGAGTTCGCTTTCACGTTATTCCTTTGCGATCGTTGCAGAAAAGCAATCTCTCCTCTTCATCTTGGTCGCTCGCCAACGATTTAACTTCTCCTTTTCAACATTTCATAAAACCGGAGAAATTCAGTTAATGGCTCAAACAAAAGCTCTGTTTTGATGCACTCTCTTTGTTCCTCACATTGGCAACATTTCTTGGCCTTTCTAGACGGTTTTATATTAACCAGAAGTAAATAATTTCGAGGATATGCAGGAGGGATTCTAAGTTTTACAGGGCTTTTAGAATTTTTAATTCATATCATATCACGAAATTGTGTTCGATTGGGAAAATGGCGGAGACTTATAAGTTTCTGCGATTTCACTGCTCTTTCGCGATATAATCGAATCTATTAGTTTGCTTGTAATAATATCTATGGAAAAGTAGGTTCCTGTCTTTCCTTATTATCGTATCTATTCGCCGGAGTTACTGAAATCTTTTTATTAGTTTCCTTATATTTCCTTCTTATTTAGTTTTTATCGACATTGGGGGAGTTAATCAGTGACGATTTAAGGTTTTTATCTCAGTGTCGTTTTCAACACTTTGAGAGGAAATAAGTTAGTTTTGGTTTATTAGAATCAGAAAAAGATGAACGGTGGTGAGTCCCAAAGGATATCAACCGTATGTTCTCTATGTGAGAAAGAAAATTGGGATGTAAACATTGACCCGGTTAAAGAGTCAAATACGGATCATAAGGGTCACGAAGTGGTGGTTCATTTTGCTGAATGTTTTCAGGGGTTAAAAGATGTTGTTTCGACATAATGAGAGTGCGAGGCTTTAAAGAAAAGAATGGATCGGTTCCTGGAACAATAAAACAAGGCGGTGATTCCCTCGGTGCTCCTCCAACAATAACCAGATGCCACGTAAAGGCGTAAATCATGACTTCGAATCTGTGGATCATTAATAACGCTTTCATATTTTCACGAGATGGTTCCCTCGCAGAAGAAGAGAAGACGAAACGGTCGATGAAAACGCCGTAAACATTCGAGAGGAAGATAGATGGCCGCTTCCAACCAGACACAGACTCATTCCCTTATTTGAGCCCAGTGTTTTATTAGGAATGACCACAACAAGTGTTCCGCTCTGCCTCATGCATTCCTTTAAGTCCCCAATTAAGGCTACAAAAGGAACTTCTTCTGCAGTCCAAACCATCCAACACTCTTCTCTTCGCCTTCAACATGACGGATTGTCTCGCTCCTCCCTGTCGGTGTTCGGGCAATGCGTGGACGATCTGCAAAAGGGGAGGGGAGGGGAGGGGAGTGAAAAATGGGGCAAAGCCTCGACCGAAACCATTACTTGATTAAATTTCCTTTACCTCGATATTATCGTCTCTCTCTCTCTTAATGGCCTCCCGTTTTTTAATACTCTGAGTCTCCGAACTAGTTTTTGACCCAAAAGAAGAAAGAAACGACTCCAACACATATCGACAACAAATCAATAAGAAAAATCAGAGTTGATGGCCTTAATGCGAAACTTTTTATTCGGTCCGGTTTATCCGTTTAATTGGTGAGCTGAGGATTAGTAATTAAAAAAAATAACTGATGCTCGGGATACGGCAGCGATGCGAACACTCACACTATTTCTCCTCTTGAAAACCCACACTATTTCTCCTCTTGAACACTCACACTGTTTCCCCCTCTTGAGCACTCACACTACATCCCCTTGTGAACACTCACACTATTTCCCCTCGTGAACACACACTACTTTACCCCCTTGAACACTCACACTATTTCTTTTTCGTGAACACTCACACTATTTACCCTCATGAACACTCACACTACATCCCCTCGTGAACACTCACAATATTTCTTTTTCGTGAACACTCACACTATTTACCCTCATGAACACTCACACTACATCCCCTCGTGAACACTCACAATATTTCTTTTTCGTGAACACTCACACTATTTACCCTCATGAACACTCACACTACATCCCCTCGTGAACACTCACACTATTTCCCCCCTCTGAGCACTCACACTATTTCTCCTCTTGAACATTAACACTATTTCCCCCTCTTGAGCACTCACACTACATCCCCTTGTGAACACTCAAACACTCACACCGGTGGGCTGGATTTGGGTCACCGACGTATTGTTTTGATATTTTTGAAATTTAAATTATAAAAATATTAAATAAAATATTTAACTGACACTGCATTATTTGATTCGGACTAAAAATCATAAATGATTTCCGAAGGTCAAAGAATTATTAAATTAAAACGGGCAACTCGAATTTTTAATTAGTGAATTTTATTGTCTTGTTTTTTTTTTTCATCGGTAAATAATTAATTCAAAAGTCGGCTTTAATAATTTATTTGAGTTTTTATTTTTTTCGACTAATTAGATGTTATCGCAGTGTGAGATTATGGAAAAATCGATTGCATTTTTATTTCTAATCATTTACAACATTGCTGTGGTTGAGTCGGACCTTAGGAAACCGATTCGAAAAAAAATGGCGGTGATTGGGTTTTGAGATTTGGAGATAAACTTTAGAAAAGGAAATTAAAAGGAAGGACTGAGGAAAGAAATTTATATTATTTTATTTAAATTTAACTAAGGATGTTTTGTGTAATTGAAATGTGACCAAAGGAAGGAATCGGCCACTTGAGATTGGAAAAACAATAAAGAGCGGAACATCTTCTGCATCTCTTGTATTTATAACAAAAGAGCTGCCTTTGGTCGGCCTAATGACTTCGCGCTAATGAAGCGCCCGGAGGCGGATGTTGTGCATCCAGCACGAGACACAACGGCCCAAATTAGGTTAAAATCCAGTTCAATGGCTTCTGTGCTCCTCGGGAAGACCTGGGAGGTCCCGACCGATCCCGACCGAAGGGTTATCGTATCGAAGCGATTGCTTTTGTGGTGGTTTCTGCCGAAGGCGAAGTCCGCAGCGAACAGCCGTGTGGCAATCCGTTGACAATGGCTAATAAAGAGAAAAGATTGGGAGCGGGGTTTATCGGGAGGTCGGACGCCTTGACCCCCGGGTTCTTGTTTTCGGAATTGGTGCACCAATCTGATTTTGAGCGATCGACCGCCGAACGATTGCACAAATGCTCCCTTTGTCTGACCCCGTCGGGAAAGAGAAAAGGTCTGCCCGCACTTCGGAACGATTTGCCCTTTAAGAGGTTGCACAACGGTGGCTGCATGGCGGTGGGGCCCCGGGGCCCAACGGGGCTTCGGGAAGACTCACCCACGTCGGGAATGAGCCCCCGGGCAGAACCTTCGAAGGAATTCAGCGCCGCGGGGTGCGATTGAATTGAGTTATTTATTATTCATTTGAGAGTTAACGTGTTAATTTGGCTGGAAAAAACGGTTTCTGGCGTCTGGAGATTGTCGTCATTGTGGAAAATGGCGAAATAACATTTGTTTATAACCGCCACTCCAGAAAGGAGTGTTCAGAGTGAGCATTTGCTCTTCTCACGGCGGTTTTCTGTGCATCTGACAACGTTCATTGAGAAACATTGAAGGTTTTCCACCTCAAATTAAGGCTTTTCTGCTTTCCATCGGCTATTTATTCCGGATCAAACATGTAAAATACAATAAGTCTTTTACATAAGAGTTAGGAAATACAGGGAAAAACCGTAACTCATTCCAAACCGCCTCTGTATTAATTAAAAAAAAAAAGAAATTAAGAAAGAAAAGTAAAAGTGCGTAAATTCTCTCAGTTTTATTTGAAATAAACTCAAAGCGGAAACATAATTTTAAACACTCTAAATATGTAACAATAATTTTCTCTTAAGAAAGCAAATTAATAAAATAAAAATTATGTATTAATAAAAAAGTGAAACTAATTATAACCCTCACAGTTCATATTATATTTGTGAATTTTCAGTATTTAATGAAAATTATTATTTTTTTTAATTGAAAATAAATTGAATTAATTATTTATTTTTAAGATATTTAAACTTTTAAATACGGTTTTTCTTTTCATGTCATAATAAGGTTTAAGGGCAATAAAAGACATATTGGAATTAATTAGAGATGAATATATGCAGAAGTAAAACAGTATGTTTTGAATGAAATGAGGTTGTGGGTAAGTGAAAGAGTGGAAAGGTCGCGGGGCCTTCCACGTCAACCTGAAACAGAGTCAAAACAGAGATTACTGGAATTAAGACGTCGCCCCAGGATGAGATTTCAAAGCGAGATTTGCCCAGGTTGACATACAGTAATCCTTCCACCCGAGTCGAGTTCTTCGCCCCCGGGCGTTTCCACCATTTCGAGGAAAGACCGTTGAAAAGTGCGTCCAGGTGCGTCCAGGAAGGCACAGAGGGTGGATTGGAGTCTGTCGACGTGGCAGGAGATAACATCTAATCCGCCTTTCCGCACAATTCATCGAAGGTTGTTCTCTCAAGGGATTGCATCTCAACCTCTGGGATTGCAACGAAAAGCTGACCTTGCAATGATGGATAAACACGATCACCTTTATCTATGAGATTGTATAAACAGAAAGCACGAGTCCAGGCGAACGGGGAGGAAGTGAATGCAACAGCAGTTGGCATTTTCCTTCCAATCTAAACAAATCTCTGCTTTTCATCTGTCATCAGTCATCAAAGGGGTAAAGAGGAAACGTCTTCCGGCCGTTCTCAACTCTGCAAACCGGAATAAATAAAAGTGATGCGGGAATTTTTATTGTTTTCTGCTTCCACGAGCAGTGTTTCCTCCCAAAAGGGATAAAAAGCTCATAAATAGGTATTTAAATTAATGAATGCATCACTGTTGCGAATTTAAAATGAAAAAATAGCGAAAAAGCGGTTTCTTTTGATGTTTTAAGAAGTGGCGGTGTTAAAAGGGGAAAAGATTTTTTACGGCGGATTAGGCCACGAGGCGATTTCATAATTCGTTTCTATTTAATATTTTGGGGAGGCGCTTATGTATTAAAGCATAATCGTGATTTTTTATAACGGCTTAATTATGGGCTTTAAATTTTGCAGCGAAAGCGTATAAAATAAAAATCAACGCGCGCGTAATTTTATGTTTCATCTCATACTTCCACTCATCCTCCCATGTTCTCATAAATCATTTCGTTAAGTAGACTTTGTTTAGACTTTGCCCGTGTTTGATGGAAGTCCTTCTGTCCTCTTCCGTGTCCTCATATTGGGACTTTCCACAATCGTTTTTGCTTTTCTCCTTCCAAGTTTTCATTTTATAGGTTTAATAATATGAGATAAAATTTATTTTGACATAATTTTTATTTTAGATCTCATAAAATTATAAATATTAAGTTCGTGGCGGAAACACAGGAAGGGATGATAAAGGGACAATACAGGTTTACTAACTCAAGGATGTTTATAAGGTGGTGAAAAATTATGTAATTTTTATAAGACTCGAGGAACGCCATAAATTATAATTATAATAATATTAATCTTTATGTTGTTGTTAAAATATTAAAGTCATACCTATATTTAATCTCTCTCTTCTCTCTCTCATCTCTTTCTCATCCCTCTCTCTTCTCCCTCTCATCTCTCTCTCATCTCTCTCTCTCATCTCTCTCTCATCTCTCTCTCATCTCTCTCTCATCTCTCTCTCATCTCCCTCATCTCCCTCATCTCTCTCACACTTCTCTCTTTCTCATCTCTTTCTCATCTCTTTCTCATTTCTCTCTCATCTCTCTCTCCTCTCTCTCTCATCTCTCTCTCATTTCTGTCTCTCAGTTGCGAGTGAGTATATATAGAAATATATAAGTGAGTTGCGAGTTGCGACTCGGTATAAATATAAATATATAATATATATACAGTATTTATGTGAACTTAACAGAATAGTAAAGTCGAAGTGACCACTAATGGGAACTGTGGTTTCTTTCCGTGGGGAGGCGAGGGGTGTTTACTTCGGCCACAATCGCAATGTGTTCGGAAAGTGGTTTAAGGTCTTTCGCAGACGTTAAAGCCCTGAGTAGTGAACCCGAACACAGCCACGGGCCTCCGGCCAACTTTTAAATGAGTCGTGTGACTTAAACGTTTTTATTATTTTTCACTTTATATAAATTAGAGAGCATTTAATGTCTAACGGTGCAACGATTTTTTCTCTCTTAAATTTTCATCACAGTTATAATTATTATCAGAGCGGGAGTGTTACGATTCCCAAGATGGGAGTGCCCGAACCGATAAAACCGTTTCTTTCTCCGCCATATTTACACCAATATCCGAATGATATTTTCAACATTTATTTGAGCAATCAATGAGGACAACTCGAATCTACCTAGAAAAAATGAATTGCTTCGCTCTCTCTTTTCCTCATCATTTTTCAATAAATAACAACATCACGGGATTAATTTATTTCCATTGAAACGCACGTGTGGCGCAGAGCCGCCAACCATTAACCGAAAGCATTGGCGGGAGAAGAGGTCTGGGTCAAGGGGGCTTTCTGCCTCCCTAACGGTGGTTTCCGCCCTCTGCTCTTCTTGAGACAACCACCCCCCGTGTGTTTGTTCGGAGTGAATACCCCAAGCGTTGCTCCAAGTTCCAATTTATTATGTTTGTTGAGCGGATGAGTGTGAACTTTTGTCAATATTTGGCCTGTGAGGAACCGTTGGAATGTGCCTATTTCCGGCTTTTCCCTCGAGAGGAGATTGATGCTGACTTCAGCATCTTCTCTTCGCAGGTAAATGAGCGCCGGAGTAAAAGTCTGCTTTTAAATGGCGTGCATTCACTTAGAAAAAAAAATAAAATAAAAAAAAATGGCCAACTCGTTATTATTATTCTGAAGGACAGAACAGTCTTCAGGTACATTATTTAAAAAAGAAACCTTTTCCTTCATTACGTCTTATTTATTTGAATGCACATGTATGTACTACACATAATTTTCCGGATAATTCTCCTTCTGTAAAAAACCTGTTTGTGAATGTTTCGCAGTCTCCCACGCAGCGGCTTCCTCTCAACATTTACTCTTTTACTCTTTTTACGTTTTCTCGGGTTTACTCAAAGTCTTACATTTGGTTTGTGTATTAGACAATATATAAATAATTATATTTCACTTAAATTTTTTTAAGAATTTTATAGTGTCAATACATTTCTACTTTTTCTGCTCTCATTCTTTTCCCTTTGTTTATCTTTTATCTTTGTTCTTTTCAACTTTAATCTTAAATAGTTTCCAATTCTTTTATTTATTTTCCCAATGTTTTATTTATTTTTTGATTTAATTAATTATTTATTTTTATTTTATTTTAAATTTATTAAATTTATAATTTTAAAGTTAAAAAATTCATATTTTATTTATTTATATTATATTAGAGGGTTTTATTTTTATTTTATTACTGTTATTTATTTCTTTATTTTATTTATATTATTTATTTTTGTTTGTTATATAAGTTTTATTTACTTTTTCCGTTTTTTTACATTTCTTAAATTTATATTTTTAAAATATAAAAATTTATATTTATTTATTTCTATTTTATTTTATTATAATTATTTATTTCTTTATTTTATTTATATTATTTATTTTTCTTCAATGTCCAATTCTTTTATTTATTTTTTTTTCAATTTGGTTTTTATAATAAAAATGGACAGTTGTAGAAAAATGGAGATCTTTCCCAACTTTTGACTAAAATAAAGTGTCTCTCACTTAGAAAACTTTGAGCTTTACTTTGAGAGACATAAAAATATGTTTCCCAACCGCACAAATCCTTATTTGGGAAAATGTTTTGGGAGAAATGTTCCACCGCGAATGTAATTAAGGCGCCCGTGTTTATCAGACTCGTTTCGATTACCTAATAACTGAAAGTAATTACCAGCTCCGCGAGTGTCAGTTTCAATTAGCGGGAAAGGGTCAGCAGAACTCACTAACGGATTTTCCCTCTTTTCAGACGTTCTCCAAACTGCGAACCGTTTCGCTGAGCCGGGAGTCACCTTCTACTCGGAGTTCTTCTTCGACGTCCAAAGAAAGCAGCTCATAGTCGGTGCCAGGTAGGAAGAAGCAAGGATTTAATGGAATAATTAAGGAGGAGCGGGAGGGGAGGGGAGGAAACCTGAGGATTCTCAGGTATTCCCGTGGAGAATTTATGGTCGATTGATTTTTCTTACGTGTAGTTCCTAGGCGTAAATGAAATCCACCTTTGTTTGCTCAGAGTTTTCAGGTACGGCTGTTGATAAGTAATGGATTTTTTCTGGCTTTCACGAGTCGTTGAAATGATTTGCTTTGGCATTGAATAGTCAGATCTGAAAACCTTAATGCAATTAAAAAAGGAACAATCGGAGAACAAATTTCGCAATGGACAGTGGACAGTTAAACGAAGAGAGGAAAACCGTTTTCCCAAACGGTTTTTACATTTTTCCACTCAGAAAATTCTGAACTTTCTGAATATTCTCTGCAAAGGCTCAACCCTTTGTATTATTTCCATCCCTATTTTTCTGGTCCGTTCGTTTAGTAAAATAAAAAATTAATTAAATTAAATTAAATGTAATTGTAAAATTAAAAATGAATTGAAATTTTCCCACATAACTTTTACATATTATATTTCATGAAATTTTGCGGAATTAACCCGTGACAAAAATTTACTTAATTAAGCAGTAATTTAATTTAAAAAAAAAACGTTTTGGTTTTGCTCCTAAATGGAAATATTTGCGCTTAGAAGGTTGTACAAAAGAGATTCCTCTTTCTCGTTTTTTTTTATTTTTTTATAAGTTTCTGTTGTATTCTTTGCAAATACGACATCTTAATATTTCCACCTCCTTTCGCCATTTATATATATACAGTATTATAAATTAATACGTATGTATTCGAGTTTTCTTAGAATACAAAAAATACAAAATCACTTCTCTCCATTTACGAATACAGCTAAACTTATAAGTTTCTTCTTCATTTTTTCTTGGCGTCCTTCACCCCCTCACTGTCCCTTATTGGACACTGCTATGCTATTCTTTTTATATAAATATTCTGTTTCTTCTACTTTCTCTCTCCCTTTCTTTCTCTCTTTTATTTCTTTTTTATTAAAGTTGGTCATTTTCGCATGTTCACTTACGTCCTTTACTTCTCTTATGTTTTTCCAACACAATATAAACTCGTCTTCTTCCATAAACGCGAAATCTCCTCCCGGTTTTACGACGACCGCACCAAAAAAAGAAAGAACATCGAAAAGGACAAAACCGCTCTGGCGGCCATAAATTAACCACTCGTGAGAATATTGGCTCCCGGTCTGCGAGAGGAAGAGTCCTTTCCTGGCGCAGAAGCGGGAGCGGACCATTACGGCGACGATTATGGCCTCAAATGACAGGTCTTGGCCAAATAAGGGGAGAGAAAGAGAGACATTCGCCCTTGAGTTTGGATTAATAAGGGTGGGAGCCCAGGAATCAGGTGCGCAACCCCCGTATGTGTTTTCCCCCGAAATTTCTCGAAATTCGTGTTCACCTTGAAATAAAATTAACGATCATTATATTGTTGTCTTTTATTAAATACGGCGAAATTAAAAAACGTTAAAACGCGATAATAATAATCGTCCGGTTGACGTTTGTTGACAGAGGTCGGGTCACTTTTGTGAAATTGTTTCTTTTGTTTTATGGCGCCCACTGACACTCGCCAACGTCTTCTCCCTTTTTATACTGCATTTTAACCTCCCCTAAATCACACCCCAAATAAATCTCAAACCGAAAATCAAAGCTCAGAGGAACCCTCCAGGGTTTGGCCTTTTAATTATGTTAATAATATAATTATAAGTATAACTGGTTAATAATCTTATACGTATAATAATTATAAGTGGAATATAAATATGAAAACACGTCTCGTGGGTTTTTTTTTGTTTTGCAAGTGCCTGTAGACCCATTATTAACCCCGTTAATATACCTTTTTTTAACGAGTACCATTTCCAGGTCTTTTTATTATAACTTCTTTCGGTCATCGGCACCAATAAAAAAAAAGAAAATTGAAGTGGGAGACATCTTGGAACATAAAAATCGATCGAATTCAGCCATTTTGTGGTTATATAACATTGCACAAACATTGAGTACTCCCGTCTTTCCCTTCTCAACTCGACATTCCTAACTTGTCATTATCGAATCTCATCGGTCATAAATTCAAGATTGTGTGTGTGTGTGTGTGTGTGTGTGTGTATGTGTATGTGCACGCTCATTGACCTGAGTTTAACTGAACGTATGGAAAGTTGAATTCCTGGTTTTGGAGACTTCCGTCTCATCTCCACCCCGACCACCCACAATGGGACATAACTCATCTTCTTATGCTGTTTCTACCCCTTTGACGCCATTGTTGGGGAAGCAGAGCTTCCAAGTGAGCGCAAAGCCAATTAAAAGCTTCGATGGGAAGCATTTAAGAGGTTAATGAGGAATTATTGGGAGAAAAGCATCCCTGGGCCGATCAATCAAGGAAGTGATGGCCAATCGTCAAATTAATTGTGACAAACTGCTTTATTCTTCTCCGCAATCAAAATTCAATAAATAATAATTTAATAAAACTTATTTGACCGATTAATAATATTTTGATTGATATCAATTGATTCGGAGTTGGAGTCGTTGGCCAAGGAGGGCCCCAAACGGGCAAATCGTGCGCCCCAATGTCAGGTCGTGTCTCGATCCATGTCAATGTGTGCCCACTTTGGCCGTGGTGACTTTTTGCTGTGCCTTTTCCTTTGAACCTTCAAAAAGGTTTTCCCAATTCGCTCCACTAAAAATCTCAGACCAAAACTGAATATTTCGTTACACTTTCCGAAATGGAAATCCGTCTTTTACCTCTGAGGCCATTGCACAGCTGAGAATTGCAAAGTCATAAAGGAAAGCCAATTATTTATTATGCAAAAAAAAAATGCAAAACGGAAAACCTAAAATGGAGGGGCAAACTGTGAAAAAAAAAATTTCCTTCAGCTACGAATGTGATGCCGACAGCTTTCAAATGTTGGCTGCAGTGTGAAATTCAATGAAAGACAATTCTTTGAATCTGTAACTAACGGTGTTCAAATACGGCTTATTTTGAAGCAGACGATTTCAGAGAGGCAATAAATGATTAATTTATGGCGCCGGATAATGGGTTGGGTCATCGGGTGGCCCCTTATCGAGGGAGGATAAGGGCCTTTTTTTTATTTCGCTTTTGGGGTCGACAGTAATGAACGACATTAGAGTAACGGTGAGGAGAGCATTTGGACCGATGTATTACCCTTTATTTAAAAAGAAGTAACCCTTACAAAGACGCACGTTGAACTTTCTCCGAATCAGACCACCCTGCCTTATGCAAATTCTTTCCCCACCGCCTTTGTTATTGGTTATCATTGACCGGATGCATCGTTAGCCATTATTTGGTCATACCCTCCGCTCCTTCTAATCATAGTCCTTCGATTATGCGCTAATGCCACGTTTACAGAACAACAATTTGCCATTTCTTACGGTCTTTCTTCTCCCTCCGGTCTCTGGCGAAACCTTCAATCTCCTCCATAACATCACCAAGACAATTACGTCTCGTTTTATCTCCACCCTCAGGCACATCCCCTCTCTGCACATCGCACCTGAGAATGGGAGGCAACCGCCAAATGACTCCGCTTTCCCTTTCTGCGCCACACAAGAGCACCTGTTCGGTGTGAACGCCCTCGGGGGTGTCAGCAGCAGAAGGGATGCGTTCCCGGGTCGGAATGCGGTTCCGTGACTCGAACCTGAATCTGCCTGACTCATGCAAACATAATAAACGAGAGAGTATCGTTGACGTAAGGCACGAGAAAAGCGAGGATTCATTAGCGACGACCCCATCGTAAAATGATTAATTGAAACTCGCCTTCATTTTCCTGCGTTCGGAGCAACAGAGACATTTGGGGGGAGGGGAGAGGGAAAGGGTGGAAGGACCCCGCCATGTTTAAATAAAACTTAGCCACGAACAATATCCATTGTTGCGGAGTGTGATTTCCCCGGAAACGTTTGCGTCATATCAATGAAAACGGAACGAAACGTTAATGAAACACAACATTTTCACGGGGAGAAAATCGCAGTTGAATTTGAGTATAAGTTGGGATTGCGTGTCCTCAGCCATCGCGTGTCGCTGCCCCAATTAAGGACTTTGACTTGAAACAATTAAATCTGTGGAAAATTAAAGTGGATCATTTCTGAGAAAACCATTTTGAGTGTTTTTTTAAAGGCATTGTGTCCGCATATTGCTGACAGCAAAGGGCGAAATACAGGACAGTGTTTCTTTCGCTCGAGAGAAAATTGAGATTTAAAAAAACTCATAAATTATGTATAAGAGTATAAATTTGCGAGGCGCACATTCACGGCCTTCCAAAAAAGGCGACCGAACAAATCTTTTACTTAAATATTTACTGTGAGTGTAGAAAATTATTATAATCGTGTCCGAAAGGTGTCTTCATTATGGTCGAGGGCGTGCTCATCCGAATCGGCTGCGGGCCCCGAGGGCCCGGGCCCTCCCCACGTCGGTGGAACCACTCTTTGAATATTCAAACCGCTCGTCGACAAGCCCGAGCCACCTCAACGGCCTGGGAACATCTGGTGGTTGTGGCACACCCTCTCGCTCGGAGGAACAACAACCTGGCAGTGATTGTCCTGGGTCAATGCTTTCACCCGTTGCCTTGTTGTCCCGTATTCGTCCCTCTGTGGGAGACACGTTGAGAGCAATCAGAGCAGAAGGGAAGAACGCCCCCTCTGACGACAACTGAAATTACAAAAATCCCGTTAAGATAATTATACACAGTGTTAACACTAAAGTTTCGAAGATTGGTCACATTGACCCCTGACTTTTAACTTAAATTTTATTATGATCATTTATTCTTTTTGTCCTCATTTCCGGATCTTTAAAATGCCATTCTGAAATTTTAATTTGAGACTTACCATAATGGCCAACCCTAAACAAAAGCAAAGAGGGTCAAAATGACTCCGAACACCAAAATTTTGCGTTTTTTTATGGTACAGAATGGGGAAACCGGTCACTTCTCCAATATTAATGTGTTTTATATTAATTGATTCCTTTTTTTTTAGTACTTCCCTCAAATTTATTTTTAAGTATTAACTAAAGTATAAAGTTTTTTTTAATTAATTTCTTTTAGTGTTTTATTACTTATTTTATTTATTTATTTTTATAATCTTTATTCGCCCTCGGGCATAAAAGATGGATTTAGTGTTTTATAATTATTTATTATAAAAATAACGCCTTAAAAAATTTAATTTATAATAATTTATTTATAAAATTTCGCGCAAACTGTTTATACATTAAACCAATTATTAAGTTATTAAAGGTTTATTTTACTTATTAAGTTATAAAAAGTTATTAAAAAAGTTAGTGTTTATTAAAAAAAAATAAAATTTTTCCAATAATGGCGAGAAATTCATCTTATCGTAAAATTTGTGAAAGTTTCGCAAAAATTACGTAACGAAAAACAAAGTTACGATAATTTTATAACGCACAGGTTTGGCAAAAAGTTGCGCATGTTTTAAAGGTTTCAGTCTCGAAGAGGTGGTCTTATTATTCAACAATCAACAATATAAAATGAAAAAAGATTGTCCCGTTTTGGTTCGTCCGATTTCGTGAAATGCACCAATCGAACCGCCAATCGGAATTGAGACTCTCCGAACTTTTCCAGAGACAATTCTCGGGAGTAATCAAATTTCCATGTAATTAGTCGGAATGAAACACTTCTTCGGCGGCCTTTAATTTCAACTTTTCACGAAACATCACCCGCTGCATTTTGAATCTAGATTAAGGCAAATCCACCGCCGTTTGTGAGCAGAGAGAGAGAGAGAGAGAGAGAGAGAGAGAGAGAGAATTAATTTGAATATGTTGTTAAGCTATTTATCTAAAAGAGGAAATCAGGAACCTTGATCTTTCGCCGAAAGGAAAACGTCTCACGGGAGACTTCCATTACGGCTCAATTAAAAGGAGCCCCCAGTGGGGCGGTCACCAGAAAATCTGGGGCCCTGGGAGCGCCCAATGCTGACTGAAGATCACAGGGGCCCTTAATGAGTCTCCTCCTCCCCGGGAGACCGAAACACACTCGACCATTGTGCAATACGTGTGTTTATGCTTTCCAATCTTCTTCGCTTAATGACTTTTAAATGAGACTCGGTTTAACTCTTTCGAGGTAAACAACCATTGATGCTGTTGCCGCGCTCCCAAGTCCCGGACTGGCTCATTTTTAATTAGTGGACTTCCCGAAGGAGTTCTATTCTCCCGAGAGGGTAATTACAGGTTAAACACAGTTGACGGGCCCTGTTGAGGGTCTGTCCCAGCCACCCGATGGCGGTCCCGAGGTGGGACAATGAAAACAATGGCTCATTGGCGCGAGGCAAACGAGTGCTGGGGCCGCGCCCCTCCTGCCCGTGATACCCACGCGGGCCCAACTGCCAACCAAATAAACAAAATCAGGTAAACAAATTGTAAAAAACACCCGGGAAAGGGCCCATCCCCCTTCCGCCTCCTCCCCCGGCTGCGGGAAACTGGCTTTTATTTATAGTTTGTCTCTCCAGAGAAACCTTACAGATTTTTTAGTGTTGGAAATGTGGCGCCTGTTTTTTTTTTTAGTTTTCATCGGATCCACAACCGATGTGATTTGTAACACCGTTGTTACTTATTTACATTCATGTTAATATTTATCAGTACAGGTTTAAAGGCGATTAGATTACGCCGGAAATGAAATTTCCTTTCCACTTTCGTTTATTTTTATTGATTTTGTTAATTACTTGGTTTCTCTAATTAGCATTCGCGAGCTTTGGCTGGGAGTGGAAATAACGGGATGAAGCCGAGATTGAGCAACGAGTCGAACGACGGTGCTGCCAACCTTCCGCTCTTTCTCCTGCCACGTCCGCTGTCCCCCAATGGCCCAAAGTGTTTTCCTTCGTTAATTAACGGTCGCACACCTGTGAGGCACGAGACCGCGTTAATGGAGACAGAAAAATCTTGATAACGCCGCGATTATGGCAACGAACGGCATAATTCTTCAATCGATGACATGCTGGAGGAAATCAAAAATGTAAAATATAATCGAAACGGGGCTCATTTGCGGGTCGAAACCAGTTGGTTGTATAATTGAAAGTGTCTGACTATTAATTAAATTAATCGCTTTATTAGCTTAAAATTATTAAATCGGAGTAAACTCAGGTGCGAACCTTTGAAAGACGTCCACTGCTTCTGATTTACGGATCCATTAAATCGAAATCGGATTCGTTTCGACATTTTGTTTGAGTTATGACCGTTCGCGTTGGAGTTTCAAAACATGGCGGGTTTCATTCAGAGGACGACAGCAGAGGGAACAGCAGCATTGCATGTGTCCTTTCTTTTTCCGGTCAGATTACCAGAAAAAGCCTACTTTATTTTTATGGGATGTTTTCATCTTATTTATATAATTTGTTTTTATGTGGTTTGTTTTTCTCACCCAATTTATATCCGTGTATTTGACACTTCTTTTATAGATTTATCATTTTTACATAGAGTAAATAAATTTTCTCTTTTTTTCTTCCGTTTTTTCTTCTATGAATTTTATTAATCTCTTCTTTTTCTGCATTCTATGCCCACTTCTTCTTTAGCCACCCATACAGAACTCCCTATTCTTCGATGCTTTGTTTTCATCTCTACATTCCTTTCGTATGACCTTCTCTGACCTGCAGTATCTTCTTCTGCACAATAAAACAAAAACAGTTAGTCAGAGTAACCCATAGCGGTTCGATACAAACAACAGAAGTTTCTGATGGAAGTTACGAATGAGTCGACATATTGTAAATACTGCGTAACTGTGATATAAAGAATCATAATTGAAACGTGAAAATAATGATTGTCAGCCCTGTGGGAGTGCTTTTGTTCTTGGATGGCTCAAGTTGTCCCACAACTCGGGGTGTTTCCAAAAGAAACTAATCCCACACCCGGACGTCACACGGATCATTCCAACAAAATCCCAACTCCTATTTGAATTGACTTTGTTTGCTTTTTAAATTACCTCTTTCAACAATAACTAACATAATTAATAAACGGTTGAGGCGTTTCGAGAGAGAATTACAGATCCAATGAATCAATATTTAAACAAACGCGTAATTTGAATTTGTTTAACAATAGACACCCACCCCGAGGACTCGAAAAAATATTCCTTTCAAGGGGTTGCACTTTCGAGGGTGGAGTTGAGAATCCGCATCTCCAATTAGGCACATCCTCGATCGCTGATAAAACCTGTAAATGTGATTATGGCAATGCAAGGCACCAACCTGAGTTGATCATCTCATTCATTACGACATCTCGCTGGCTACAGTGGCTGCAACGTTGTATCATCGCTGCCCCTTGACCTTCCCGCGGCTCCCGCTTCCATCCCCACGTCCTTTGCAGTCAGCAGCCCTTTTCGCTTATCGCTCGGCCAAAGTGAGTCCTCCCGAGATGGTAATACTGCCTTAAGTGGACCGAGGGGCCATCAGCGCGAGAACCAGCCGTCCTTGTTTGAATTTCGGGGGGTTCTTTAAACGGAGTGCGGCTTTTGCAATAGGCCGAAATTATTATGATTTACGCAGGGATTCGTTTAATCTCGGAGGCTACGACCATTAAATACGAGCCGGGTCTAGGAGAGAAACGAAAATAAATATTTAAGTGATGAAATTTATTCGTAAGAACAGAAGGGCGTTATGGGTCTTGGGCAACCGCGTGCCTCGCATGTGAACTACAATAAAATCCAATTGCGAGGCAGCATTAATTGCAAATAAATATGTCAAAGAGAGACAGCCGGATAATCTAAAAATTTTCACTTCAATCCCCATATCCACCGATATCACTTATGCGAGAGTGACATTTGCGCAACGCCATTTGCAGGACGAGTTTCTGCATTTATTCTTCTCTTGCGCTCACTGCACAGAGCGGGTGGAAGAAAAAAGCAGAAGATAAACTTATTGAAATATGCTAATTCGACCGTTATCCAACCGCACTCGTAACATCGTCGTCCCGTTGCGCCCTCTGCGCAAACAGTTAAACTCAAATGTCTCATTACAGAAAAAGAGTATTAATCAAGACAAAAAACGGACTCGTGTACTTTACCCTCTCGGGGTGAAAAGAGAAGACTATATTAGTGACCGCGTCGCTTTATTTCGAGGGGAAGAAGGGGGAAGATAGGGGAGAGGGATGAAGGAAAAGAAATCCACATGAGTTTTGACCCCTGGAGTCTCAACCTGTACTTTGACATTCGGGTCGATCTTATGACTCTCTCTCTCTCTCTCTCTCTCTCTCTTTCTGTCTCTATTTCTCTCTATTTCGAAAAGCAAATGAAAATCCTTTAAATGTCATTCCGCCTTCATCTTCTCTAAAAAAAGACCTATTCAATTATTTAAATTTTTATTGCTGTTTTTCCACTGCAAAACAATATTTACGATCCATTTTGTCTGTGTCTATTTTTTCCGATTAGAATCCTTTACCCTGGAGAACCTGCCCAACTGAGCATGCGCAGTCTCTCCTTTTGCACCACTCAGTCTTTCTTTTTCGGATTTAAATACCAATAGCGGTGGTTTTCATTTCGCCTAAGTTGGCAGAAGACATTTTTCCCTTTTTTTTCTGCTCTCGGGAGGAAATAATGGGAGCCGATTAATGGATTATTAAAGAGTTTTTCGAGTTCTCCAACTGTTATAAATGCTGGCCTAATGGTTTGTAATGCGAAAGGTTATACATCTTGTATTATACACAGCTGTCAATTTTAAAATGTGGTCGACTCCTTATTTGGGACATATTCAACCTTGTTGAATTGTATTGTGGGCTCTTTTCTATAGAATTCTCTCTCTCGAGGGAGACGGACCAATGAACTCTTCCTTTCTTTTTTAATAAATTTTTTTTTGTTTTTACTGAATTAATTAGTCGAAATTATTGGGGCGCTTCGAGGATATGTATCTCTTCCAATCGACGGGGAATCGACCCAACCTTTTCTCCTAAGGTTTATGAGACGACACAGGAAATGTGCATTTCCAAGGGGGCCCCTCTCATTGGCAGTGAATGGGAAGTCGTGAACCTGGAGCCTAATTCGTGAAACCTCCGGATTAGTTTTGGCTTTGTTTCTGGTTCGGCGAACGGTATTTTCCATTCGGGACTTGGAGAAACCGGAGCAAGAGCACCAAAATGGAAATTTAAAAATGATTGAAAGGAAGGAGCCCCCATCAAAATCTCATTAGAGAGATTATTTCGCAATTTTTGGTCCTAATCCAAAAGTCAGGTTCAGGTTGCTCCGACTTTTTCTTTCCTCGATCCGTTTGCTTCAGTTTTTTTCGCTTTCTGAGTTATTATGGCTTTAATTTTCTTTCGACCTCGTCGAGATCGTGACCAACAAAAAAATTCGTAATCCACGGTCAGGGTTTTTTTAGGGTTTAGCCCGGGAATTTCTCCTGCCCATCCTGAGAGAGAAGGCCAGTTCCTTATGTCGCCCTTGGACTCCCAAAGGTATTCCTAAAATCGACAGCAAGACGAGATTTTCAGAGAAGAGAAGGCGGTGGCAAAGCCATCAAATTTGCTGGAAAATTGTCCTCATTCCAAGAAGAAAATCGTTTGTCGGAAAATACAATTCTTTGTATTCTTTGTATATTTGTGTTTGTAACTTTTTTGACCAACGAACGACTGCCTTTTTATGATTGTTACGACGACACGATGACTTCCGAAAAATTCCGAGTTGAACCGAAGTCGCAGACGGACATATGGAGATGTGAATTGCAGAATTAGCACAGACAAAATACATCAGAAGAACAAAAAGGGAAAAGAATGTTTACCTTCAGGGCCCGAAGACCGCCGTATCGCATCGTTCCCTGCGTATTCGCTCACGAGAGAAGAAATGAGGAGAAAAGAAAGCAGGCACTCGCCGCTGTGACCTTGTGTCCATTAAGGCTCAGTCAGAGGTCAGAGGGATTTGTCACACGAATTTGTCTCCCATTCAGAGCCGTTGGTGCCTCTATGGCCGACTGCATTCCTCGGACTCAAAGCACCCACATAACCCGCCTGAATAAATCAAGGCTCGAAGGCGAGAAATGTTTTCTCGTCGGGGACAAGGAGAACCTCTGCCAGGAGCGGCCATCTGTCGAGCGGCGCCCCTTCGGGGGGCAGTGGGGGTGGCGGAATGTCCCAAACGGGAGAACTAGGACAGTCGGGATCCCTCTGTGGGCAGTCGCGATGAGGGCGGCCCCGGGGTTGGCCTTGGCCGGAAATCACCCTCTCCCTCGACGCCCACTCGACCGTTTATTGTGGCTCCTTCTCTGTGTTTAACTTAATTACTGAAAATTTTAAGAAATATAATTAGCCAATTACGTAAACTAGAAGACTGGCCCGGGGATGGGTTTTTATAATTGCCGGTGCCTCCGAGATTCAGAGTCGTTTCGCGGAAGTGTTCGTTTAGCGAAGAAAACAAAATCACAGCCTTCTAGATCTCTGCCACTCCTCCCACCAGAAGCTCTATTACTTCTCTCTTTTCTATTTGTACATCGTTCACTAACACTGGTTTTTTCTGTTTCAGGTAAGAGTGAGCGAGAAAATACCGAATATGAGAGAGGGCCGCCGTCGTAAATAAACCCGAAGCGAGCGTACATTCCTTCGTGGTAGTCTGAGCATAACTCGGGGCTCCCACAAATCAAATTTCAAACGGACAAACGTATTAATTTCCTCAATTACAAACGATCGGAGGAGTTTTAATACCGATTTAAAAATTAATTATTGCCGAATTATCCACGAGGCCAAAAAAAGCCGCGGGGGGAGAAATACCTGGCCTTGTTTCCGAGCCAAGCCCCGCTGCGTCGTCTGCTTCCACGACAGAAACTCACCGCCCGCTCAAAGGGAAAATCATGAGCTTTCCGAGGTGGTCATCAACTGCGGAGTCGTCTCATCGACCTCAGTATTGGCAAATTCACTTTTTAATTAATGGGGGGCTGTGGGGGGAGGCGATTAATATCGAGTTTAAAATCAGTTTTGGGTAAATTAATAAAAACGAAGTTTCCTGCGGTAAATATTTTCGATGCTCTTAATCGAAATACCAGTTTTGTGGGAATTTTCTGAAATGTTCATGAAAATGGCGTCGGTGGGGTGGGAAGTTTTTAGGTTTTATGCGGTTCTCCACGGGAGAAAGGCCCCCAATGGGAGGGAAAGGCGGAGCGGGCTCGTGGCCCAACTAATGCAAAACAAGTGTCGGGGTCAGGGGGTCGATCCTCCGTCCCGAAGACATGTACTCGAGGTGGCAAACCGTTTATGTTGCCTTCATGTTTTCATTTTAATACCGATTTGGAAAGGCAATAAATATTTCTCCCACCTGGGCCTTCCATTATTGATTTGTTTTCATCCTCGTCGGGGCCGGCTGCCTTCGCATTGACAAATCGGATTCCTCCTCGAGGAGATTTAAATCAGTCCGGGGGAGGAGGGGGAGGCGAGGGGGGCAGTTGCCTTTCGCCTTTTCCATCTAATAAATCACGGACGATATTGAAATTTATGTCCTCGAAAGTGGGGACTCTTCAAACGATCCTAAAATTTGGTTTTCATTTTCCCGCTTCTTTTCAGTTTCTGCTTTCGCTTAAGAGTTTTATATAAACGTTAAACTTAACTCCAAACAGTATATATAAATTTATAAAACTGTACGTCCCCATTATAATTAAAAAATAAAGTGCCTCAATTAATTTTCAAATTTGTTAATTAATTCTCAACAAATTAGTTGAAAAATTATCTTAATTTTTCTTCATTTTAAATTTTTAATTTAAATTTTATTTTTAATTTTCTATATTTTTCTATATTTTTATTTTTTAATTTTATTATATGAAATAATTTCAAATAATTATCGATATAATAATTCAAATTATATATATTTTAGTATATAATGGTATTACATATATTATACGGCTATATTTTGATAAAGTAGTTGTTAATTATTTTTGATTAAATTTTGTTTTGTTAATAAAAAATTATAGAGAATGCATTATTAATTAAATTATTTGACAGTGTATAATATTTTCTAATTTTTAAAGTAAAAACAAATTTAAAGTATTACTTAAAGTAAAGTAATTTACTATTTTAAGTAAAAATCCAGTTTCTTTCGGCTCATATCAGAAAAACAGTCATATATGATTAATAACAGTAATAAATAGAAATGTTTAATTAAATAATATTTGAATACGTTTCAAGAATGATGAAACAACCGTCGTCCAAAGTTGGCCGAAACGAGTGAAAGAAATAAATAATATATTTTATTTTTGGGTAATTAATTTTCAACAAAATTAATTAGAAAATTTTTTTCAAGTCGAACCTAAAGTGTCAATGGTCAATTTTTTGAATATTTTATTATTTTGTTATTTGAGTTAAATTTAAAAGCACATTTGTCCGAAAGAGGCACTGAAATCGGAATCAGTCAAAGGGCGTAATTACAGTGTTTTGTGGGGCACGGGGCAGCAGTCGGCCAAGCCCTCTCCTAACGGAGTTAACCAATCGAACAATTTCTCCATTATCGGTGACCAATTTCTATAATATCTATTAATCTCCCTCCGTGTGAGAACCTGCTCCCAGGATTTAAACGTTTTATGCCTTATTAAGGCTCCAAGGGTCACCCGACCGAGTTGGCCAATCCAATCTTTCCTTCGCGTCCTTTTCTCCTCTCCTCCACTGCGGTGGTGAGGACTCGTTCAACACCGGAAGCAGTACTGGTTTCCTAATCGGGACGCTGTCACATGGACCGCTGGTATTTGGGGGGCCTGCCGGGGCCCCGTCCGGCCTTCCTCCGTCCTTCGGGGGACGAGCACAGGGCGCCGGTCAAAGTGAAAGGCGACCGCTCATCTAATCATCGCGGAAAGTGGCAATTTTGCTCTGATCAATTTTGCACGGGGGTTCTCTTGAAAGGTTAATTCGTTTAACCTTTCCTTCTTCTTTATGACGAATGCTCAGCTTTATTTAATATTTATTTATTTTTTGAAACATAAACATTTTGTGTTTACATATGAGTGTAATACGCATAAATCACCACCCGCAGAGTTGTCTCACTAAATGCATTGCGACACTCCCAGATTTACCTCACCTTCCTTTTTGCGCTTTTGTTGGCCAATTTGCCGCTGTGACATCGACCTAAAACTCCGTCCCGAATTAATGACCGTCACTCAATGACGTCCTTCTTCTCCGAGGGCGCGTTTATCCCCGAAAAGATACACCAAAATGAAAAGGAAAATGCCCAACGCCCCCTGATTTTCCACGTGAGTGACGAAACAAGGACGTCTGAGGTCAGTTGGGAATGGGTTTGTCATATTGCGTAATGATTGTCCCGAGGGGGGTGAAGGGGCGGGGGGGGTCCCCTGTGCTTTCGACCGCATACGCCACCTGCGAAGATCCCTTTGGAATTTGGAGGGGAAGGGCGCCGAATCTAATTACAAGAGACGAGATGTAAAACAGTCATCCGGTTATCGAAAGCCACATTATTAGTAATTGACAGTTCGTAAGTCTTATTAATTATAAAAAAAAAATAGGAAATGATAAAGCCGAAAATGAGGAGTTGCGCAACGGAGGTGAATTTTAATGTTACAAAGTGATTTTCAGTGGGATGCGAGATTATCAGGTTACAACCGGCATTCGAGTGGCCATTGTCGATGTGCGCGCGCATTCGGAATGAGATTCGACTGCCCGGAAAAATGGCGGTCATTCCGAATTACGTAAACGCCTTTTGAGTTTCCGACTTGACATGAATGAAAAGGAAGCCAACAGTTGGACTCGTGGGTATTAATTACGTTTTGGGTAGTGGCACTGACCTTTCTAGGGAGGCTTTGAAGGATGCACAAGCCAAAAGGGTGAGGAATTCCACAAACAATGACCGCATTCTTTGAATCAGTAACAGTCACATAAAGTCCCTGCGGGGAGGAAATAAAATGAAGATGCCATTTTGAAAAGCATAAATTACTATTAGGCCTGCTAATATTCCCGAGCACTCTAATTAAAGATTCTAAAATATAAATCAGTAAATAAATTAAATAAATGGAAACCTCCGAGGGACGTCCGATTTAAATACCAAACCCATATCGAGTTTAATAAAGCAAAAGCAAAATCGGCGAACGCTGTTGCCCCCCGTCACCACCCCCTCCCGGTAGCAAACATTCGCACCACCGGACCGAGCTGCTTCGGCTACCGATTTATAAGACTTCTTTTGAAAAACTGGTTTTTCACCATTATAAATTGGAGTGTCTGATGGGTTCGGTAGCGGTTGGGCGGAAGTGGCAAAAAGCGTTCCGCGTTTTCCCTTGTTGCTGCTGATTGGAGGGAGGGGTTGACATGTTTGATTAAGTGCCCCTCAAAGTGGTAATACTCGTCAGAATCAGCAAATTTCTCACCGGGGAGATTAGAGTCAGTTAAAATTGAAGGTGGCGGGCGGGCCGTAAAGTGTACATTCCAAACGCTCCGTGATTATTAATCCGTAGCGCCACTTTTATTACACACGTCGTGCCGGGATTGATTTGATTAAACTTGTTGGAAAAGCAAATCTCCGCTACGTGATAATAATTACAATTGCAGTCGCCACATCAGAGCCTCATTGTGCAATCGAACTCCGCGGAAATGGCGTTTTCTCGAAAGGAAGACCGCGAGGTGGCCCACACGTAACAGAACCTCTCCCCCGTCCGGCCATCTTGATTTAAATTGCAAATTCTTATTACGGAGTCACTCAAATTGAAATGCCCTACTTTGAGCTGTTCTGATAATTTATAAAGCTGTCGACCGTAGAAAGTGACAATCGAAGGTTGGCGACATGGAGGCGGCCCGGTTCGGGACCTGTGAGGGATCGTTTTTTGGGGGGGATGCATCCCCTCAACAACACCGATGTTTCACCGTCAGTGACTGCATTGGGAACAAAAAGAAACCGGTCCTCCGCGAGCGGACTCACTTCCATCCTAATGGATTCGTTACGTTTTGGGGAAAGGCATTTAATCGTCACGCGAATTCACGAGTCGGTATGCCACGTGCGTGTTTGGGTCCGAACAAGCGATGCACACATGGCTGCCACCACACGTCAATCAGGGCATCACCGCCGGGGCACACACACACACACACAGCACACGGCCCGAATGAATTGAGGTTTCAATTATGGGTTTTCTCACCGGGATTTGGGTGTTGACGGTTAGGACAGTCCTATGTCTTCGTCTCGAGTTTGGGGGCGACGCCTTTTTATAATTTCACGGACTCCATAATTGTAAACAAAAGAGGGGTGATCGTTGTCTTCGTCGATTTCTCGTCAGGTGATTTATGGAAGGCTTTTTTCAATTATGGGTTAGGTCGTGGGGAATCCAAGACACGCCACAGACAACACCTACAATTGTGACCACCACGGTTCATTCAGCGAATTGACTTAAGGCGGGAAAGTTCGGAGACCGCACCGGAAGCAGATTAACTTCCGGCCATACTGTCCTCCTTCATTTGCCCTCTTCCGTTTCAGGGACTCACTCTTCCGACTCTCTCTCACCGATCTTCAGCTCCTGGAGAAGGCGCCATGGGAAGCCCCGGTGGACAAGGTCACCATTTGCCAGGACAAAGGTCAGTCGGAAGATGACTGCCGCAATTTCATCAAGGTCCTCCTGGGGAACGGAAACCGATTGTTCACGTGCGGGACAAACGCCTTTTCGCCCGTGTGCACGTGGAGGGAGGTGAGTCGCAGAGGTCACTTCCTCACCCTTTCACGACCGAATTTTAATTCACACCTGGCGAGGTCAGCCAAGAGGTCACCAACGGGTGAATGCATTCTTTGCAGATCAACAATGTCAACAACGTGATCGAGTGGGTCCCCGGGGTGGCCAAATGTCCCTACAGTCCCCACGCCAACATCACCGCGCTTATAACGGGAAAGCAGTACTTCGTCGGTTCCCCGACAGATTTCAGCGGAATCGATTCAGCCATCACGAGAACCAATGGGAACTCAGGCGCTCAACCCCTAAGGACCAATCAGTTCGATTCAAAATGGCTGAACGATCCCCAATTCGTGGGGAGCTTCGAGACTGATAAATTCGTCTTTTTCTTGTTTCGGGAGGCCGCCGTGGAGTACATAAACTGTGGGAAGGTACGAATCGACTCGTCATGTTTTTCTCTCTTTGATTTTATCTAATCGTTGGAGGAAATTTCAGATCGTCTACTCCAGGATAGCGAGGGTGTGCAAGAACGACGCAGGCGGTCAGCTCCTGCTCAAAGACAACTGGACAACGTTTCTCAAAGCCCGTCTCAACTGCTCTCTACCCGGAGATTATCCCTTTTATTATGACGAAATTCAAGGGATGGCCTACAGCGAGGAAGAGAAGGTCGTCTACGCGACATTCACGACGCCAAGGTTGGTACAACCGGGAGGGTTGTCTCCCATCGCGAACAACTGGCTAATCTTTGGCTGATACAGGAACAGCATCCCGGGGTCGGCGATCTGCTCTTTCAACATGAGTGCCATCGAGGAGGCGTTCGCCGGGCCTTTCAAGCACCAGGTGCACCCCGGGGCCGCCTGGGAGAAGGACTACTCCCAGAACCGCAACCACTTCGAGTGCGAGGCCCCCTCCCTCACCAGGCAGCTCATCGACTCGAGCAAGTACCAGCTGATGGACTCGGCCGTGCAGCCCGTCACCCCGAAGCCCCTGTACCACTCCAGTATGGAAACCCTCATCCACATCGCGGTGGATTCTCTGCCCACGAAACTGCACACGTGAGTGCCTCAACGGAAACTTCACCCGTAAATATATCCAAAACTAATTTCCATGAAAAATGTCCGCAGGCACGTTCATTTGTTATATGTGGCAACTTCGGATGGACTCATTAAAAAGATTTCTGTGCTTCCAAGAACGAAGGAAACATGCGTGGTCGAAGTGTGGAATCCATCTCCCGCGGGTGCCATCATGCCGGTGAAAACGCTCCGATACCTGCGAGAGACCGATTCGGTGTACGTCGGCCTCGAAACGGGGGTCCTCAGGATCCCCACGAGCCACTGCCAAAGGCACAAGACGAAGGCGGCCTGCCAGAACGCGATGGACCCCCACTGCGGGTGGAACGAGCTGTTGCTGCAGTGCACCACCGCCCCCAACCGAAATCCCCTCAGCTCGCATTGGTTTCAGTCCGTGACTGAGTGCCCTCTCCTCAACGTGGCAGGTACGTCTCTTATAAGCTTCCATCTCATCAAAGTTTTACTGAAGTAAACTCATTTGAAATGTTTGTCCGACAGTCGATGGAGGCTGGAGCAGCTGGTCAAACTGGTTTACGTGTTCGCACTTGGGGGATGGTTCCCCCCATTCGGACGAGAACGTCGACAAGTGCAAATGCAGAACGCGCCAGTGCAATAATCCGACACCCCAAAATGGCGGCGCCCAATGCACGGGAATGTCCGTCTCCGTCACCAACTGCACCGTAAGTCATGGGGAGAGTCGAGTGGGGGCGAAGGAACTTCCGAGGTTGTAATTAAACGTTTGTTAGGTGCATGGGGCGTGGACGTCGTGGTCGCCGTGGTCGCAGTGCTCGCAAAGCTGTGGGATCGCCATCAAAACCAAGTACAGAACCTGCGGGAACCCGGTGCCGGCTCATGGCGGCCGCTTCTGCGTGGGCCAGGACAGAATCGAAATTTACTGCACGTCGAACCCCCCGTGCCCCTCCCAGACGCCGCCCCCGAGGGACGGCCAGTGGAGCGATTGGTCCGGGTGGGGAGACTGTTCCTCCCCTTGCGGGGGAGGTTTCAAAATGAGGCGGCGTCAGTGCGACAATCCGGACGAAGGTCAGGACTGCCCAGGCTGCCATGTGGAGTACGAACCCTGCAACACTCAACCGTGCCCGGAAACGAAGAAGCTGTCGAGTAAGGACTTCTCCAAAAGCGCTTTTTTCTCTTTGCGCAGCCGCTTTCAGAAACGGTTTTACTATCCTCAGATTGGACGCCCTGGCTCGTGGTCGGGAACGCAACGAGAAGTGGCTACACCGAGAAGCGGTTCAAATTCATGTGCAAGGCCCCAACGCCAGACCCCGCCATGATTAAAATAGTTCAGGCCAAAGAGGACGAGAGGTTCTGTTACACCCCCGGCTCGTGCACGAAAAACGCCCGAACGGGAGATTTCGACGACGCTTGGTCCGAGTGGTCTGCCTGGTCCGGCTGCAGCAAAGACTGCGGAGGTGGCGTTCAGGAAAGAACCCGCTCCTGCGAGAGCAGATCCGAAGACTGTGAAGGTAAGTGCTTAACCCCTGCGGGGCGTTCGGTCGTGGATCTTTCCTAATCTCTGACTGCTTCCAGGGCAATCGTACCAAAGCAAGGCATGCAATACTCATAGATGTAAAGGGGAGTGGAGCTGCTGGACCGACTGGTCTTTGTGTTCTGTCACCTGCGGGATAGGCCAACAGTCCCGCAGCAGGGACTGCTACAATGGCGGCACCTCGGATAAGGCCGGCGCCAACTGCGAAGGTTCGCCCTTCGAGTACAGGAACTGCGAGATGCCCAGCTGTCATTGTGAGTTGCTCGAGACGCTCTCGGCCGAGGCGAGTGCTCCGGTTGCTGATCCCTGCTTCCTTTCAGCTCTTCAAGGCTGGGACGAGTGGACCGAGTGGTCCCAGTGCGACTCCAACAACGAGCAGCACCGCCGCAGGAAGTGCCTCACCTCCAACCCCGGTCCCCAGCTCTGCCAGGGCAGGAGCATCCAGGCCAGGATGTGCGTCGCCAGCCGGACGATGGACATAAACGTCGGGAGGAGCACCTCGAACGTGGCCGCGGGCGGCGTGGGGGTGGTGCTGGGCTGCTCCCTCGCCGCCTTCATGCTCGGCTTGCTGGCGGCGGTCATGCTCATGTACTACTGCCAGAAGAAGAGGAAGGTGAGGATCCCGGGCAGCCCTCACTACATCACCTCCAAGCAGAATTCCTACGTGACGGTGCCTCTTCGGGAGCCGCCCAAACGCACCCCCTCCGGCGCCAGCAGCAACGGATCCACGTACAAGACCACCGCCATCAACGGGAACGGCATCCTCTCGGGGAAACTGTTCTCCAAGCCGGCGGAGTACGAGACGGCGACCATCAAGAGGAACAGCCACCCGCTGTCCAATGGGCACGCCGTTCGGGCGCAACTGGACGAGGACAAATTCTTCTGATGTGATGATCACGTGCCAGTGAGAGGAGAGCAGACGAATCTTCCATGAACTTTAGCACCTAAAAGAAAAAGTACAAAATTTTAATTTTAGGGAAATTAATGTGTGGCATCGAGTGAGACTCCGTTGCCAACCGCAGCAGCAGTGGTTGGCTGTTGCGAGCGGAAGTTCCCATGAAATAAGGGTAGACGAGGAATTGCATTCGAACTGAGTTCTGCGTTTTCATTTGATGAGAAATTAACGCAGGACTCAATATGATTCAAACCAAAGCTTATCTAAAGCAAACAGAGAATTAAGAGTGTTTTCGTGGCTCTGTTTTTGCAAAAAAAAAAGTCGAACTCGGTTGTGACCTCATTAAGAACTTATTTGAAGTTCTTTTAATTTTAGGAGCATTCATTTCCCCCTAATCGTAACAAACGATTATCTGACCAAAAAAATTCCTTTGGGATTATCAACTTCATTTGTCATTGGTCTTTCCTTTAGTGAAAGGCAGTGCCCTCTCGAATTCAGTCACGAAATGTCTTCTGCCACGATGAGACCGTTACAATCGAGTTCGAACCGCCCTCTGACCCGTGTGTGTGTATGCATAGTTATTTAATTTCTGAGTATTTCTATTTTGTTTGGATGTGTTGGTACGACTGACTGTGAGGAAATGCGTTTTGCATCCGTTGTAAAAATTATAAATAGAAGACAGTGTGTTTTTGCGTGTGCGTGAGCAATGCGTGGCGTTTTTGTTTTAGATTAACCAATAACCCCCCCCCCCATCTCCCCCTCTCTCCCAAGAAGTTGTTGACATTGTTGGTTGCTGTGCCAAATTTATTATTAAAGTTTATTATTTTAAAAATAATTAACTGATTGCCATATTAAGGTTAGAATTGATTGCGTTCTGTCCAGTGCAGTCGAACACAGGTTTTGTCAAGTGCAATTGCAATAAGCCTTTTTTGTTACCATTTTGTATAAACGGAACGGAACTGCCTTTCGGTCGGGCACAAACGGTTAGGGGTGATCTCAGACGGGACCGCAGCACTCGAGTGTTTGGCGCCTTTCCTGACCATAGAGGAAAAGCCCTCAATGGTCGGACCGTTAATTTAATAAAACCGTTAATAACTGACGACTTCTCAGTCTGCTTTTTGTGTCCCGTCAACTTTGTGTCGGTCGTTCTTAATAAAAATATATTTTATATAAAAGTATGTTTGTACAGAAGAACAAAGTATATTTAAGCGATGTGTTAGTCAGAGCCAGAAGTTAAATGTCAGGGCATAGACTGCTCTCTGTCACCCCTATTTTTATAATAACAGTTGCATTATAAATAAAAAATGTTAAGACTGAATATTATTTTTTTTTATTCATTTTAATTCCTTAACCAAATTGAAAATAGGGAATGGACGTGAAGGGAGATGAAAAAAATGAAATTTTATAGTTGAAAAAAAAGAAATTCATGAATATAAATTTAATGGAAAATAAAGTTTTGAGATTTTGAGTTTCAATTTTAATTACTTTTTGGCAAACGGAAATTAGTAGAAAAGCAAAACCTTTGATACTAAATTTATATAAATGTAATCTTTACATAAATCTGAATGATTTATTAACGAATGCAAATATAAATTTCCATAAAAGTTCCTCCGTCAACAATGGCCGGTTGATTGTCCTCTTTCTTCGCTCCAATCGCAGTCATTATGTCAAAATTGAAAACTTGCTTTTCACAACCAGTTCATAAATAATGTTTTCTATTTTTAAAATTTATTTAATTATAAATTTTAATATTTATCCAACAAAATGCAAACGCGTAAAATAGCAATGACCTCTCAACCGACATTTGTTTTCTGTGCTGACTTTTAAATCGGGTTTTTCGTGAAAATTCCGGTTGAAATCTCTCAAAGGATTCTTTATGTATAAGGCAAAACAAAATTGAAACATACATTTTTAAAACATTATATTTTAGTATATCAATACAACAATTATCTTAAACTATAACATATTTTAAAAATAATTGGAAGTGTCTCTTCTGTTTCTCCCCAATTATTGAATTCCAGTTTAAGTGAGACACAACCAAAACCAGTATTTAATATTTAATTATCTATTAACACATTTATGAACTAAAACATTGATTCAACAGCCTGCTCATATTGTTTGATTCTCTCCCTTATCTTGGCTATTGCTTCCCTTCCTTGCTCTATGTCAGGAGGGAAATTATCATAGGACTGATAAAGTTCCTCTGCTTTTGCTATCCTATTCAAGTAGTCCTTAATCTGTGCACTCAAATCCTCAACTTCTTTGAACAGATGCGTGAGGTCGATGTCTCCGTGATCTTTGGTAAGGTTCCTCATTTGACACTAAAAATGTGTTGGATTAAATATCAGTGCAAAAACAAAATTCTTATTTGGTTTTTAAATTGACATAGCCTCACCTCCATTTCACTAATTTTCAATTTATACGCTTTTAAATCTCGTTCATTACCTTCCGGTTCTTTTAGGGAATTCAAAACCTCCAATTCATTTTTTAATTTCGATAAATAGTTCCTGTTTTGTGCTGTTTTGGATTTCACATCGAATATTTTCCGATTAAACTCTTTGTTTATCTGCTCCAACCTAAGCTTTTGGGTATTGTGCAACAAATTATTTATAGCAGCGCTGTGATTCAGCCGATCGTTGTTCGACTCCGAAATTAATTTCACAGTCGAAGGCGGTAAACTGTCGATTATTTTATCCAGGACGTCAGACATTTTAAACAATAATAATTAATATAAACAGAAGTAAACACAACTTCACACTTTAGAACAGTGTCATGGCGTCGTTAAAAAGGCGGTAAAAATATGAGATGCAGACGACGTTTTCGGCCAACAAAATTTTGGCGCCTTTATTACGATTTTTAAATCTTAAGAAGATGAAAATATGAAGAAAAGCATTTTACAAGTGAATATATTGAGATATTCACAGATAGGAGGCCTCGTTTGCTGATTTTAAAATTTAATGGTGCTGCTTCGATTTTAAAATAATTAAAAGCAAATATTTCTCAGTGAAAAGTGCAAAAATTCAGTCGTATTGCGTAGTGTTCATTGAGTACAACCGTAGTCAAATCAGAGTAAATGCGATGAATTTTTAGGCGAAATGAAGAATCGAAAAGTGAGGTTATGTTCACTAAAAATTTCACTTTAATTAGATTGCTTCGCTTCCAATCCCGATTCGGTTTGATCGCGAGGCATAAAAGTTTAAATTCTCACGAATGGCTAAAAAGACGTCAAACAGATATTTATATTGGAAAAGCAAAAATTCAAAACTACAGGTGATAAATGTGAATTAAAATATAATTATATTTTATGAACCGTTTCGCGGTGTTTCAGATGCAGAAGTGCGTTCAAATTAATAGAAATCGATGACAGATTCAAACTGTTAAAACCGGGCTTTAAAGTTCTGGACGTGGGTGCCGCTCCCGGTTCTTGGTCTCAGGTTTTGGCTGACAGAGTTAATTCTAATAAAAAAGGTACTCGAAATACTCAAACCACCCAAACTCATCAGATAAATCTCATGATGATTTTGTCCCTAGATTCAGACAAGGCTGTGGGATTGGTTATTGCAGTTGATCTGCAGCTCATCCATCCAATAGAAGGTGTCATCATTCTCTCACAATCTGATTTCACAAAGGAACTCACTCAGAAGAAAATTCTGCAACATTTGGGAGAATCAGAAACATTTGATTGTGTTCTCAGTGACATGGCACCTCCAGCAACTGGTGTCAAGAGTTTGGATCAGAGCAGCATTCTGGAGTTGATCTACCCTGTGATTTTATTCTCAGTGAAGCACTTAAAACCAGGGGGAAGTTGCCTGGTCAAATTATGGGGTGGTGACATTGAGGGGTTGAAAGCTCAAGTCAGGAGGTTTTTCAAGCACTTACAAATCACCAGGCCTGAAGCAACTTATACCTCTTCATCAGAGGTGTATTTACTTGCAAGAGAATTTCTTGGTTTGAAGGCTTAATGGGGAAATAGCAAATCAACTCACATTGTAGATTGTCATAAATACTGTATTTGTTTTCTACACTGCATATACAGTATTACAGTAATGATTATATTCACCACTGTCCTCCCCTGTTGTGATTTGTGATGCAGTAAATTATTTAAGCATCCCTTGAGGGAGGAAACTGTTATGTGAGTACAGTATAAGGCCAATACCTACTAGTAAACCTGGGGAGTCTTCAGGATCCAGTGATCAAAACAGTGAATAAAAAATAGCAATAAATCTATTAAAAACCCTTAACAGCTCAATTGGGGTAAAATAACCCAAATGTTTTACACATAATTAAAAACTCACAACAGACAGAAACTGTTGTTAACAGTTAAAGCAAATGTATGAATTGTAACTGACAATAAATCAATTTATTTTTTACATTAATCACATTTTCAGCTTTTTTTTCATTCACATAGTAAAAAGGTCTTTTTCAATATAAAAAAAAATTGGTGTTTATTCGAAAGCATATTATAATAAAAATATATATATATTTTCCAACTTTGCTAACGTATTTCGAAATCAGCTAACAATTCTGACTCCATATTTTACGTTTTGTGCGGGGATCGACGATCGACCTCTTGTCAGGATGAGGAGGGGCGGTGGGGGCCGAAACCTGATTGAGAACAACCGCAAAACGGGACAGTCACCTTCGTAATGACCAACGATCAGGTGATCATAATCGAAAAGACAATTACACTTAGTTAACCATTGAGCTTAACTAAATAAGGCATTTAAAAACGGCACTGTTGGCATAGTCGATGGGTTCATCGTCGGTCGAATGAACGCACATCCACCACCCCTAATTGAACTCTGTTCGGGGAAAGGAGATTCTTTGTTGAGGAAACAGCGCAGAGTCAGCAAGTCAATTATCATGCACAGCCCTTCGCTATCACCACAAAGTATAAATCAAGCCTAATTTCGGTCCCTTTCACGCGTAATAACTCGGAGGAACGTTCAAATCGTTCAAAATCTCCAACTGCTTCTCAGTGAACTTCAACTGGTGGAGTTCCCAGCTGTCGTGGTGGGTTCTCTTGAAGTCCCCCAACGTCTTCCTGATGGTGCTCTGGAATTGAATAACACTTTGAGTGCTAACAGGTCAAGGGGCGCCCTCCCCGCACTTACCGGGATCGGTTGGGGGTCGTTGAGATGGTTCCCGAGAATGAAGAATAATTCCGGGACGTGGTCCGGGACGTCGTAGGGGGAGGAATTTATGAAGGCGCACAGCCCTAAAATCCCGGAGTGTCTTGTTCTTAAGGTTTTGGAATTTTTGCTCGTCAAATTCTTGCATTTCACGTTGGCTTTTGTTTTGAAGTGCTCCTGAAATGATTTGAGTTAACCATTTATCATTCGACAACCGACATTATTTTTTCACAAAATATTAAAATATAAAAATGGAGTATTTTTACAATACAAAATAATAATTTTCCACGTGTGAGAGTTACATACAAAGTGAAATTTCATTAAAATGCTTTACAACAGTCTTCACATTAATAAATATAATATTAACTAAATAACACGAGAATAATAAAACTAAATCTTTTGCTGTTTCTTTACATTGTTTTAATACTCTTACTAAGAAGAATGCTATGTTTTTTATATTTTCTTATTTTGTATATTTATATATTATTATATTTTAATGCCCAATGGCGGCAAATTTATTAATAGTATTGATAACTAAATACATAATAAAATCTTATTGTAAAATAATTAACCAAAAAACCATTAAATTTTGTATTGTGAAAATATTTCGAGGGCTAATAAATATTAGTATAATATTCATTAATACTAATAAAAATGTAATTATTGAATTGGAGGTGGTTATTGAAAGCTTACCAAAAGCTCCTCAGCATTGGTCATGATGTCGCAGTGCAGCAGCCCGCCCAGCAGCTCCGCCGCCTGCTCCCTCACCTCCACCCTCTCGTCCTCCAGCAGCATGAGGACGATCCTCGACGTCTCATTGGTCCACTCCGAGCTGCTCAGCACCAGCGACATGTTGTGGAATACGAACACCTGGAGGAACTCCGCGACGGACGCCCTCGCCCACCAGGACCCGCTCTGGGCCACCTGGAAGCGAAGCCTTTCGTCCAGAGCCACAGAACGCACCCCCACCCCCACCCCCGCCCCACTCACCTTCCAGACGGAGCTGAAGACGACGGGGATGTCTTTGGGGGCGGTGGCCGCGCGGGCCAACGCCGCCAGCGTCCACGAGCAGAGGTTGGCCAGCTCTTCGTCCTGGTCGTAGTTCTCGAGGAGGCAGACGAGGGGGAAGACCGCGTAGAACTGGGGGATGTTGCACCGGTGGGACCTCACGAGAGTGCCGATTATCCAGAGGCAAACTGGAAGAGAGATGTGGGTGAGTGGGATGGGGAAAGGATTTCATGAGGGGTTGCTTACTTGTTTTAAGCAGCCTGATGGATAATTCCTTCTCGGACGTATTCTCGACGACATTGTTGAGCAATTTCTTCTCAGTTTCCTCGAATTTCACATTGTCCAGCCAATCAGTTATTTCGTTTATCTGGGAGTTGTTTGGCGGTTCACTCTCTGTAACTGTAAGAGCGGGTGATTGACGAAACACACGGGTTTCGGCCACACTATCGACTCACCTTTTCGGTGAACGTTGTTTGTGATTGCCAAAGAATGAAGAATGTCCAATTTGGGGATAAGAGCAGAGAGCAAATCCTCCGGATGGGGTCCCAGTGTTTTGCTCCCGGGAAGCGCGATGTCCGGCCCGAATATGTTCGCCAACATGCTCGCCACCCTCTCCCTCACGTTCTGAAAGGGGTGGTTCAGAAAGTGTTCCAAATACGCGAGCAGACGCTTATTCAGCTCCGTCACTCTCCACACGTGCTGGTTGAGGGCGCTCTGGAGCACGAAGAGCCGAGTGCAGCCCAGAAAGGAGGACTCCTCCCTGAGAGGGTCCTCCATGAGGATCTCCAACAGCCAGTGCACCCTGCTGGGGTCTCTGTTCTGAACGGCCGACGCGAAACACATCCCCCAGTCGGGAACGCTTTCCTCCGTCATGTTGGGCAAGGCCGTTCTGATGAGCGGCCCGAGGAAGGCCCACATCGCGGAGACCTTCTCGAAGGGCCAGTTTTTGCTCCCCCTAACGAGGCCTGGAAGAGGAAAACTTTTGAGTGAGGCGAACGCCCGCGGGAATGAGGTCAGCCTTCATTGTCTGACCTGCAATTATTTCTGCAGCGCATCTTTGGCTGCTCTCGTGTTTGTCCGCGACCAAAGTCTCCAGGTGCGGCTTGAACACCGACAGGAAAGAATCCCCGTGGTTCTTGAACAGTTTCTTGAACATTAGGAAATTCGTCCCGTTGAATTTATCCTTTCCTTTCTTCTCTTCCAGCGAGAGGTACTTAATCAGTTGGCTGACGTTGGCGGGGTTGGAGAAGAAATCCTGGACTTCCTTTTCTTCCGGCTTCAATTCGGCGTCTGTCCTGTCGAGGGGCGGTTGCTCCCCTGAGGGGGCGTACAGCTTCATTTCCCTGAGTGCGATCAATGAAAATTACCAAATGGCAAAGAAGCGACGGCTGATCGGAGTGCACTTACTTCGGCCACTGATAGTAACCCTCAGTGATTTTGGGCCAATATCGAAGAGTGTCCCACTCCTCCGGTGATTTGGGGACTTTTTCCGAGTCGTACTGAAGCCAAAGGTTATCGGGGCGGATTCCCGGGGTCAATGTCTCTGGGATGGGACATCCTGCTAACTTCTCCACGTCTACGACCACTTTTTTAAATTTTCTTGCTTGTTGAGTCAGCAACTGCAGAGTGCTTATGATCGCCACCTGAAATGAGCATTCGAATATTGGAAACTCTCCCGACTCTCATTCGGACCTTTACCGACTCTCACCTTTCTTAAAGCTATGGAATCGTTATTGAGGGTGTTGAGAAACATTTTAACTACCCTCGCCGGGTACGGCACGTCTGGATGAACCAAATACTTCAAGAAGTAGAGCGCCATTGAATAGTACCGCCAATGCCTGAAAGGACAAACGGCAAATGTCACCCCTCGCCAAATAAAATTCCACCCCGTCAAATCCACCTACAAATTGTTCTCTTCGACCGCATCCATGAGAGAGTTGAGCAGCGTCAGGTACAACTCGTCGTTCTTTTGGCACTTGAGTTGGAGATCTTTTCGGGCGTTTTCTATCTGAGCGTCCGTGACTGTGTCCGAGGGAAGCTGAATCCCCGTTCCCAGAAGGATTTTCGCCTTTTCGATGCAGCTCTCGGTCACTTCCAGCTTGATCGTGAGGGTGGGGAAGTGCTTGTGAACGGTCTTGACGAGGGTGTCGAGCAGCCGCACGACGGAGAGTTTTTCCGAGGGCTTCGACCTGATCAGTGCCGGCCACACGTTGAGAAGGAGACTCCAATCGTGCCGGGAAATTATGGGTCTTTGTTTGGGTCCCAGTAAAACATAGAGAGAACCCTGGAATGAGAAGGCGGGATGCTTTCACTTCAAGGCAAAATGAATATGAAGGTGAACGCATGAGTACATTGCTCTAGTCGGACATTACCTTAAATTTTTCATGATTTGTTGTGGAATCCTCTTGCAAATTTTTAATCAAATCAGGAATTAATACGGTGTATGAATAAGGGAACACGCTCAGTCCTTGAAACAAAGCAGACTGAGCCTTTATTCTGATCTGGAAAATAAAATGAAAATCGATTAACAAATAAGATTCAATGACAAAACCTCCGAAGACATTGAAATCTCACTTTGCTGTAATGGCTGCAGCTGAGTTCGAGCAAATTAAGCATCATCATTTTGTGGGTTTCCGTCAGACACGAGACTGATCTCTCGCTTCTCCACTCGTGCTGGAGAATGGTTCTGTTTATGAGCAGCCCCCTCATGTGCTTCTTTTTCCCAATGAGGGGATTCTCGAGTAACTTTTTCGCCAGTTGGAAATTCTTCCAGTGGTCCTCGAAGTCCACTCCCATTCGAATTTTGTTCAGGAGAAGTCGTTCCCATATCTGAAACAGAGGGCAAACCATTTATCGGTCATCTTCTTCCATTTTCCAATTAAACAAATCCCTCACCTCAATGATGAGGAACAGAGATCTGGTGTCGTCCTCCGCGCAGGCCAGCAACTTCTTCTGCAGCTTGTTCATGAGGTGGGCGACCACGTGCCTCACGTTGGCGCCGTTCCTCATCTTCACTTCTCCCTTCACCCCCAGTGTGAACATCATGGGCACTACTTTTAAGACACTATCGCACCTAACATTTACAACTGACAATCAATCATACATAGCTGACCTGTCATCGCTGGTTAATCGGCATTTAATTGTTTTACTGTTAAGTTGTTCCGAATGGTGGTTTCTCATTGGATAAATTTTCATAATATATATAAATAAGACTTACAAAGTAATGGGTTCTTCGTCCCACGGTGGCAGCACCAAATGAGCTCCCAACGTCCCGTTCACAATGCAAAGGCAACGCAGCAATTGGTCCCTGGTTAAAGGCTCCTCGTCGTCGATATGCTTCTGGATTTTCTCCAGTTCGGGGGGTAAGTACCTCGCGATGATCTTCTCGATCCATTCCACCTCCTTCTCGCCAGGCACGTGCCATTTCAGGTTCAGTTTATGCACGTTGCCAGGTTTTCCCCAATCCTGGAAAAGGAATTGCCATTGAAATTGAGAGCGCAGGGCTTTGCTGAGCTCCTCCCGTCGTCTGCTTACCCTCACGGGTAGAAAATCCTTCACGTGAGTGTCGTATGACTCTGTAAGGCTTCTGTTCTCGAGCGGACTGATTGTCGTTAAGGAAAGCAAAAGGAGATGCAATACTCTGGAAGCTTTTCCGAAACCCTCCCTCGAAGACAAATACAAGGTTCTGTCGAGCACGTCCAGGAGGAGTGGCACATAAGGTGTGATTCCGTAGCAGTCGATGAGCTGAAAGCGTTCAACGTGAATGCAGTGTTTTTGCAGTGAAGTTTGGGAGCGGAATGCGACTCCGACTCTCACCTCCGTCAGTATGAGCAGATTATAGTGCAACTCGTCATCTAAAATCTCTTCCTTTCGAACGTCTTCGGATTCGGTCAGAGATAGAATGGTGTTGCACAAATGGGGCAGAAGACACTTGAGAGTTTCCTCAGGGTTGACCCGCGAGAATGCGCGGCACAACGTCGCCACAGAATGACCCGCTAATTTCGTTTCCATTATTCTATCTGTGACGAATGTGTGCAGCTTTTTTAAAGCGGCCTGAAATTAAATACATCGCCCACTACTGAACTTCCCATTTTATATTTTATTATGAAAAACCCCCATTAAAGACGCTTATCAATGTTTTATTACCTTAAAAATGGCCGACGAACACTGACTTAAAACTGAATAACAAATAGAAGTTATGGCTCTTTCTGCCAAATTTTCCACCTTACTCCTTTTACTACTGTCTTTTTCCATTCTTGTAAATTCCATCGAACTGCTCTCAACGAAATTGAAGATTCTATCGAAAAATTGCACTACAAAGTCTTCGAAATTAGCGGTCGCCGCACAAATCACTTCTTCTTCCTGCGGTTAAAAAAGCGCCATATTTTTCATCTAAAAACATGTAAATCTTGCCAATTTTCTGAACAACAGAAGACCCACTTCAGTTAAATCCGACCAGTATTCGCTGGCCTTTGAAGAATCCACGAGAGGCACCACCGTTACGAAAACCCAAATGAACTTCATCGTGACCAACGACTTCTTGAAATCGTTGGCGTCGATCCCGGGAAGAGTGGACATGAGGAGGGGTATCACGTGGGTGGGGCCCTCGGGGTACCCGAAACGAGGGCCCTGAACGAGGGGCCTGGCCAGTGTCCCCACGCACTGGATCAGTGATGTCAATTTATGAGGCTCCGTCACGGAATCCAAAGTCGAGTACAATCTGAAAACCCCACGAAAGCTTTCTGAAAAGGTTCGCTCATCCGAGGAAAGTCTTCCCCGCGTTGTCAATACCTCTCTATGAGTTCGGGGATGATAATTTTGGGGCGTAACGTGGCCAAATGTTGAAGACAGGTGTCGGGGCAGGATATTTTGGAGAAAACCGTTTGGATGGCGTTTCCCTTCATGCTCTCGACGAACCGGTCGATGTCTTCTTCGGTGAGTTTGTGGGAGTCTGGCACTGGCGGTTCCCAGGTGAGTTTTTTGTAGCGCTCGCTGAAAAGAACAACCCCCGTTGTTAATCTTCTCCTTCGTTTATTTCGGGTGAAAATCTCATTTTTGACTTACTAATGCAATCTTTGAATAAAATACTGCGGTAATAGTGCTAAGAATTCCTTTAATTTTAAAAACCACATTCCAAAATTGGCTGGATGGCAGTAGGATTCGACTGTTTTTAAAAATTTATCTAAATATTTCTGGCAAGAATTCCCTTTTCCCTGG
This sequence comes from Brueelia nebulosa, assembly GCA_028293925.1. NCBI lineage: Eukaryota > Metazoa > Arthropoda > Insecta > Psocodea > Philopteridae > Brueelia > Brueelia nebulosa. Next base: position 160,993 of record JAQIBA010000081.1, read on the forward strand.
AAATCAAAGTGTTTTACACTTATTAACCAATGACATGAAAACGTTTAAACTCGGAAAAATATACATAAATGTGTGCGAGTTGACGAACTAAAGAAAACCGATGGTTTACATCGGTTAAATCTTTCTTTTCCCAATGGGCCAACTCACCAAAACAGAGGCAATCCACATGGCCATTGGAGGAACTTCCACTTTTGGAAGTCTGTTCGGTTGGCAACGGTTATACATAACTGGAAGATTGAAAGCCCGCAAGAATCTAGTGAACATAATAGGAATGTAAGGCTCCCAGTCGATGTAGCCAATGTTGCAGCTGGCGAGGTTGGCCACCAATCGCATCACGTCCTGAAAGGGTTACAATCCCCGAGTAAAAATTAAAATGGACGACTCCTCGCGGGACAGAGTCGAACAGGTCGAAAAGGAAAGCAATACCTACAGTTTCCCAGGCGGGGACGTTATCACAGGTCGCCCACAATTCCATTATGTCGGTGAGCCATAGTTTGTAGCCGAGATGTGATTTATCCGGGGGGAGACTGACGGGAAGAAACCATTCGAGAAATTCCATCGCTTCGGCGTTGCAACTGAACGGACTGAGCTGCGGTTTGAATTCGTCCAGAATTTCGCGGGTGGCGGTTTCGGGGAAGTACCTGGAGTCAAAGGAGCCTCAATTTAGGTTCTCAGGCTCAAATCAATGGAAGATGCCAAAAGGAAAATGAACTTACGTCCGTGCAGAATGAACAAAAACATCCAGAGTGCTTTTTATCGAAGTAAAGAAGCGATATATGCCTAATATTTTGCGTTTGTAATTTATTCGCTTGCATAATTCATACAAAGGTCTCCATTCTAAAGTTAAGTCTTCGGGCGATAATAAATGTTTTTTCCTGAAACAAAATTCAAATTCCTTAATGAGATTCAACACCATTTTCTTTTCCTAAACGCCCTAATTTATTGGTCTTATCTCATTCCAAAAGACAATGCCTTTTGTTTATAATGCATTAATCAATCATTTCTTATTAAAATTAATGTATAATTAAAGGAACATTCTTAATTAAAGGGGCCTTCAGAGACCATTTAAATGTCTGCAAGAAATTATCCTAATTTTTTTCATCCACCTCTTGAAAGCAAAAATTTGGGAAAAGCCCAATGAAATATCAACATGACCTTATCACTTCTCAATAAAAAATAAAAACAAAGCAGTGAACTATTTTTGTATGAACTTGAAAACTTGCCAAAGGTTTATCAATAAGAAAAAAGTTTTTAAATATTTTATATAAATAAAAATTCCCCCAAAGATTGACAATCCAACTGTGTTTTCATTTCTTACAATAAATGCAACAGATGAGAAGAGAACAAACCTCAAAATAAAAAATAAATTAACTGAAAAGTAACATCACATTCAATCATATGAAGCTTCAAAATATATTAACAATATATAATTATGTATGTATGTAAGAATAAAAAGAAGAGTTAATCAAAGTAATGGGAGCCAGAATTAACATAAGATCTGAGAATAGTTGACAATGCTTTCATAATACATATAATTTCAAATGCAATAAGACATTTCAAACTATGAATGAAACATTAACATTAAGGCTTAAAATAATTATCAGCAATTGTCTCTTGAAAAAACAAAAAAAAAGAGGCCTTATTTCAGAAACACTGCCAAAATTTTCAATGCTGACAGAAAGTTTTTTTATTGTTTCTTTTGGCCAAATCCCTGAGCAAAGGTCATTATTCTTTGCTTTGTCTGAATGAAAGTTAAAATTAAAACTGTCAACTGATTTGTATAAGTAAAATCCAAAACAATACTTACTTTAAGAGAATAATTAATGTGTTAGCAAATTTGTTCACCATATATGGGTCTAAATCTGGAATGGTGACAATTTCATAAAGGAGGTTCACCAAAGCAATGTGGTCTTCTTTGGGGAATTTAAGTCCATAGCATTTAATATATCTGAAAATAAAATTAATAACTTCATTAAATGTTATCTATCAAAATAAATAAACAAATGTCATTAGTCATTATAATTTCAGAAATAAGAATGGTCAATCAATAATAAAAAAATATGAGAATTGTACTTAAAAAAAATTTAACAAATGCATTTGGATTATTGGAAAGTTTATAAAAATGAACACAATTGCTGTTGATACATAATATTATGAAACAATCATGTGAAAAATTCAATTTTTTAATTTTATCAAAGAACCCCTAAAAAATTAGGGGAATTACAGGAATTATTATATATTATTATATTACTTATAACTAAAAATTTTGAAGAGTTCTTGTCATTACCTAGTAACTTTTTGAAATTTTACCAGCATAACATTAACTTTTAAAGTTTCTATTTCATTTTATTTTTTTCGAAAGAATTCCAATAAGTACTCACCCAACTAAACGAGCTGACCAAACTCTGCAGCCTGGATGCAGCTCACGTAATAATATAGCCTTCGTTAGGTTCACTTTAATTTCCATGAATAACTTTTTTGATTCGTTATCCAACTGGTCAGCATAAGGAAGTAACTTATTATACACAATTTCTTCTTGGGGTTTAAAACCCAATTGCTTAATTCTTTCCGAAGTAATGTCGTCTTCTTCCATTGTTTCTTCCTCTCCAGAAAGCCACCACTTAATTAATCAATAGACTAAACAAGACAAGTGCGAGTTATGCACTTCAATTATAAAAACTCATAACGACTTGCTAATTTTTCTAATTACGAGTCATCTCGTCTGCCTTATTGAAAGCCCCGAGTCTTCTGCCACGACGCCGCAACACAGCAATGTGCAACTCCTGCCACTTTCCGTGCGTTTTTTGCACTCCGTCGGTCTAAGGTTATATTCATTTTCAAGTTGAAATTTAATGAATCGAAAAACCGTATAAATAGGCACATTTGAATATGGCCCATTTGCAGAGAGCTTTGTTTTTATCAAAGCGTTTAAATACTACATTTAGACATGTATATTTAAGGTGCATTTACAGAAGTAAGTTTTATAATGTAAAAGATTCGGGTCTCGGTTTTGAGACCGTTTCGGCAAACTGAATAATTATCCCAAAACTAAAATGCCGGTAAAAAAATTGAATTTGATTGGAGAAAACGAATGGTTTATTTCATCTGTTTAACGAACGATTAATTATGAGATTTAGATTTGTCCTCTATTTTGAATTAATTCATAAAAAGTTAATTTTCGTAGATTACTTTGAGGCAACTAAATAATTTATGATTTGATTATAAGATTATAATTTCCATTGAAGTAAGGACATTGCAAAAAATAAAAGCAACTTTTCATAAAAATAAAACAACTTTCATTTCAGGGCAACCATTTCACAAACAGGATGGAATCGTATTACCCACTTGCGGAAAATTTAACTTTTATTTATTCAACACTCCTGCTGTTAAGAATTTGGAGCAGCTGAACAATCATTTTTGCACATTAGCTAAGAATGAAGATTCAGAGAACAGTGAAATTGAAGAGGGCAAATATCTGTCTCCAACCAAAACCTTGGATGACATCAATCTTTCAGACAATAACTTGATACAGACTTATAAAGACTTAATGGCGATTCATTTATATTATAAATTCAGGAGGTAGTTGTTTTTTTTAAGCTTGTTTCACACATTTATACAGAAAAAAATATGAAATTTTTCAAGATTTGTCTACAGAAATATAATAATAATAAATTTTTACCCTATTGTATTAGGGGTTTTTTTTTCAAATTTGAATTCAGCACTTTAAGAGTTTTCAGAAGATTCAGATAAAACTTTACAAAATTAAATTGAGATACAAATTTACAAAATAAAATAAATAAAATAAAATTATCAGTCTGGTTTAGGGGGTAGAGAAGCCTACCTATTGTATATAAAAATAAAATAAATTAATATGCAGTGATTATATAAAAAACAATCAGCATAAATATATAGAGAATAAATGGACAATGTGTACAGAAATATATACAGGGAATATTGAAAAATACAACTGCAGTTGAGAATATAAACTGATTTTCTTTTTTCAGGAATTCAGATTTTGAAAAGAAGTTTGCAGAGTTTACAGCCTCTGAAGAATTTAAGAATTTTTGTGATTCTTTGGAAAAGAGACTTCCCACTTTATCTGCAAATGAACTGAAATTGCTTCTTAAGATCGATGTCTTCGGAGTTTCCGTATCGAGTGCTTTAATGCAGAAAATTTATCATTTAGTCATTGAAAAGATAAATGAGTACAGTCCTCTGGAAATAATATCAATTTATTTGATAATGCAATCACTTTCACATGGAAAGACTCCCACAGGCAAAGTTGTCAGATTAGTTTGCGAACGATATTTCCATTCAAAACTTGTTAGGAACATAAGCCTTGAAAAAGACTACAACAAAATGGCCCATTACACGAGAGCTTTGAGGCTTCCACTGTCAGTGAAGAGAAGACTTTTGGAAATTATCAGTAAGGATTTGCCCTATGAATGAGTCTTCCCTTAGAAATTTTACAATGCTAATTTGAAATTGTTGCAGCAAACGAGATAAACAATATACATCCAGAGTTAACATTAAAAGCGTTATCCCAGGTGTTTGGAGCTTTCGCGAGTGAAGGCGTTAGAAACCTTTTTAAAGCTGAGTTATACGATGTGCTGAAAGCTCGGGCCAAAACTGAAGAAGTGAATTACGGTGTTATTCGCAACACAATGATGGGATTGGTGAATTTAATAGACAATGAGATAACTTATGACGAAGAATTTTTGAACTTTTTAGCCGAAAAAGCTCTTACCAGAGGAATTGGCGTCACCAACTTAACGTTGTTGGTTAATGCTTTTATTAGAATTGTAAGATTTATTTTATATTTCAACTTTCCAGATGATAATCAAATGACATTTTCAACAAACACCTAAAAAATCTTTATTGTTATGCTGTGTTATTTTATTAACTCTTATTTTTGCCAATTTAGTAAGTCTTCATGTAAATTATTTATGAACCGTTGTTTATTCGTTTATGATATTTTCCGTCTTTTTTAGACGACCATTTGTCAGTGGCATTTCTTTTTGAAAGTTTTCTAAACTTTTCAGGGACATTTACCTTGGTCACTAATCCGGCACATTGAAGGGATGTTGGCGAAGGACTCCTTCGTTTTGGACGCGCCAAAACTTGCTCACAGTGTTGCAAGACTTTTGGCAAATGCCTACTATCACCCAATGGGCTACACCGGCGATGATGCCAATCACATTACGTGTTTAAAAAAATTAGACTCGATAGACGTTAACAATAAAGTAAGTTTTTACTATTTTCTTTACCAGTAAGGGCAATTATTTTTATAAATGGTTGAAAATATAAAAAGGAAGAAAGTTGAGGCGTTTGGGACTCGGGTCTAATACCTAATACCCAGTAAAAACCTATCGAGGGGCAACAAAAGGATGAGAGGCCCTCACCTCCCTCAAAATTCTAAAATCCTAAGATTTCAACCCCTTAATTTAATTCGGTTTTACAGCCCAACCTAGCGATGTACGTTACATGGTGTTTATATATTACCGTTTTGGGATCTCCGAAAAGTGCTGAAAAAATCAATGAGGTCTTCACTTATCTCACAGAGACTTATAGGGACTCAAAGGAAATCAAAGGTATTAAAACTCTTTATCTTAATATTTTAAGTTTTGGCCAATTACCAAAAATAGCGGGCTTTTCCAAAACAATTTGAAAGTCGTCGAGATATTATAAAGAAAGTAAAGAAAGTAATTAAGTTTTACTCTCCGATAAATCTTTAGATTTTCATAACAACGGCAGATAAATCCATTAACGAAAACAGTAACGTTTGAGTGCACAGTTTAAACATTAATAATTTGACTGATTTTCGATGACGTCGACCTAAAATTTTAATTTAGGATGCATATTATGTTGAAATATTATTTCCATATTAAATATTATTATTGTTTATTTACTATTAATGTTTATATATGTGCTATGGCGCTGATAAACCCATTGCAATCAAAGTGTTAATCCGCCGAAGAGAGGAAAACAAAGTTGATGTTTTTGTTTAAATTAAAATTAATATTAACTTTAAGTTGTCAACTTTTGCAGAATTAATAGAACCGAGATCAGTCGAAGCTATCCTTACTTTGAACGCTTTCGCCAAAAAGAATTTCCCGGGGAAAGTTAGGAAACTTCCCAAAGAGTGGCTCGAGATGTTTTACGAAGTCCTGCAAAATGACTTTATCGACTTAATGCACGGGGAGATTCGCAAATTAATAGATCCTAACAGTGCTGTGGAGTATTGCACCACTTCCGACCATCGGCTCATAGGTAATCATTACTAATTAGTGAAAATGCGGAGGCTTTTCAAAATTACCTCATCTTTCTAATTTTCACATTTATTCGGTCGGTTTTTACTTAGAGATTAGCATCCGAAGCTTTTCCAGCAGTTTTTTTTTAAATTTAAATTTTCAATGGCTCAAACAGTTACTTTTTTAATAATTATCTTATAGATTTCGCGGTACATGTGGACAAGAATAAGAAACCCATGGAAATCCAAGTTGATTTCAACAAACCCACGTCTGATGGCCTTTTGAGACTTGAGGACATTAATGTAACACCAAATTCCGAACTGTAAGTTAACATTTGCAAAAGATTTGACATCCGACAGTGTGAAATGAATGCTTATTTCGTTATTCATTATTTGTTGATTACGATGTTTTCTTTCAGGATTTTACTCCAGATTCACAGAGGCGAATTCCCTTTTAGGTTTAGGAACAGTTCAGATCTGCCTGGCTGTGTACGACTGTATTTGGACTCGTTTGAACCATTTCAGTGCAAAGTCGTTCTTTTCTCCAAAGGAGAGTACAGAAGATTATATATTAAAAAAAGAAACTCTTATTTAACTGAGAAGTTTAAAGAATTTATGCAGTAAATAAACTGATTTATGCAGTTGTTTAATCAAAAGATTATTAAATTTGCGTTCGCCTTAAAAATTTTAAAATAAAAATAATGAAAACTCTGTTGTGACCATAAAGTTAAAACTTAGTTCGCCTCACTTAACCGGAAACAGATTCTGTTGTCAACAGACTGACACCCTACAGTGCGCCAATTTGTACTTTCATACTCTCAAAAAAATATATCACTGAGGAGGTTCATTCCAAAACATTAAATCAAAACTGTCATGTGCCAACTTGTGGACTCACCCATGAAAGTACAATGATTTTCCCCATAAATAATTCAGTTGTTGCTGATGCTTATTCATAGAACACAATAAAAAATAAAAGACAAAAATACACTCACCCCTCTTCCTTCTCTGATTCAATTATTTCCCGTTGTATTGTACCTGAAAACAACAGCAACATAAATTCAAGTATTTATGAAAAAAAAATTTTAATATATTTATTTGTCAAATACGTTTTTAATAAATATAAGGGGATGTATTCATTTCCGATAAAAATAAATAAAGATAATTAAAATAAGAATAAATTAGCAAGCTGAAAATTAGCATTTTCAGTGGGATTAACAAAAGAAAATAAACAAATGAATTCAACGGATATTTTAAAAAAGCGCGAGCATTCAGTTCAATTTAAAAACTGGAAACTGATAAAAAGTATTGTTGCCAAATGGCGGTTGTGAGCAGAAAAATAAGTTTAGACGTGTAATTAGAATTGAAATTAATAAAGCCACGACATTCCAATCGGTTTTACGCCAAATTTTGTATCAATCCCAAGCTATTTTTCACTTTGGTAAAGTAATTAATTTTTGTAAAAGTTTTTAATGAAGGGCACTGGGATTAAAAGGGGAGCATTGATTGTGTTCGAAGGATGTGATAAGGCCGGTAAAACAACACAATGTCGAAAATTAGTCGAGAAACTGTCAGAATTAGGGATAACAGCTCAAATGATGCAGTTCCCTGGTAAGTGGTTAACACTTCAGCACTGGAAAGATAAACGAAATGAGCTTAATCTCATCTGTCATCAATTATGTTTGTTTTTAAGCGTTGATTAGTCATCTTTGCGGGCCAGATTCATATATAACTAATTATGTTTCAAATTTTCAGACAGAACCACTGCCACTGGGAAAATCATAAATGATTACCTGACCATGAAACAGGAGTTACCTGATCAGGCAATCCATCTTTTGTTTTCAGCAAACAGATGGGAAAATCAGTAAGTCTCTTACCTTTGGAAATAAATAAATATGTAAATAAAAGTCAGTACAGTTAAAATATCATTTCAGACCACACATTAAACAACTTCTTCAGAAGGGAGTCACCCTCGTCTTTGACAGGTATTCATATTCAGGTGTTGCTTATTCAGCAGCAAAACCAGGAATGGATTTTGAGTGGTGCCAAAAACCTGAAATTGGGTTTCCAAAACCAGATTTAGTTTTCCTCCTGCATTTGCCTTCTGATGTGACCAGTGAAAGAAACAGCTTTGGGTGTGAACGATATGAAAAAGATGAATTTCTTGAAAATGTCTACAAAAATTATTTGAAAATGAAAGACAAGGATTGGGTGGTAAGTGACATTCTTGCATTCTTGATTGATTTCTTTAATCCTTATAATCCCATTCACCCATAAATAACAACATTGAGTTATTCTAATTCAAAATGGCTGACAAGAATTTGTTGATTATTGTTAATTCCCCTTAAGTTGCATCTTTATGAAATTTAATACATTTTAATACATTTGTTTAATTGTTTCAGGAAATAGATGCAGGAAAAGGCATTGAAGAGCTTCATGAAGAGTTATTACAGCATGCAAAGAAAACAATAGAAAAACTGAAGACTAATGAAATTGATGAACTTTGGTGATTTGTTGGAGTCATTCTTTCATCTTTGAGTGAAGTGGATACAGCAATAACATTTTTTAATCATTTTTAAAATATATATATGTATTTATATGATTTTCAATTTGATTTGATTTTTGAATAAGTCTTTAAGAATCCTGATGCTTTTCTTGTAATGAACAAATTATAATTACTTCAACTGAGTTTAAACTTCAGTTGAATAAAAATGGGTGTCTTCATAAGAACTAAATTAGTTGGATTTTAAAAAAGAATTCAAAATACCTTTTCACATCTAATTCATACCTAAATTCGGTATTTTTCAAAAATCCAAAGAAATTAATTTTCAAGAAGTTAGGGACAAATCTGAATTCAGAAATATAAACAGTTTGTCTTTGTTTCAAAACCTGAGATTGCAACGAAATTTTAGTTTTAACCTAACAGAATAAATTTTCAAACAAAAAAAAAGTAAAACTCCAACTGATTTGGTTCATTCCAAGAAATATTAGTCTGAGTCATAAGCATTTACCTTCAGTGGCTTTTATTTGTGCACAACCGTTATGGGTTTCCATGGCAACGGGTTTTTGTTTTCCTTATTTGGATGAGACTTCCGTTAATCTTTGTCAACGGTTTTTTCGTGATAAGCGTTTATGTTTAAACGTTTTTTTTCAACTTTGAAATGGAAAGTTAATTTACGCCCTGAAAAGCACAAATCGGTCATGAAATGCTTTGGCAAAAGCAGTGTGGATGGTGAAAGATAGAAGAGTGATATTAACCTTCAATTGCAATATTGTAACGACAAAAGAAGCGTTGAATACTTCGCATGAAAATTAATCTAATAAATAAACGATAAACTTATAATAAAAAAAGGGTATTAATTTTGAATGAATCTAAAAATGAAGTTTTGGCATTATTTGCTGATGTCATGAACTTTCTGTTTATGATTAACTAAATGAGCAATAATAATGTCCGAAAAGGAAAGTGAACATGTCACATTGCAATGAATTTAGAAGTCAAATACACGAAATTTCGGCGTTTATCAATTTATTACTCATTGAAACCGTTTAAAATGGAGCAGATCGAGACCAAATAAAACTCCGGAACACAAGAGGCCTTAAGATATGGCTTTTATTCCACGCATACCAAAAGCGGTAATGAGCGAGGTCGAACACTTCGCGAAATAATTATGGCCACGACATTCAAACAATCCACGACTTTCGCTATTTTTTTTTCTAATTACCTCGTAAATCAGCGCCTCCCACTCGGAAGTGGGTTTCATTTTGATTTATTTCATTTAAATGATCGGAAATCTCCATATTTTTCGGTTGTTGGCTCAGAGCATATAACGGTCAAACCACAGAGTGCACCTTTTCATTTTAAAATAAATGTCAGCTCTTTTGTGATTTCTGACAAACCATAGAGGTACTAAACATAAGGCGAGTGTTATTCGGTTTCTATTTGAGTCTTCGAACTGTAACGAATGAGAATTTCTCTTACTGCGGAAAATAATTTTATTAATATAATATCGTATAAGTTCTATAAAGCGATTAATTTAAATATAAAAAAGGAAGTGAAAATGGGGATGGTTATTTCCTTCCCCTGACAGAGGTCGAGGCGGGGGGGAGGAGTTTCGAACTCTGCTTCAACCCCCCTGATTTCTGCAGATTGGCCTTAGGCTTGTTGTTAATGATGTTAGCGCATTTGGGGATGTGTCTCTCTGCGGCGGAGCTGCTGAATTTCCTTCCGCAGTGGGGGCAGGGAACGTAGTCTGAGTAGTCCGAAGGGGGCGGTGGGGGCAGGTCGCTGAGTTTCCCGCCTTTTTTCAAATGAGCGGAAACCTCCTTCGCCGCCCGGATATTATTTATGAATTCCTCGTGCTTTTTGCGCCAGTTCGACTGCGGTTTCGCCACCTTCTGAAATTCACAAACAACGTTCAGTTTCTTCTGCTCTCGGGACAACGTCAAAGCAATGTACTCACGTCTTGCTGAGGCCTCGAAGCTTTAGTGGATTTCCTTATATACTGCTCTACTTCCGTCCCTTTGACTCTCTGCTGAAGAGCGTCGAAAGGTTTTCGCTTATTTCTCGTCGATTTCTGACAAACTTCCTCGTGTTTGGAAACCCTGTCCGCGGCAAAATGCCTTCCGCAGATTCTGCAGTCGACCAAATCTGAGGGGGGCGCCCCCGTGGGTCTCCCCGCAGGGGTCGAAGTGGACTTTGTGGGGGGGACTCTGCTCGAAGGGAGTGTTCTCCCGGGGGTTGGTGGTGGTTTATGGAGCGTTCCTGTCAGAGACTGAGTTCTGGTTGAAGTAGTTTTCGGAGATGTCACGGACGGAACCTTCAAAACAAAAATGTCAGTGATTAGTTGAACCCACTTAGTGGAGTATAATTGCTTTCCTTTTGTGCTGCTGTCTCAGAGCGAGCGAACGCCGTCACGAAGAAATAAACCAAGTAAAATTGGGGGAGAGGGGAGGGAACAAAAAGCACCGGAAAAAGGAAACTACTGAAAAGGAAATTGATTTCACACAAAAGAAACAAAACAGTAAACCGGAAGTAATTGAGAAAAATAGAAAGGCTTTGCAGGCTTTTCGAAATCATTTAACCATCAGCTCGTGCGAGGAGGGAAAATATTGGGGGTGGCATTTTTTTTAAGAATTTGTAAAATCTCACCCCATTTTATTTCCCCCCAGCATCTTTTTAATTTATTTTTGCCATGTGTTGAACACTTTCGTCGGTTATTTTTAACGAATTCCGGAATCATTTCTAATTAATTTAGTTCTTAATTTGATTATTTTAATTTTATTTCTCTTTTTAATTAATTCCCGATTTATATTTGTTTTTAAGCAGGAGAGCTTTTTTACTGACTGAAGGGCGGTTTTAAAACAGGGGTGGGAAAACTATATTTTTGACTTTTTTTATTTAACCGAGTTGATTTGGTTGAAATATAATATCATCAAATATGATTTTAATGGGAGTTTGCATTCGATTTTCACTCTACTCTCGGCCATATTGTTGAAAATGATTGATTGGCCCAACATAAGAAAACTCTGCCCAATCCTGTTTTAAAAGAAGGTGCTCAAACTATCTCCTCGCTGGAGATATGCGACTGCATTCCCGTTTTGAATCATTCACAAAAGTTAACTCCCAGGCAAGGAGGACTCCGCCCCTCTCCCGCAAAAAAGACATTCACGAGAGCGTTTTTTAATTTGCAAAGTTTCTGCCCGGCCTCGTGAGAGGCGTAGTCCCACATAACAAGAAATTAATGTTCTTTTGATTGCCATCGCGGAGCAGTTATGGCTGGCAATGGAGAGGAGTCTCTCCCCGGCGCGATCTGAAACGAAATTGGTTTCGGGTGGGGGAAGAGGGTGAGGGGAGGGGGGAGGGGGACGGTTGCTAATGGCAGACAAGGCATCGGTCGATATAATGCTAACACCGAAGGAAATCCCTTCGAAAATGAAAATGCATACGTATTGCAGATTTTAAGGGTTAAATGGAGGCCGTTATTGGGAACGGATTAAAATCATAAAAAAGTCGGTAAAATTTATTGGGAATTATTGAGGAGGTGCAACAGAAGGCGTTTGAGAACCTTGGGTATTCGAAATGACTGCAGGGGGTGGCGCGGGGTTGTTCTATTTATTTACAGACGCCATTACTCTTCAATCGGAAATCGAAGCTGACCTTATTTTATAATTTCGATGAAGAATACAAAAAAGAATGCAAAGTAGAATTGTTTTTTTATTTAATAAAACTCTCCGTTATATTTATAATAATTTTATAATTATTTTTATAGCATTTTCTACGTTTGATTGTATTTTTTTTTACAAGTAATATTAATTTAGGCATTTTTCCTTTTTTTTATGTATTACAAATTATTAACGGGATTTGCATCGGTATTGTTAGATAATATTGCCTTAAAAAGGGCATATTTATACTGTGATTATGTTTTTATGATGTTAATGTTATGGATAAAATTTGATAAATTTTATTGTTAAAATACAATCTAATTATCTAATATAATCTAATTATAATTTTCCAAGAAAAAGCATTAACTCACCTCTTTGATTGTCTCTACCCTCGTCGTCTTCCTCATCTCCTTCTGCAGAAGGTGCTGTGGAGGGGCCACCGACAGAGGCACAGGTGTCGGCTTCCTGATCTTCCTCACCGGGGAACTCCCGTTCAGGTACCCCGAAGAACTGCTCTCTTTCACTTCCGTCGTCTGCCTCGGGGCGATCCCCGTCCTCCCGGCCACATTCCCATTCCCCAAATGCGCCTTCCTAGCGAAAGTCGTCTGCGAGACGTAGCTCTTGTATCTGCCTTCCATTCTGCTGTCGTGGAGATCCTCTAATCCACCACTGGCCAACTTCTGCAGCGTTTCCCGCACGCGGCCTTTCCGCACGTTTTCGCTTTGCTGTCTTTTGTTTGCCCGCACCAGAGAGTCCTCGTACTCGTTGTCCACTTTCTGACACCTCGAACCGGGGTAATCGTCCACCAATCGGAAACTCTGTCCGTAGGTCGCCTCCTCCCAACGAGGCGTCGATTTGAGCGTCCGCGGCCGACTGTCGGTCCTCCGCAGTCCGGTTGTTCGGCGATTGTGGTTGTCGTCGAGGTCTAAATCATTGTGGTTGTGGTCGCGGCGGTCCAAACTGAGGGTCCTGAGGTGGTGGTAGGTGTCCCAGGACGGGGTGGTGGAGCGGTGGTGGTTCTTGGAGAGCGGTTGCAGCGGATGGCTCTTGTCGCGGCCGGTGATCGATGCGCCGAGTCGTGGTTCACTGTTTTCTCGTCGGGACTGGAACATGTGGCGCACTTTGCCCACTCCCACGGAAGAACTCGAGGAGACCGAACTCCCTCCACTGTGGGACCGACTTCCTACGCTCTTGAGCGCCCGCTCTTGTTGCTCTTGGAAGAGTTTTACCAGTTTTTCTTCCTTTTCTTGGAGCTGCTTTTGCTGGAATCTCGCCTGAAAGAAACACGTTATCAAATGAAAATCCTTTCCATTTCCTTCCGCTTTTCCTCTCGGATTTATACAGCCGCAACATTTACTCTGAAAAGCGCTGCTGTTGATTAGCAAAATTAAATTCGGGGGTTCCCCTAACCCTTTTTCACTAAAAGCGGAGTTGAGAAGCAAATATGAGAGGCACACAACTTTTATATTACCTTTAATATGAAATACTCGAGAGCTTTTTCCATTTTGTTTACTTAATATTTACTCCGATCAGCGCGTTTTCACGGATTAAATTAATTCGAAGAAACTAAAAAGTTCCCCATTTTTATTCTACGAATAAAATAATTTCAAAAGTAACAAATACCCTGAATCATTATGAAAGGTTCCAAATTAAATTTTAAAGGAATTTAAATTTCAACCCTCAGATCGCATTCGTGAAATGTTTTGAAAACATTTTTATTAGATAGAGTCACAATTGACTTCCTTTAACTGCTGAGTAAATTGTGGTGTTCGTATTTAACCGTTGTGGGTTACCATGGCAACGAGTTTTTGTTTTGACTACACTGAAGAGGTTTCTTGTAAACAGTATACAGTAATATTATTATAATTAATTTTATGCATATGTAATGAAGGATTAAAAAGCAAACCTTAAACGGCAATTTTATACCAAAACAACAAAAAGGTTCTATAATTTTAGAAATTCTCTATATATTTTTATAAATATCTTTATGTAAATTTTTATTGTTAAATATATTAAAATAATAAAAAATTATGTGGTGATTTTTATTTAACTTTTTCAGATCATTAAAAACCTTATTGTAACCACAACAGAAAGACTGAATAATTCACGTGAAAATTAAATAAAAAGACGTAAAACGGAAGTTACTTATGACTCGAACTAATAAATCCGACTCAAAAATTTGTATTATCTCTTTGTATTTCTGTGATAAACAAGAGGAGTTCGCACACCGAACACGGGAAACTGAAAAAAAAAAAAGAAAAACGGTTTAATCGCGCATCATTAACCGGGAGATTCTCTCAGGCACAAAATTGATGCACTTCCCAAAGACATCACCGGTGGCCTTGCACTCAGCCAGGTTTAGGACGTTTCAGGGACGTATTGGTGACATGCAAAGCAAAGGAAAGGCAAAGACATGCAGAACACGACGAGGGGATGCTCCCGGGGGATGAAAAGGTCCCGACAGTTGAACGTACGTCCAGTTAAGGAAGCGGAGAGTGTTTCCGTGTTTCCCTGTGAGACTCCCCCGAAGAAAAGGAAAACAAAGGGCCACCGAATGATGGGAGCTCCCGTGAATTAATTATCTCGGGAAGCAATCCGAGAAGTCCCCGAGGGAAGCAATGCCTGGGGCGGGGAGATAACCTCACGAAATAAATTTTATTTCTTCCCGCGAAAGATTCTGACACCTTTTTTAATCAATCAGTTCCTCCGAGGAAGGAAACTCTTTTTTCATTTTCATCGGGGAATTCACGAGAGTCGGAAGGCTATTCCCCCTCGTTCCTCCTCCAGCCGGAGAGGGGACAGGGACGGGGACAATGTCCCCCGATATGCAATTGTGAATCATCGGGAAAGAAACCGCAATCGCAGTTCTCGATTTGAGTCGAGTGTTTATCTTAAAAAGCAGGTTTTGTTCGGGTGAGCCATAAACCATTGTAAGGCCTGCCCTGGGACATTCACTGGTGCGTGAGTGTTGCTCGGCCATTTTGCGATTCAACGGAGTTCTGAAAGTGAACTCACTTTCTACTCGGATGGAGAAATTATGAGAGTCCCCGTCGTTTGGCTTTGTCTTGACCTTGAGGCGATTCCTATTATTTTTTCAGGGATTTTCCAAAGAGCTCGAAAGGTCACCGAAAGGTAAACTCCCAGCCGCCATGTTTAAAAGCGGAACTGCCATTGAGTATTTTCTGAGGGAACGCAAGCGGAACATAATTGCGTTAACGTATTTGGCAAAAGCCGGCGACCGATTTGGCCGAGGATATCATTGAGCATCGAGAGTGGGACTAATTTTTCTTTCGGGCCGAGTTTAATTAAGGAGGGAGATGTTGAGTTTTTCAGTTGATTATTTGCTCCTCCCCCGCACAACTCGATCAAATTACTTTGGAAACGATTATATTTGGCCTCACGCATTCACAAACACTGCAGTTCTCACACTTTTTCCAAAATTTGAGGGCACTTTTATAAAAAAAAAAGCTCTTTTCACCTCAAAAAGCAGAAATTTTGTTCCCTTTGCTTTCAACTAATTAAAACATAAAAAGCGTATGATTTTTTTATTTTTTCACTTTATAAATTAATTAAAAAATTAATTAAATACTGACTTTGGAAATAGACTTTTATGTGAATTCGAAGGAAACTGCAGTAAAAGATGGGAGCAATCTTCGCTTGAGCTGTCCTCAGCTTTCTCCGTTAACAGATCGAAGCGACAGATAATTATCGACGCTCAAAATTGTTTTCGTATAACTTCCAATTAATTTAATTAGGAGGCGGAGTCCGGTTTCCAAATTCACATATTGCGGAAGCCTAATTAAAATGGCCGCATGCGGGGTCAACCGTCACCTTGTCGGCCGTTTTTCACCCAAAGGTCGAAACGCGGAAACCGACGCTTTTCTCGTTTTCCTTTGTCTCTGGCTATAAACAGACGCCAAGGCCGCGACTGATGAGCCGACCTCAGGTCACTTCCGGTCGCGAATCCCCTCAAAACCTAACCGACTTAATCCTCTTCTGCGATTAAACTCCGATAAACAGTCCGATCCGAAATAAACGCAGCTAAGGGATGAAAGACGTTCTTCCCTTTCGAGCGCTTAAGGTGCGATGCGGGGATCCCTTTAATCCTTTCATCCCCTCTTTAAAGGGCCTGGGGAGTTAATGGAGGAAATTGTTTGGAAATTTGCAGCCTGGATGAGGCTCATGAAAGGGATGAATAAGCCGAGGAGTCGGTGGAGCAAAAAGAAAAAATTTCGCGGGAGGATTTCTTTTTGGGGTCGCGAGGTAATCCATCATTTTGAAAGATGTCGTCTAACCCATCAAACTCCTGTCGACTTAATTTTTTATTGCTGCTGGTTCACTATCCTGGTTCTAGTTCGAACCTGCTCCCACAAAATACTCTTTTTCGATTGGATCTCATCACCAGCAGCTTTTCACGACATAAATAAAGCAACCCAAACAATGACTCCCTTATGTAAGTGGAAGGATCCCAACAGGTCACCGACAGGAAGCAGAATCGCTGCTAAGGGATTCTTCCACGGAATGAAATTTTCATTCTGGCGAAAATTGTCGGTCTTTTTCTGTTGGATTACACGTCACTTTGGCAATCGCTTCCGAAAAGCATTTTCGTGTCCGCTGTTGGACACATTAATTATTAACATTCTGCTCTTACGGCAAAAGGTTAAGACTTCAGACTGATGCATTTCTGTTGCAGAATATTTTTCAGAGTGGAGTCACTGAATGTGATGTTTGTTCGCAATCTATAAATAACGAAAGGGGTGAAGGGGGAGGTTTGAAATAGGAGCAGTCTGACAAATGTTTGAACTTGATGGCAACCGTCTCAGACATTTCCTTACGGCTTGAAAAGGTCGGAAAACGGAAACGAGGTCACGGAACCGACTCTCATAAAACGAGAAATAACAACAACTCACGACTCGGATGGATCGCAAACCCGTTTTTTTGCTTTTTTTTGGGGGGGGGGGGGGTGTTGGAGAGGTGAGGGGCTGTCAAATGGCTTTGAAAGGTAACGCGGATATTAAAGCGAAATCCTGTCGACCGAAATCCCCACTGATCCAAATACAAGAGCTGTTGGCGAAATCCGGAAAAAGTAGCAAAGGAAAAAGAACCCCCGAATGTGTGGGAGCGAACGCACCCCAACACCGCGATGCCTCCCCAACGCCAATGATAAATTACTGGCCGACTCGCGACCTTGACTTGATCGGGTTTCTCTGTCGGCTGTGACCTTATTCGGAAAAGAATGCTGATGGAGAGCACATGTTTCGCTTTCGAAGGCGACATCCGATAAAAGTTTGATAAGCAGTCGTTTATGAAAAGTTTGGAAGGCAGTGGAGGCGAAAAATCGATTGCGAATTCGGTGTAAACAAGAGATAATCAGAGACAAATGGACAGACTGACAAAATGACTAATTGGGTCAATTAGTCGAATTTAACCTGAATTAGAATGACTCGAATTGATATGCTCTACTGAAATTGATCAAAAAGGAGGGGGGGGGAGTGAAAGAGAGAGAGAGAGAGAGAGAGAGAGAGAGAGAGAGAGAGAGAGAGAGAGAGAGAGAGAAACAGGCAAAGAGTCAGCACAGTTAGGAAAGAGCAGAATCGAAGCTGGAATAGGAACATTGGGTAAAATAATGATAAATGAGGAGAGAAAAGACAGTGAAAGGTAACATTGATAAAATGCATAGTGAAGGGCGTGCGATGATTAAATGCATTAATATACATAACACACACATCGTTGACTTTTTGTTCTGTCCGACCAACGAGCGCACATATGGCATTGGCGACCGCGAGAGCAGTTGTGTCTGTTCCCACCTCTCCTCCCACAGCGCAGATAGAAGAGAGAAAAATGGGACTTACCCGCAGTTGTCGGAGTGAGTGGGCCGAGTCCCAGGAGCCGTCGACCCACAGGTCCCTCGCAGCGGGGGGAGGGGGTCGCGGGCCGGGGGAGGCGCGATGGGCCGCCATCTGGGGCGCGGGGGCCCGGGGGCGGAGGCAGAGCGGGAGCCGACAGGAGAGAGCGCACACCGAAGGAGAAAGCAGCCGATCTCATGGAAAAGTCACTTTGGGTAATTTCCCGACCATTTCGAAAAGAGAAAAGCGGGGGAATTATTTCGACAGCGGTCGCCTTGAAGCTTGCTGAATAATTTATGAATTTCATTTAAAACTCAAAACAGTCTAAGTCAATTTGGGGGATGATGGATGAAGTTCTCGTAAAAGGTTTTCTCAATCGGCTGAGTTAATCACTCGAGAACGCCTTTTTCTTCAGATATAACAAAAGGTGCGAGTCAAACTTCGACGACAGCGTCCCGACAGCAATTAATATTCAAACGTGGCGCTGTTGCTGTGGCGCGCTGCAGTCATCGTCGTGTAGTTCCCATTCAAATATTACAGTTTAAAAATTATGTGACTCCGACAGCTTTTCTGCTGTCGGTCCGGTTCTGACCTGTCATTTGCGCAGTCTGTGGTCCTCTGTTGTTCTCAACACAGAGGTCACCTTTTTACGGGCGGCCATGAAAATTATTGCCGAGTTGCGTTCCATGCTTATCAGCTGCCCGCACAGCAGCCCAAACTCTCAACCCTTCGATCCTCACCCCATCAACCCCCTTCATCCCTCAAGCGACGCCACACGAGTGAGCGGAGGGAGAGCTCTCTCTCAAATACTTCCTCCAGATAATTTCATTTCCTGGATAAACAATTTCAAGTATTCCGCGGGTTCTTCGGATTAATATAAATGATTCGATAAATCTTCCACCCCCAAAGGATTTCTTTCATTTTTGTCCTGGAAACGAAACGTTCCCATGTGATTAACGCGCAGTCTTCTGCTCGTGCGCACGAAAACAGCTCATATTTCCTCTTTTATGTTCTGCGGGGAGCATTAAAATTTTGTGTTTTGCTTCGCCCCCCCCCCCTCCCCCGAAATATTTTCTTTTTCATGGGCAAGGACTTTTGATTTATGGGGATTCCCGACAACACTCCTTTTTTGTTTCTGGGGTGAGAGAGTGGATTTGGCCAAACACTCGACAGGGTTGAAGGGCGATGAGAGCCAGTTTTCTGGAATCCTTCGGGGGCTGATTCTTCACCGAATGACCGTATTGGAGGAAAAAACCCTTGGTAATTTTCACCCCGGGTGAGCCGCCGTTGAGTTATGGCCGGCGTTACGTTGCGTCCTTTTGAGGGATCGGATTTTGAGCGGATGTGAGGGGTGTGAAAGAGTGTGCCGTGTGATTAATCCATTAATCTTGTCGGTGGTGATTAGGCTAGGCGTGTGACTCTCACGGGGTTTTGGGTTTCTCACGAGGTATTTCCTCGAGAGAGAGTGTCGAATGAAAGTTCAACCCCTCGCGTCCTTCCACCCCCGCCCACTGGAAACCAGGTTTTGGCGGTTCAGCAGAGGCCCAAAGCCTTGCTTTTCAATCATCCCGTCAATAATGCGTTTCCTTGCGAATTAATGTCGATGTGTCCACCCTCACGCGGCGCCGACTTGATTTGTTTCCCCTTCTCGGTCGGTGATTACGTCAGAGGGGGGAGAGGGGAGAACAAGACCGAAGATTTGCCTTATTTGAGATACCGAAACAAATGACTCATTGGTCGGTCGTGGGCTGTACGAGAACGTAAAATGGCGGGGTCATAACCGATCAAACCGAGTTGTTTTCTGAATCATTCGGACTGAACCTGAGCTTTGTTTTATGCTCTTTCCGGGAATAATGTTTTCAGACGGAAGATAGTGCCTTATTTGGAGGAGGTTTAGTGTTCCTGAGAAAGACTTGTTTTCAGCACTGCAGCACAAAGAAGGACAGCCCCCTCATCTGGCCTATTCAAGGGAAAAGTCAGAAGCAATGGGAGGCTCGAGGACTGTCTCTCCATGTGGGAGCAGCTAATCGATTTCTGATCTCGAGAGTCAGAATCTGCATTTTCATCTCGACATCCATCTAACAAAGGTGGGATTGAATTGTCACCGAAGGGCGGACGCCTTTTCGGGTTTTTATGCCTCGAGGGCGAGTCTTTGGATTCGTTTCAACGATCTCAGCGTTCGCTCACCGCCAGAAATAAATAAATTCCCGTGAGGAACACTCTGTGCTGTCTGCTGCTGAATTTGCCTCGACTCCCTTCCGGTTCCGCCCGAGCGATTTCTCGCGACCTTACGGTTGGTACTGTCGTTAGCGTGACTGTTGGCAAGCCTGCCTTGAAGACATTCCCTAATAAATTTCCCATTCATGCTCATTAGACTCCCTTTCCCCTTCGTTCCATGTAAGCTAACATTTTTACCCGTTTTACGATTTTTTAATTTTACGAGATATGATTTCCATTATATATTCAGTCGTTAATGTCAAATAAACGAAAGTGAGAATGAAAAGCTGCCGTTTTTCGCACTCAATCGATTTACTCAAACAATTAATAATCGCACGGGCGGTTGGTTTGAAATCGAGTCATAATTAACTTCCTCAAGCAACTGAGGAGATTTCGCTGTTTATGTTCAACCGTTTAAGTAAAATTGTAGCCTCATTCAATTACATAATTTTAAAAGAATGCTTTGTGTTAATAATTGCATCTTTGAGAACACTCATAAAAATAATTATGAAGTCACCCATTGAATTAAAAGGTGCGATGTTTTCGCTTTATCATGTGTAAAATTTTGGCTTTGTGCTTATGTGAGAATACAATATTTCGATGATATTCTAAAAGGGTTTCTCCATTTGAATTGCAGAGTTTGGGGTTTCCTGAGAAATGAAGTCGAGGACATTCTTTAAGATAGTACCGCCATTTCTGCTAATCAGTGAAGAAAACCTTTGTAATTTAATAAAATAATGGGATTCACCTGCAGTATCACCAGTGGAGAAATCCGTTCCGAGGGTTCTTCGCGGACGTACCTGGTCTCTCTTCTCCCATTGTGGCCACGATACACCACCGCCATTTTGGATCTGAAACGGAAGAGGAAATTACTCGGGATTCATATTAATTTAGTTGGGAGGAGAACCAACTGCAAAGACAACACCTCAACACCTTCAATCAACTTAAGGTTAGCTTGCGTTTTATATCAACCCTTAAGAGCACATAGTTGATGAGAAGTTTGCCCTCGCGAGGGGAAGAACCCATGAAACCACCCACCCCCCGAGAGAAAAAGGAAAGTGAAAGTGATCAAAGGAAGGGGATGCGTAAGAGAAATAAAAAATTCAGTAATTAGTTCTTTTGGGAGGAAGCGTTTGGAGTGTACTTAAAATTAATTAAAACGAGTGGTCTTGTGAATTAAGCGAGGGGAGTTAAGGGGGGCGAGGGGAAGGAAAAAAAGAAAAACAGAAGGAAATTTTCTGACAGGAAAATTTAAAGAAAAAAGCTAAAAAAATTAACTTTTGAGCTCAAGAGGTTTTTGTTTGGCTTTTCCTTGAAAGGGTTCGCCCCCTCCGCCCTTGTTAAAAGCTTTTAATATAAAAATTAACCTTTTTCCCTTTCGCCCCCTCCCCCTCCCCCGCCCCAAACCAAAACCGATGTTCGACCTTCTGACGGGGTTCAATAGTTTCCTCCTTCTTTTAATTTAGCTAATGATTGAGCTTTCAACTTTTTCTTCTGCTTCCAACATTTTTCTCCAGTTGGAGCAGAAGAGAAAGAGGTCACTGTTTCGAGCTAAGGGTTGAAACTAAATAATACAATTGGAGGAGAGGGTGAAACCGTTTTGTCTGACATCGATCTCAATATTCGCTGAAGTCAAAAGAACATTCATTTAAAATATTGGGTCAATTCATTCGTAACTTCCTTCAGCAGCTGAGTGGATTCTGTTGTTTGTGTCTAACCGATAAGGTTGCCATGACAACGAGTTTCTGTTTTCACCACTCAATGGGCCCAAACTCTGAAAATTGTCACACACAGTTGTATAAGTGGACCAATAACTGATGGGGCGAAGAGATACGACTTAAAAGGCAAAACTGTAACAAACACAGAAAGTTGAATAAATAAATAAATAAACGGGAAAGTCAGGAAAAAAACCGAAAGTCACTTATGACTGCCCAATAAAACGAAATAACTTATGCTTTAATTATTTTTTAATGTTAATTAATGGAAAGAGTTTTTTAAGTTCGTAATGACCCCACTTTTTGAATCCGTCTTGAACTTCCTGGCCTTCGTTTACTTTAATTAATTACAAAACACAATTATGGAATACTGTATTGTTATTGGAAGTACAATTGGGTTAAAAATGGGTCAAAAGGCGCTGATGAGAGACACAATTCGTTTCTCTTTTACATAAGAGGAGACAAAAGTGGGGGCACTCCGGAAGAACATCTCCAGAACATTCGAAGGTCGCGCCTACAACCCATACACTACTAAATCAATGATGAAGCTAAAATTAGCAACAGAAAGAGAACGGGAGGAACTCGAAGACCCACTAACCGATATACGAAGCCGCTTTTCGGAGTCTCCAACCCCCATTTATCTCCCTTTTGATGGGGGGCGGAGATTAAACTTTTCCTGGAAAAATGAATGGACGGGGGAGCACAACTTCCCCAAGGACACGTCGGCCCTCCACCAGAAGTCCCCCGCTGTCTCTCAATAGCTTTTTCTAATTTTCACCAGTTCAGCCGAATTCTCTTTCCACCGCCCTCTCGCAATTCTCATTCCGTATTTCCCTTTTTTGTTTGCTCCATTCGAACATCTGTATTTGTGTTTCTTTTCTTTTTGTAATTGCCTGTTTCTTTACTTGATTTAGTATTTGACCCATGTTTGCGACGAGCAAATAAACTTTTTATTTTTTATCTCCCCCCCCCCCCGACGTTTCCTTTCCTCCCTTCGCCCCAATTCAAAATCATTACGCTTTTATTCACCTAATCTGTCCTTTTTTCCTCAAATTCTGTTTGACTTTAGCTTTGATTGAGACAAATTCGTTTTTCGCTTTCCATTTCCTTCGGCCTAACCGGAAGTGGCGGTTTTTAACGCGTTTTCACTTCACCTGCGATGCAAACACACTCTTTTTTTAATGCACACCGTAAAAGCCATTAAAGGGGAATTCAAAGTAAGGCCAAGTTGAAGAGGATTTTGGAGAGACACTTAAGGGTTGACGAGGGGGTGGAGAAGATGCGAACTCAAACGAAGGAAGAAGAAGTTAGAATCGGATGGAATTAGTGGAAATAATTAAAATGGGTTTCTTAAAGGATACACAGGAACTTTTGCACGATATATAATTTCGACCTGAAAATCGTGCCAAACAAACCATGAAAGAACCTACAATGGAAGCGCAGGCACGTGCGGTTGTTAATTATTTATTTTGTGTTGGATTGATTTGAATTCTAGAGCATTTCTGCGGGAAGGTGAACGAAGGTTAGAGAGAAGGAGAAAAGGTGAAACGATAAGAAGAGAAATGGAAAATGTCGGGCGATCGCAGATGATTGAAAGTGAATTAAATTAAGCAACAACAGCGGCTCCACTCAATAGTCTGAAATTGGCTCTAATTAAAAATTCCCCCGGAGAAAACTTTCCGGAAAATTGAAGAAATTGCAATAAAAAGTTTTCATCCTTACCTTTTATTTCCAAAAAAATGGAAAACGCTCGAGTTATTTAATTAATAAACAAGAAATTAACTTCGGCTAATGAAAAGTTTCTTCTTCCCGTAAACGTTGTTGAAACATGAAAGAAAAGACAAACAAGCGAAATCCTTTTTTCTGTCATTTCTCCGTCCGTTTCCTCTTCTTCTTTCTTATGTCTTCTGCTTCCCCGGACGCGAATTAAACCGTTACGAGCCGATGAGTCCGTTAATAAGTTTAGTTGCTAACCTGTCCGAAGGAAGCGCTGCTGTCCGTTCCGTGACTCTTCCGATTTTTCCAAACGTTCTCCCTCATTGGCTTTCTTCTGCTGCGGTCTCTCGGCTTTTCTTTCGAATCGATTCCTGCCCTGGTTCTTTCATTAACCGGAATTTCCCCGAGGGCTCCGCTCCTAAAAGCTCACGTCACTGCCGATTGCGGATCGAATTCCTCAACTGTTCGCCTGTTGTGGTTTCTTCTGAGCTTTTCCCGTGTCCTTGAAAGAAAGGAAAATCTGCCTCCAGGTCTGAACTGTCATTGTGCTTAACAACTGATTCTCAAAGCCGAAGAATTGCTCGGAGGGAATTTTCCCTTCAAAGTTTTTCTTTCAATGCATTTATTCGGCCATTTTCATCAAAGATTTTTCCGATATTAATTCACGAATAAAAAATTATATTACGGCATTAAAATTTTTGTCGCTAAGTTTTTCTTCGACGATGGATGAAAAACAATTTTTCGAGCTTTAAAAGTTCACAAATGGGATTTGAGTAAAAAAAACTATTTCCCTTCGACTGGCGTCACTAAAAGTAATAAAAACTGTCAATTTAAATTTTTTAATCACTTTTTACGGTAGGAAATAAATAAATTTATAGTGAGTGGTTTTTACTATTAAAAATCAAGTATTCGATTGGAAAGGAGTTTCTAATGCACAGGAAAATTACTTTTTCTTGGATCGGTTCAAATGCAACTCATATAGATAATGGCCAAAAGAGTGGGCAAAATTTATCTGTCGCAGATCGATCGGAATTCTTTCGGGTTTAGAGGGCAAAAGACAAAAAAAGTCAAAATTAAAAAGCTTTATAAAGAGGGAATAGTTTGAGCGAATTTCTTTTGCTGTGGAGATTTATTTCTTCATGGGCAGTTTCTGTGCAAAGCGATGCAGAAACCTTTTGTCAGAAACGTAATAAGTGTGCCTGTCGATAGAGGGCGGGGGCGTCCGGCGAAATTGCTAAGAATGAAAGCGGACGCTTTGAAGAGGAGCAGTGTTGCGGAAAAAAGTAATTTTGTTTTGGGCTCAGATACCCGAGAGAGGCTTATAAACAGGGATTTGTCTTCAACTTTATGAGGTTTCGTTAAAAACCGGAAACAGCGGCAACGGCCAAAGATCGCTCCATTTCCGCTAAAACAACTGCGCCGCCATGAATACTTTTCGTCATCCTTTCAACAGAAGCGTCGTCAGGTGATTCATTACGGAATTCCTGTCGAACTTCCACCCACGCTCAGAATGGAGGATTTCATTAAAGAGGAGCGGAAGGGAAGGGGTGAAGGAGGAGAAAGGGTTGATTCAGGACTCGACATGCAATTCCCTTGGTTGAGTCACGGGTGACCTTGACCTTTGGAAGTGAGTGGGGTCGCCTTCGATCGAGGAACCGCCCGCACCCCTCACGGGGGTGGCATTCACATCAAAGGAAGTGCTCCGGGATGCACAGTATTAGCCTACTTTGTCAAATTCGGCTTCCTTTGGGGTTTGCGGAATTTGAAATTTCCCAAAATAAGGAATTCCGATCCCAGGACAAGGAAAAAGGTTTTCTTGTATTCTCTCCTCGCATGTCATTCCACCTGGAAAGGCAACGTTTCTTCACGTAAACACGAGACAGATTGGAAAGTCTACAGTTCAGAAAGGCGTAATGTTTCCGAAAAAATACACCAAAAAAGATAAAAACGAAAGTCCGCCATTTTTAATTCCTCGAACCGATTAAATGACCATAGAGTATAAAACACATCTTGGAGTCATTTTCTTCGAAACGAATTCGATTAATAAATTGAAAAAAAAATTTAACAAATTACATGAATTCTGGAAAGTAATTTAATCGAGCTTTATAATTGTGCTAATTTAACTTTTAGTTGAAAAAGGGGCGATGCAATCAAACTGTAATGGCGGTTTTCTTTGATCTAACCGAAGTTTTATGTTGACCGTTGAGATCGCCATATTTAGACTTCGCCAAATTATTTTTTAATATTTACTTCATTTCAAATAAAACCGCCTAAATTTTTTATCTCTTTTTTATTATTTTTGTACTTTAGTTTTACTCAAACTCATTCGATTTCCGTCGAGAAACGACTTCTCAAATTTAATAATTGTATTTTAATCTTTGTTTAGATTTTTAAGAAAAAAAAAAGAAATCCACTGAGTCTATCACCGAATTGACTATTTGTAACATCCACTGTTTGAAGAGTTTCCCCGGAGGAAACCCACTAAGTGATTTTGCGGGAATGCGAATGCATCGGGAAAACCCTGGACCTCTTGGGAAACTCTTCTCAGAAAAGCACTGCAACGAAATTGTTGCTTATTTTCATCTGTCACTTTGGCAATTGGATTCCATTAAAAGGGCTGCCAACAGATGAGAAATAACGAAACCATCACATTGAGAGGCTTTAGCGGAAATCTGTTTGTCCCTTCCAATTCCAGGAAAAGCGAACTGTGAGCCTTTCGCTGTTTTCCCCTGACGAGGGGTGACAAAAAAGGGAAGGGATGAAACAGCAGAAACCGTTAACGGCGGGGGTAAGTTTTAAAAGTGGTTGACCGCAAGGACTGCCTTATCATTTTTGTATTTGGATTTGCGCTGCCAACTGCAGAAGAACTGTTCCGAAGGTTCTCCTCTCCCTTCTGTTCCCTCTGGACTCCTTTCGGGCCATTTTGTGGCTGTCGTTAGAGGAGGAGGATGAAACTGACGGTGCGGAGAAACCCAAGGAAACCGAAAGTGTGAGGAAAGGTTTCTCATAGAAACAGTTGTTGACTTTTACTCCACTTTTTTTTTTAAAGTCACCCCCAACCCAATTACAAAAAATATTTAACAGCTTTCCGAGACAGCCATCTTCACGTCGTTTGCAAATGAAATTTCGTTGAAACATTTTTTGCCCTTTTTTCTCTCTTAACTGAAGGGGGTGAGCAGAAGGAAAGGGTGCCAACGTTTATAAGAAACACAACTTGAAAAGAATTACGAAATGAAAATTCTTAATGTTCAAAACAGTTCTTCAACAGTGATAAGCAAAGAATATCACTACTGTCAATCAGCAATAAAGTCATATGGGCTATTAAGACATTGGAGTGCCTTACACACCTCAAAGGTGAAAAACAGGATTTTCTTGTAAAAGGACAATTCCTTTGAAAATCTAAAAAAACTTACCTGAATTCAGCCGAAGTCTTTCTTCCGTACAGAAACTTCCAGAAAGAAGTGCGGATGCACTAAAAGTGAGTTTTAAGCGGAATTTCTCCCACGCGGGAAATGAAATGGTTCTGCCGTTTGATTTCGTGGGAGAAATTCGTCCTTCAATTAGCCTCTAATTAAGATTTATTGTCCGCCAGTTGAGAGAAGTGCGTTTCCGCGTTGGTCTTTCACTTGGAATGTAAACGCACAAAGTGGTACGGAAACAGAGGAAACAGAGACTCTTCTGGACTCAACATTACACCTTTTTCGGTCTTCTTCTCAAGAATTCTTGGACCGATCTAATGACTGAAAGGAGGGAACGAAAACTCGAATTATAACTAAAAATAAAATGGTTTAAATAAATAATTAACTAAAATGAAAAATGAACATTTAGACAATAATCAACTTATAAATAATATGATATGCAAATATGGGATATTTGTCATGCAAATGGCCGAAACTTTTTGAAACGGAGTTTGCATAAAACCCTACGGCGATACAATGAAACTTATATTCTGCCTCTAATTCCCACTGCTTATAACTTTCACCTCAACGACAGTATTATACAGATCGAAATATTATTATCCAACACTCATTTCATATTAAATACTAACTTTATTTTTATCTGATTATATAACATTTTTGTACAGTATTTAATTTTATCTTTATTTGTTCTTATTCGTTGGAGTAATAGTATCAGTTTTTAAATCTATGGATTCTTTTCTCATATAGTACCTATTACTTTTAGTATTGGTTTATAATTGTATTGGTTTAGTATTGTTATTTATAATCGTTCTGGTATTATCTGAGAGTAAAGTCACTCAGTCTCAATCTTATTTTATTAATATCATACTGTAAATGTAATACATTATGTTTGTAATTGTATATCATAATTAATGTAAGATTCCACCTCTAAGGTTCAATATATTATTTATTATTTATTTATATTAAACATATTGTTTTTGTTTTGTATTATATATTATATTAATCATATTATATTTGTTTTGTATGTATGTAAAATCTTACAAAAAATCAGGGAAATGCGAAAATATATATATGAAAATATATTGCAGTTCGATTCGGTCTGACTGTATGAAAAAAATGGCCATTTATACAGTTTTTACTTTGTTTAATGTCTCATTGTAATGTCTCATAATGTCTCATCAAAATATTTTAGCTCGAAGGGAAATTTCGATTAATATCAGTAAAAGTCAAACATCGATTTCGGATATTTAATCGCTGTAGAGAGAATACAGAACGTTAAATTAAATAAGGCAGTGAATAAAACTTGAAAGTTTTTCATTTCGATAAATATTTAATAGATTTAAGATTACTTTGACACCTTTCTCTAAGTTATACTTTGGGAGGAGTTTTTGAATAACTGTTTCATTTCAAGATGGCCGCTTCTGTTTATAAATTGTGAACGACAAACTGGATTTTGTCGATCTCTGCTTCGTCTATGCGATTAAATATCTTCGAGTACTTTATAAAGGTAGAGACACACAAAAGAGGGGTTACGGTTAAAATAAAAAAAAGGAAAATTAGAATCTTCATCTCGAAGGTGTGTGGCTGAGGAGAAGGAGAGAAAAACAACAAAAAATCCGATTTTGGGTAGTTTTCGTTTAACGTTTTCCAAATGCCGAAAAGAACGGCTCTCGAATTTAGGAAATTTCGGAATTTACTCTAATTCGCTTACCCAGGGTGATCCTAACCCTTTTTTCTTTCGATTCCATCCTCCTCTGACAAATAACTTCCGGAACAAATTCAAAAAACCTTTAATATGACAATACTTGTTTTATTTACTGCAATCACACCTGAAAAGGTTTAACAAAAATTGTATCGCCGTTTCAAAAATATATACCATATATATAATATGAACACTTAAAAACTTTTTTTTTAAATATAATTTATAATCTACAACACACAAACACACACACACACATATACTCACTTTCTCATTTTTATTTATTTACTAATAAATAATATACACGGACCGTAAGCGAAGGAGAAGAAAATTAAGGATAAAGAAAAAGCAAAAAAGAGTGTTACGTATGTCGATCTCATACGGTTAACACTCACATTAGCGATTTTGTGTTCTTCTCTTACGTGTGAGTAACCAACTTTAACGCAAGCTGGTTAAAGACTATTTTATTTATTTATTTAAATTTTTAATTAGGGGATTCCTCACTTCACGACGACGCTTTCCGAGAGAAAACACATTTGGGATTTGTTCTCGACAAACAAAAAAAATTTTAAAACTTTTTCCGAAACATCGAATTCCCGACAATAAAATCGGTTATGCATTAACGGTCGGATTCCGATTCCCAAAGCCAAATCTCAATGTATAATTCGTTGAGATAAAAAAGGAAGCAGTTGTTCGAAACGCTTTTCATATCGAATATTTTTTCGCATTTTGACTCGTAACATTTCCTGAAGCGAACTGTAACACTCAGAAAGAGGGAAACACAAACACAAATACTCAAAGACAGAAAACTAACCAAAGAGGTCGTTAATTTACTTACATTATAATTATATGTCAATTTCAATATAAATCAGTGGTGTCCAACCTTTCATCACATACGGGCCAAACTTCCGTTGATAATATACCAGATTCTTCCAATTTATATCGCTCGGTGGGCCAATTTGGGCCACATGCAACACCTTCACGGGCCGGAGGTTGGCCATCACTG
Organism: Brueelia nebulosa; assembly: GCA_028293925.1. Classification (NCBI taxonomy): domain Eukaryota; kingdom Metazoa; phylum Arthropoda; class Insecta; order Psocodea; family Philopteridae; genus Brueelia; species Brueelia nebulosa. Next base: position 191,020 of record JAQIBA010000081.1, read on the forward strand.
ATTTAAATATATTTTACATATAATATTATGGGGTTTCGTTAATAATAAAATTGTATAACTTTGAATTTATAATTTGTAGACTGTTTCGAATGAAATATTTAGTGTAACAAGTTTTTAAACCTGATAATTAGAATAGGTAATTATGATTACGAATGCATTAAGAAAAAGGAATTTTCTTTTCATTACTTCCTTTGTATCCTTACCGTTAATTTGATTTCTGACAAAAAATTTCTTAAACGTCTTCTTCAGGCAGAATACAATTGGAGAACCGGAAATGCCATCGTGAAGTGACGAATCAGAAGTTACTACCTAGATAAATAAAACTAGAGATATAGACAATACAGTAAGTCTAAATAAGAATAAGATATGATTAAAATTAGGTCCCTGAGCCATAAATGACAGTAAGATACATCGAGCCAATCATTTTTGGACCGTTTTGCTAATTATTATTGGAGGTCAAGCGGGGTCAGAGGGCAGACAAAGTTTGTTTTAAACGCAAAAAAGGGAATTTATGCGAATGTTTAGGCAGTGGATTGACGGTAACTTCTGGCGAAGTCAATACCGAAAAACATTAATAGCGCTTTCGGAAGGATCCGCAAAACAGTTAATCACAACGAAGAGATTTAGTGTAATTTTGCCGGTTTTGTGGAAACTTGAAAACTTTTTCAGAGTTCATATTTGTGGCTGTTGTGATTTATCTGCTTTTCAGAGAAGAGTAACATCCTGCCGTGTTGCAGTCCCCTTCTCACAAGCTCAGGCTAAATTACATCTTTTCGTGTTTAGCATTACTTAATTTTAAATTAAATCTCACACAACATTTTTCAACATTTTTTTCCCATTGAATCACTTAATGCTAATAAATAAATTGATTTTTTTTTCTATAAAATTACAAGCAGAACATTCACTCGTTTAAGCCCCCATTTCAATTGCTGAATCATTTACTGCTGCCGAGCGCTTCTGTCGCTAAGACACTTCGCCCCTGATAATCATTTAAACTTATGAGGTTTTTCCATCAGATAATTTAATGTAATGTCCGTCGTTCCGAAGAGAATCTTCAACAAAATGGCGACTCACAAGATAACTATAAGGCCTAAAGCTTTTCTAAGACCTCCACTACTCTCCGGATGAAAGACTAAAATGGAAATGAGAAGTCAGAATTCCGACTTAAAATTCTCACTCCGTACATTGGATAATGGAGTTATTCGATTTACATCTGGGATTGTTATTGCTGAAATAACTCCGGATTTGAAAGAACAACATCTCATTTTGATTATTCGAGGGTGAGAATTTCGAGAATGAAAGTGACCAAAGGGAGAAAGAATAAGAGTACATTCGTCCGATCGAAGTTTCTTTCGAGTTGAGTTCTCTTCACACGAAAAAGCTTTCGCTGAGGAACCAAATTTACAAGTCAAACTTCTTCATCATTACAATCTGATGGTATCACTATCTGTGCGCTTTGCTTTTTCGCTGAGGGGGTTTTAGAAAAAAGTTTTAGCTTTCTAAAAGCATTTTCTAATTGTGGGTTTCTGAAAAATACAGCAATCGACCAATCCTTTTGGGTCGGGAGAAAGTTTTCAAACTGCTGATTCCGCGGACCTTCACTGTCACCCCCCCTCAGGTGGGAGCGATCGGGGGAGGGCCCTCCCCTCCCCTTTCCTCCCCTTCCCTCCCCCTCCCGGGGGGCCCATGACCAAAGGCCGCAAATGGCGACTTTGTTTCCGGCCCACCTGAGGATTTTCTATTTTCCGTGCGGTTCGTGGGAGATATATTTGGAGAGCGATGAAGTTCTTTTATTTGCCTCATTGACTCAGTTTCCGTCACATCCGATTTGCGAAATGACAGAACGCGAGAGGAACTCATAAACTCTCGGGTTAACGACTTGAATTGGCGAAGAGCCTGAAAAAAAATTATTTTCGAGTTTTTATGGAAATTTTGAACGTTCTACAGCCCTCGGGAAAACCCGTAAAAAAATAAAAAGTTTACACGAAGAAAAAAGAAATTAAACTGTTTTGGGTGTCTGGAAATCCCGAAATAATTTTTTTTTTCTTTTTACGACCCCGGCATCCCACTGAGCGTGTCTTCTTAGGAATAATAAGCCCTGTAACTCTGAAAAGGCTGTGGAACGAAGGCATTTTCGTTACTGCTGAGCCCTTGAGAAAAGCAACGGCGTTTGTATCAGTTGCAATTTGCTGTTGTTCAAGATGACTGAAGAAAATTATTCTGGAGAAGGAATTTAGAAAGTGAGCTAACAAAAGGCGAAAGGATTATCTAGACTATTATCCTTCGTCTCCCCGCATGGAGGCTTTTGCTGCTTATTCAGTTAATTTTGCTTCTTCTTGTACTCTCAGACTTGGCAGCAAATCGGCAGCAGAAAATAATTCCCAACAGAAGCAAAGGGTCGCTCATTGCTTTTGAGAAAACCCAAATCATTTGCTGTGATATGTCGACAATAACTCGTGCGTTTTCACCCCTTTCGGTCTGTCGAAGGGTCAGGGCTTTCGAAAACGGGGGAAAAACAGCCACTCATACATTTATAAACTAACACTAAATCACGACTATTGCATTCCCATATATAAACAAAAGCACAATTTTTTCCCTTCGGCTTACGGCCTCATTCTATAATATTTATACACAAATACGATCTTATTAACACGCACTTTTATTATTAACGAATTTTTACAGTGTTAACCTGTGACGACATTTACTCCCGATATTTTCAAGACACAAATATCGACTATAAAGGGTGAACCATAATTAAGACTCTTTGTGAATTCATTCTATAATTTTTTCAAATTATAACCACACCTGAAAATCTTTAAGACGAAACATTTAACGAACGACAAAGAACACTTTTCTCTCGATATTCTCCTCATAATAATTATATTTATACAGCCAACACTTTTTTTTTGGAGGGATCGAAAAACTGTGACTTGTACTCACCGATTCAAATAATATCAGCTGTTTGTTAAATAAATAAACGCTATAATTTTGAAACAGCTGAGAGCTTTTCACGGAAGTTTTTGTTTCTTTCACCTGGAACATCTAACAGCTTTTGAAAGCTGCATAAATTATTGCTGCTCACATTTTCATAATCATTGTAAGCAAAAGGACTCAGGAGAGAAAAATAAATTTTTCTTGCTGTTCTTTGAAACAGGTTTATGGCCGGTTACGATAAAATATATCTGTTTATGATTGTTTTTTATCTCCTGCCCTTTAAAACAGTTAAATTCATTTGAAAATGAATATTGCACTCATTACTTTACTCTTACTTTTACCGTTAAGCTAGCACATGTAAAATCCTCTGCTAATGAACCCATATATAAAACAATAAATAATTAACAACATCGATTAATGTAAATTTTACTTTTAGCACTAATTTATCCCATCAAAACACTCATAAATTCTTTGCGGAATTGATATTAGAAACTTACAATTAGATGGGGGTTTTCTTCTAAACTTTATAAAGGTTATAAATATCGCGAATTTGTGTTATTTTTCGGTTACTTTATTGGAACGGCTTGAAATTCAAGTGAATAAATGAGTACTCGTATTATTTTGTAGTTATTTTGTAGTTTCGAGTGAAAGAATTAAATCCTTTGCTAATTCAAACATGTAAAATGCAAGGAAATAATCAAAAAACAAACGAATGTTCGTTAACGCTCGAGATCTCTGACGTCATCACTACGTCAATCGTTGAAGTGTGATTTTTCAGTGCAACGGAATTATGCGATTAGAGTTTATTAATTTCGCCATAAAATGTATTCGCAAATAATATTTATATATGTGCGAACAATTTTATAAATAAATAAATATAAATTTTTATCGCGGGAAATATTAAAGACATAAAATGTGGTAAACTCATAAAATGCTTTAACGGTCATTCGGAGAGCAAACCAATGTCGTTTCCATATCAACTACGCAAACAATCTGGTGACTTTTTATTTTCCATCAACACAGAAGCCTTTCAGTTACACGCTAATTTTACTTTTTTCATGTCGCAGAACACTTTTGTTTCACTAAATACCGACACGATCGGCGGCTTTTTTAAATTTTTTAAAGAAAAGTTCACCCTACTACAACGACTATAAAAATGAGCATAATCGAAACGGAAAATTTTTAATGTGTCTATCCACATTTTGTTTTTAACTCTACAACCAACATTAAAAACCATTCCCCGACTTGAAACGTTTTTTTTTCATTTAAATTTCCCACTTAAGACTAATTGATTCATATACATAATAAATATACTTTTATTACCAATAAATTCTTCATCTATTTGACAACAAACATCGACTGGTTGTCGGGTGCAGAACACATCTTTAACGGTCGTTTGGAAACTCTCACATCTCAGTCTCACCTCTTGCGATTTTTATACTTTTCTTCTCAAGTAAAACATTTTGAGAGTTCAGGGCAGTTCACCCCCTAAGTGAGTTTTGTGTTCGAAGTGTCGAAATCTTCCCTTATCGAATCCTTTTATTTGAAGTTATGGATAATATAAGATTTTGTTGGTTACGTGATTGGAAAGATATAAAACCACCGCCTTTTCTGAATATCAAACCCTAGTGTGAGGAGTAACGTCATTAAAGCTTTCCGCTTATGAAAATGCTTTTATTTTTATAAAAATAATTTGAGTTAGCTGTCGCGGTTCTTTGAGAGTATTTTGCTTAGGGATAAAAACTTAATTAAAAAATGCCTTCGGAGTTCTCCCGAGCCACGAAAAGCGACCATAAAATCCGCATAATTTCGGAAAAGTTTTAGTCTTCCAATTCCAGCATAAATTCTCGAGGGAGCTTTGCCAGTCTGAAAAATCGCCCGGTTTTCCGAAACTCAAAAAGCAAAACCAAATAAAAATAAAAGGATTCGGGTTATCTCTTTGAGATCCTTTGCTATTTCCCGAACGGAGAGAACGACTGAATAAATGGCGGTTCCGAAGACTAAATTTAAAAATGTTAGGGTCAGTTTGCGACATTTGCAGTCGCGACTTTGGATTATTTATTCGATGCATTTCGTCGATTGTCGCAAACGTTACAACACCTCCATGTCCTTTTCTTCGGATTTATCGGCTTAACTGAGAGTTCGCTTACTCTCCTCAGTCCGAAATTGAAAATGAGCCGCCATTAGTGTAATGTGGCAGTGCAGATGCTTTGTAAACTGCCTACAAATCATTCTGATTACAGCTGCAGTGACATTTGAGAGATATGAATTCTGCAGAAGAGGTGTATTTGGTGTTGTGGTAACGAACGACTGCTGTTCTTTTATCTGCACGGTCTTTCTTCGACACAGACAAAATTAATGGAGCTGTTGGATGTCTGCAACGAAGATGAAATCACTACAAGTGTAAATCGACCTGAGCTTCGATCTTTTCGGCCGACCACGCCCTCGTCTTCAATTTGTTTCGACCAATCACGTCTTGCAGAGCTTTTTAGATCGACCTTCGAACTCCCTCTCTCTCTTCCAAATTGACAGACACCGAAACTTGGTTGAAATTTTCTAAGAAAAACGGATTTCTTTTAATGGGAAATTTTTTAAACAAACACAGAACCATATTAGGATGTGCTCTCCCCTTTCGTCGTCTGCTTCTCCCCAATTTCAAAGTGGTAGGCAATCAGTAACCCGAATCCCGGGAGCGAAGCTACACAAAAATATCCTTTTCAACGGAAATTATTTATTTTTCACGCCAAAACACAGTTTTGTATCCAACTTAGGGAATTCCCTCGCTCGTAAATAAGTTTTACAAAAAAAAAACTCCAAGAAAATTCTGAGGAAGCAGTTTAAGAAAAAAAAAAAATAATAATAAACACTCCCGGAGAAGAAAGAGAGAACAAAAATTTAGCCGAGTGTATTTTGTAGTTATTTCTAGCTTTTTTTCGGGGCGGGGGTGGATTATTCGGAAAAATTTATTTTCTTTCCTGTCCCGGTCTAAGTTGAATAAACGCCTTTCTTAAAATCCCTTTTTTGGAGAAACTAATGAAGCCCGAAAATCTCCGAAAAAAGCTGCCGTTGGTCCGACAGTTTTGGGAAGCTTTCGAGAAAGAATGCGGAGTGTCACTGAATTAGAATTGGGTGCTTTTGGGAGCGGACTTATCATTATTACGTTATCAAGTAAATTATGGGATGATTAAATTAATTAAATTAGTGAAAGTAAATTTTCATAATTAGAAGAATGATTTTTTGTCTTTTGCTTATCCTCAAATTAATTATGCCATTTGCGGAGGTTTTGGAGAAGTATAAAGCACGAAAAATGATTCTAGTGCTTCCTAATTGGCCGAGAGAGCAGCTAAAAGCTTTTCCGCGATACCTGCCTTTGGCGTTCTGCCCTATCACCCATTAGATCCATAAAACTGTATCGCAAAGAGAGGAGATTAAGATTAAGAGTTAGATGGAATTAAAGTGAGAATTTTGGAGCACCCGACGCCCATTATTCCTAATGAATTAAATCCCACCGGGCATTGGAATGAAAGACCAGCATTCACCCCATTAAAAGTGTAATGTTTTATTAGTCTTAGCGCACTTACCTCTCAACAACCACACAATGGTGTCAAATGATTGCCTTGTGCTTGGGAGGACGGACTCACCGACACACAGACCCTCGCCAACGCGCTCCAACAGCAAAAACAGTTCAGAAGCCGAAGTCTCCGCTGCAGTCCATTCCGTAATCCCCGCAGCCGAACTCCACGTCGCCATAATCGTCGCAGGAGTAATGGTGGCTGCCCTGGAGGTCGAAGTGGTGGTTCACGTTGATGTCGGCGTGGTCGTTGTTGAAGTAGCCGATCCCGGAGCCCAGCCCGTGCTTCCAGACCCAGTTCTGGCCCCAGCTGTTGAGGGTGGCGCCCATGAGGACCCCCGCGGTCAGGTCGCCGATCCCGCTCCCCACCCTGTCCCGGAAGATGCCCGCGGACTGCAGGTAGGGCGACTCGGGGTAGATGGCTCCTAGATGATTCGAAGAGGAGGTGTGGCGCGGGAGAGAATCTCCTGGCACTCCGGCTGGAACAGAAGAGGGGAGTTTGATTGGGGTGCGAGGGGATGAAGGGGTGAAGGGGCGGGGGGGGAAGGAAAAGCGGTGCTCCCTGAGCGTAAAAAACATGTTCTATGAAATGACGTCGAGATAAACCTCGGTATCATTTCAGAAGCAAGAGGCAGTCAGACTTTTAAAATAAAACTTGGAAAAGTTTTCCGGGGAAGGAAAAATGCCAAGAAGTTAGAAAAAGGGGAAAGTGTAAAGTTAAGAATCGGAAGTGAATGTTTTAGTTGGGAGATGCAGCGACCAGCGAAGGCCGACATCCGGTTGCCGGGAGCCCGAATGTGCACTTTCACGAGAGAAAACCCACTTAGCTCCCAGGACTAATAATTTTTCCCTTCATTTCCTTAGCCAGTCAGCGCGAATCTAATTTGCGGAGCGGCAACACCAATTTGCATAATATTGCTTTCCAAAAGACTTTTTTCACATTTTCAAGCCCTCGGGCTTTGCCGGCTTTTGAACCCGTGTTCCCGGGGAATGATCGAGTGTACTTACGGTAATACGCTACGGGAGGCAGTCGCGGATTAACGGAATCCAAATTCGGCACTGAATTGTCTTTGTCGTCGGATGGCTTTTGAGGGGGGGCGGGCGGCGGGAGCTGCAAAGAGAAACCGAAAGACTCACATTAGTTAAATTTCTCTTTCTTTAAACTTTACCTAAAAATAATAAAGTACTTTTTTATAATTAATTATACAACGCGTTAAATAATGGGGGTCCAAAGAATACCAAAAGCTAAAGAGCATTTACAGAAAATACTTAAGATGGGCGTTGGACCTCCATTTCCTAACTTCCAATTAGAAAAAACATATCTATTAAAGAAAGAGTAGCTGCAAAATAAGAGCAGAATTAAAGAATGAAGTGTTTAGCAGAAACAGATAAAGAACAGCAAAAGGAAAATATAGAGGAAAGAAGGGAACGAAAATGCGGATAAAGATAACATTTATGAAAATGAAAAAGCAATGAGAACTGCATGAAAAAATAGAAAAATCACTAAAACTAACTAAAAAAGCTAACCCTAAATAAATAACATACCTAACGTTCTCTCTACCCAGAAAAAAGTACAAAAAAACAAGAAAAATACGTGAAGAAAAAGAAGAAGACTAAGAAGAAAAAGAAAAAATCACGAAAATGTGCACCCTTTTCTTGTTTTGTACATTTTATTATTTGGGGCAGCCTGGAATTTTCTCCCTTTTTTACCCTTAATTCACTTTAATCGGCCATTCCCTCAACTCTGATTTTTCTCTTATTCCAGAATTACATTCCATAAATAAAATGCACAGAAAATTTTCTCGTTCGAATTTAACCCTTTGCGGTCGTATAAAATTAGGGGATGGGTATCAATTGGTCGGAATTAATTTCCTTGAAAAGATCATGGAAACATATATTTACATAATATTCAGCATACATAATATTCAGTAATATTTAGTAATATTTTAAGGAGAGAGAATCTCTAATTACTGATAAATACAATTTAGAAAATTTACTTTGGAATTCTACGATGTATCTTTGTTTAGGTTAAATTTTGTTATCGCCAATTGTATTACCTGATGAAAAGGTTTAATAGAAATTGATACAGTATAATATAAACTGATACAGTATAAGATTCGTACTGTTCCTTGCTGTGGTGGCTGAGAGCACACATACGACCTCAAAGGGTTAATTTCCAAAGAACATAATCCAAGAAAGCAAATATAAAAGATTCCAAAAAGAACAGAGGAAGACTGCGTGAACGAAAGATGAATTTGAAAATTATTTGGTTTGGGGAAGAAAAGGTAAAAAGGATTGTGGGCGGTGTGAAAAGTGATTTTTTGAAGGGAAAATGGAGGCCCCATTAATCCGGTTAATCACTGTGGCTTCCGAAAGATTTTCCATTCAATGAATTAATCATATCATACCAGAGGGGTTTTTCATTAATCACAGTTTCTAATTAAGCAAAGCTCGTCTTGTCGAGTGCTTTCGCCTCTTGTATTTCACCCGGGCAACGTATGCAAACATTTTTTGCCTTTGCCCTAATTTCCCTCAAGTGTAGTTAACAATTCTAAAATTATTTGTTAAAAATGCAGCGACAGGCATTTTTAATCTTTCCGAAAGAGCTTTCATCCTTCTTTGTGAGAACGAAAAATGAAAAATTCACAAGGCACTTCCCAGACAGGAGAAGCCACAGGGCGGGAAGCTGGGCAACCCAACAGGAGCGCACGTAAATCAGAGTTAGGCATTTCCTTCGCTTATCGCAAAGGAAAAACTGTTCTCTCTCATTTTTTACGACTTTGTTTTTCCTTTGGCCGGGATCAAAATTCTCATCAGAACAAAAGCTTTCGAAATCAATGGCGCCACCTGTAATTAGAGTCCGGTCGGTGAAAAGCCCAAACAAATTTTGATTTAGGAAAAGTATTTCAGCAGATGACTTCGACGTTGGGAAAAACCGTCAGGGGCGAATCCATTGCCGCCCCAAAAAGCCACAATATTTCTAAAAAATTAGAAAAAGAAAGTTTCTCGGAGGAATTCTCGATAATATTTCGGTAAATTGGCTTTCGGTGAGTCGGCGTTTTCGGTGAATATCAGCAACGTCAGCACTGAATAATATATTTAACAATAAATATATTTCAACGTTAATTAATAATTAACGTTAAAACTGAAAACTCCGAATGAAGCCGGAAAATCGGGCACATTTCCAAAATCGAACATCGATTCGTAAAAAACAAAAATAAAAAACAAAGAAAATAAAAAAAGACGGAAGTTATCCTTTGAAATAGACAAGCAATTAGAAAAAGAGCAGAAGTGAAGAAAAGGAAAAATAGATTAGCAATCAGAGGCGAAAAACTCCCTTCGGAAAACCAAATTTCCCAAAATTATATTTAAACTCAACCATTTCTTCCATAAATTCTGTCTCAAAGTGAATGTAAATTTGAAAGTATCGACAGAATATTCGATTTTGTTGGAACGAATTAAAAAGCGATAATTATTAAAAGTTGAGAAACTTAATGGGCACTTAAAGCCTCTGTTTGTGTTCTCACTGAATACAGAGAGTTAAAAGCTGAGAAAGTTCATCGAAAAGCTGCAATATTTACGATCGGCCTTCGAATGATTTGCAATTTGAACCTTCCATGGGTTTTATGTCGGCCATCAATCCGAATCTCAGCATTTCCGAGTCAACGCGTTCAATTATTTAGAAAACGCCCCAGCCACGTGTTCCGCCCCCGGGCCGGCCCTGACCACCCTTTCTCCGTTTCCATCCCCTCCAAGAGCACAAACTCTATTAATCTTCACAATTCGCAAAAAGCTCCATCAATTTTAGCTTTCCCAGCACGTTGCAAATTGAACATTTTTTTTTAATATATTTGTAACTGAAATTTTAAGTCTCTTAGCAGCCCCACCCCTTCCATTACAACCCTTTGCGACTACTTTCCAAAGTGAATAATGTCCGCGCCCAAAGCATAAATATATTCGAAAGGGTTTTTAAATTCGGTTTAGCCAATAAATTCATTGGAAAAACTCGGAAAGAAGTGAATAAAGCGCGAGGGAAAATTCATTGAAAACTTTCCCCTTTCGACTTGGATTCTTTTCCCCTCAACACCACCAAACGCTCTGTTCCTCCCTCTTATTCATATTCATCTTTCATTCGAATATCCGATTTTAAACAATGAATAAGTTTCAAAAGCAGAAGACAATAGAATAACATTCGACGTCTGCGAGCGAAACTTAAACCGAAAAGTATAAGTTTCGACTTATACTGAGCTTAGAACTGCATTGGATGACTTCGATGGTTAAAAATACGATGTGGAGAAACTGAGAAATCTAAATTTGTGATATTGTTTATTAAGTCACCCGAATTAATTAATTTGGAATAATTCTATTAATTGTTGTTTTTTTTTTATAATCAAAAGTTCAAAAAAGTATAACAGAGTTAAAAAACATCGCTGAAGGTTTTGGTATTAACCCTTTGTGGTTGTATTGAATTAGAACATGGGTATCTATTGGTCGGAATTAATTTAAGTCGAAAGAGCAGGTATACATACAGATACATACAGATGTATACAGGGATACATAAAACGATAGTTTACAATGGATAAAAAATATTTAGTAATTCTTTTGAGAATTTTTAAATATATCTTAGATATCTAGGTATATCTTTATTCAATACAGGCATCTAATGATATATTTTTGTATAAAATTATGTTTTATAACTCTCCATTATATGGTATTTTCAAAGCACTCCATAACTTAACATCCAATCGATGGAGAACGTATTGGTAGAGGTTCCCTCAGGAAAAGTTTAAACTGATACAGTATAAGATTCGTACTGTTCCTTACTGTGGTGGCTGAGAGTAAACATACGACCGCAAAGGGTTAAAAAGGAAATCTTTAGCGAATTGATCGGCAAAAGGCAAACGGTGAAGAAGTCAAAAGCGTTGAGAAAAAGCAATAAAGTAATTGTTGTAAAGAAAAAGAAAAAGAAAAGAAAATCCGAGGCTTCGGAATGAGTTAGCAGACGGAAAAAGGGAAAGCCAAAGTCGTTATCGCGTAAAAGTAAAACTGAAAGATAAGAAAAATAAAATGATAAAGTTTATTTTGTTTGTAAAGGGCGCAGACGCGAATTTTGCTAAAGTTGGAAAGTAATTCTTGTGATTTTCTTTTATGAATTCACTTCTGTTTCCTTTTATTAAATTTTCCCAACTGCAGTGGCCTTTATTATCTCAAATGAGTTACTTAAGAGGAAAGCGTTCCTTAAGAAAGGCGAAAATTTATTTAACGGTATAAAAGAAGAAAAATAACTCACCGTGTTGCTTATGGCAGTCATCCAGTCGCTGAAAAGAAAGAAAACGCCGTCAAATTACGCTCAATAATGGTTAACTTCTTCTTTTCCCTCCCCTTAAATAATAAGAAACGACCTTGTGAGTCATCTCTTTGCTGAAAGGTCGCTGACAATGCCCCAACACTGCTGATACGAAAGCTTTGACGGCAGAAGAATAACCTGACTGTGTTGATGGATGTCATCCACGACCAATTAATATAAATTCATCATAAATTCTGACGTTTATTCTTTTCTTTCTTTTTAACTGACCCATTTTTAAGGGAATTGTCAGTCATGACCGCCATGACAGCCATGACAGTCATGACATATAATGTACAATGATGTAGAAAACGTGCACAGTGTTAAGGTATAATTCATAATTTATCAATGGCTCTTCTTTGAACGCACATCTGTCTCAACCTCAATCTTTGTGTGTCTGTGCATTTCACAAAGAGGTTCAGTTAAAATCCTCACAGCTTTTCCTTTTCTCCCGGAAAACCTAAAGAGCTTAATTTGCTCTAATAAAGCAGCTTTCCCGATTAAGTCCCATCTAAGTACGCCATCCTTTTTGCTAACCGCCACCCTCACCAGGACATTATTTTTCATTTCTTTCAAATCTACTCAAACCATACTTAACATGTGATGTTTCTTCAAAAATAATTAACCCTTTGCGCTCGTATGTATACTCTCAGTCACCACACGAAGGAAATATACGAATATATGCAAATCTTATACTGTATGCATTCCTATATCAATTTAAACTTTTCCTCAATTTCTATTAAACCTTTCCATCAACTAATACGATGCTCCATCGATTGGAGATAATATAATTATAAACTGTATTTATGAGTAATTAGACATCCTCTCTTGTTAAAATATAACTAAATATTACTGAATATTAGTGAATATTATGTATATGTATCCCTTCTCTTTCCAAAGAAATTAATTCCGACCTATAGATACCCATACCCAAATTTTATACGACCGCAAAGGGTTAAGAGGCAAAACATTCAATTCAAATGTCCTCAAAATCTGCTCTTTAAAAGTTACAATAATCACGGGACATTCAGAAAATACTTAAAAACCATAGTTTATATGTTATCTTTATCTTGAACGGAATGTCGTACAGCTTTGCCATAACTCTGTTAGAGCAATAACCCCTGGGTCAAACTCCTCTCTTCTCTCGGAGAAAATGAATGTTAATTACAAACCAATTACTCACTCAAACGAACTGTGATTACGGACAGAGTTAAGGCGCCGCCATTAAAGTTCATCGCTGACGAACCTCGAGGCTGATACTTCAATGTCTAAGACTTTTCGTTATTAATTACGATTGCTGACACCAGTAGGACTGATTAAAAGTAGGAAGAAGAGATGACTTAGGATTTACACTTCCAGCAGAGAAATTTAATAATCGGAGTCATTGAAAAGAAATAAAAAACAGAAGAGCGATAAATTCCCTCTCTGCTTAAATTAATGGTGTTCAAAATGGAGGGATCGTTTGAAGCCTTAAAACCTTTCGTGAATTTACGAAACTTAAATGAAAGCAAATTAAGAATATGTATTTTGATGTTTAGTAAATGTAAATTGAATTTCCAACAGTGAAGAAAAGAAGAGAGTGAGAAAATATGAAGTCCGGAAAAGTTGAACGGTTGAAAACTCATCGGAAAACAATGCCTCCCTGAAAAGAACGTGCTCAGACAAAAACACAAACTGCATCGGATCCTTCGCACGAAAAGAAAACCCTTAAAGTTTAACGAATTCGAATCTGAGCGGAATTGCCAAGAGGGAAAACAGGAATAAACCAGAGAGGGAAGAAAATTGAAAAGTTTCCGGCTCTCAAAGCAGAATTTATCTTATTAATATTAGAAACTTTTTAAAGACGTTTCGAGTTGGTTCGCTCCGAAAACCTCACCGAATAGAAAACACTTTGAATGGGGCCGTCAAAAGTGGCTCTAAGCGCCCCCCCCATCCCCCACCCCCCACCCCCAAATTACTTTTGACAAATTGTTGGTCCTCTCAAATTTATTTTTAAAGCTTTTTTACTTAATGGGGTAAAGCTTCATTGAGAATTGATAAAATACACCAAAATTGGGTAGTTATCATACTAATATTACTATAATATAATAAATCTGTTGGGTGTGTGTGTGTGTGTGTGTGTGTGTGTGTGCACACCGTTTTTGTTACCTCAGATCTAAAGAACCACTGAACCGATTTCCAAAGAATTATATGCGCTATGTCTCATTTCTAATAGAAAACCTGTTTAGGTTTAGATAACTTTACCAATTCCTTTCTGCTGTTAAAGGGTTGATTTTGAGTACAGTGGGGAAAGTATTTGGGGGTTCCACATTCGATTAAGGCAGCGGTTTCCAACCTTTTTGTACCGGCGCCCCCTTTTAGAAAAAAAAATGGTGCGCCCCGTTGATTTATCTAAAAATCAAATTTCATAAATACTGAACTGATATTATAATTTATTTAATGGGATACAAAATAATATAAATACTATGTAAAAATATAATGTAATAACAGAACAAAAAAGAATATATATTTTTGGTTTGTATTCGAAAATTATATTTTGGAAACAACTACACACCCCCCTTGCAACAGTTTCCCCACAGGTTGGAAACCACTGAATTAAGGGGTGGATATTGTATTTCCCCAAATACTGAATGCATCCACGTTGCTCGTGGTTATATTCTTTGTGTATTAAGCATTTCAGCGAATAGTTTTTAGGTTTGATAGTAATTAGTTTGGAAATAAATGTTTTCGACGTCAGTAGTTTTGGAATTTTCCCCGAATATATTAACTAAAAGGGTTAAAGAAGATTTCAAATAAGAAGACAAAAAAGAACTCGAAGATGTGTTCTTTCCAATCTTCTAATTATGGTTTTAAATTTTTAAAAACAGTACAATAACATCCAAAAAGTTATGAAGTAAAGTCAAATTCTTAGAGTTGTTCAACAGCTCCCTTACCCCCGAAGTCAAAACAAGAAAATAAGTTGAAAATATCCCTTCTTTGGGGGAGGGGGAGAGGGGGAACCACCCAAAGTTTGGGTCAACCTCTAGAGGTCATAATTAAGCCGCAAGAAGGCAAAACTTACTTGACTTCTTCCTCGTTCTTGGCCAAAAGCCAATGAACTTTGTCCCTTCTCTTATTGCCGAACGCCATTAACTGAAGCAAGTGGCAGTTTGAGGGCAGTTCAGGTCGTCCGGGGATGCGAAGCGTCCACTGTCCCACGGCGGTCATCTCCGGGGCCTCCTTCACCAGGATGAAGCCTTCGGGCTCTCCCCTGTCCTTCTCCTTGAACCAGGCGATCGTCGAGTCGTCGAAGAGCGTCACCCATTCCTCTCGCCAGCCTTTCCCGAAGAGTCTTTCTGAAAGGGATAAATGCATTGAAGTAAATTCAGCTTCCGGTGTTGGGGGAAAGCGAAACTAACATTATCGTTCGGCCATTCGGTCGATAATAAAAAGAAATGACGGACGGTATTTCCGATGAGGAGAATTTCGCAGGCGATCCCAAAGTAATAAGAATGCAACACGTTTCCAAGAAGCAGAAATTATGGCCCATGTGTGAGCGAAGGAAAACAATCAGAATCTTCCCCATCGGTTTGTTTCTTCCACCTTTTCCTTTTTCCCAACATCCCTCGAAATTGAGCTCATACGTGAGGGAGAATTAAATTACTCTTTTCGTTAATTTGTAAATGATGCCAATATGGCGACTTTTGCGGATTTTCCGCCGTCAATTGTTGATCGATGACGCGTGTAATGCCTATCACCTCCAAAAGATGGAACATTAATTAGAATTTTGGTTCGTTATGGCTTTTATAACGGCTTCCGAAATCGTTCCCTCGCGTAAAAAAATATCTCCAGATAAATAAGAGATTATAAATCGATTGGGAAAATTAAAATGATCGATTAATAAACATTTTTTCAGTTCGCTTGAAAATGAGACGGTTGAGAATTTCAACGGTTGAAGTTTTGACGTGGCACCAGAACACACCCGAAACGTTTTAAAATTATTACTTTGTGCTTGACTATTTACTTTTGCGTCACGTTCTCTTTATCTTTATTTACACGTTTTATCATTTCGCATTTGACAAAATTACATTCATTCAAGTTTTTCTACTTAGAGGGACTCAGTGTATCATTTGAGAAAGGAAATTTCTCTTGGGAATCACGTGAAGATGGCGGAGCTCCCAACCGGAAGTTGGAACTTCGGCCTCGATTTTTCCTTTCTTGGATTTATTCGAAATACTTTACAAGTTGTGTCGTTCAAAATTTGTTTACCAATTGAATAATGATACGATCAAAACCAATTTCGTTTGGAGATTCTCTCTTTGAATTTTCTCAAAATATTTATGCCAAACTTTTGCGGATTCGACGTTTAGATGTCGGAGCAGACGACAATTTTTCTCGGAAATACTTGCAACTGCAATTTACTGACATGTCATGTTGGTTTCTTCATTTTATTCTGCTATAAATTCTGTTCCGAGAACTCGCGCCCCCACTTCACCCCCTTTAACACCAATCACTCTTGCGACATTTTACCATCCTTGTATGTATGTTCCCGTTTGACTCGAAATTTTTCGGAAGTCGTCTTATCTCCATAACAATCATGAAAAAAGACAGTCATTCATTGGCCAACAAAAAAACATAAAACTTACATTTGTTTCGGTCACCAATCCAATATTGCCAACTTAGGGGTTCAAAATTTTGGAGTTTATTCATTTTTTTAACTTAAGTAATTCATTATTTCATCAATTGATTAAGTAATTCATGTATAATAATAATATTAATAATTTATTTATTAATATTTTAATATACAGTATTTCTACCCTATTGGGTCACCCGTGGGTATTAGGGGGTTTTTTTATCACAGTTTTTTTTTAAAAATTTGAATTCCGCACTATAAGGATTTCAGGTTTGGATAGAACTTTACAAAATTAAATTCAGGTACAAATTAACAAATTAAATTAAATAAATGAAAAAACATTATCAGTCTGGTTTAGAGGTTGAGAAACCTACCTACTGTATAAAAAATGAAATAATGAAATGAAAATACTGAAATAGATATGAAATACTGTTTAATAAATGAAATAAGAAATGAAATGTGTAAATAAATTAAAGTGCAGTGGTTATATAAAAAAAATAAGTATACAATTAGTATATAGTAAATAAATAACAATTAGTACATAGAAAATAAATTAACAAAAAGTAATAATTCATTTATTTTTTTTAGAAAAATTGTCTGGTAATTAGCGTTGGGGAGAAAAATTATTCAGGGTTGGCAACACTGGATCACTCTTTTCCTTCTCAAGATTTAATAATATTGCTAACGTTTTTAACCACTTTCTTTTTAGAGTGTATTTCTCAATTTAATTAGTTCCTCTCTATATGTTCCAATTTTATACAGTGAATTTTTTATAGAGTAGATTTAATTTTTCAGCAGTTAGGTATAATTTTGTAATTAATTTTTATACTTCTACTGAGTGGGAAGTCGAATATAAAGGAAAACGTATTAACAAACCTTGTTTAACAATACGAATACAAATGAGATGTAATGTCTGTCAGATTTGAGTGAGAAATGAGAGGGGGTGGTCGGATAAGGGTTTCCTCAGCCAATCGGAAACCAACTTAATAATGCAACAGCTAATGTGTTTGCCCTCGAGAGACTGCGCCAGAGATTAGGCCAACCTAATCACTTTTGCTTATCGGACGTCACATTTGCGGTTCCCACTCCGAATGTGAGGGTGGAATTCGCCATTTCGGGATTCGCCCGCGAAAAGGCCGAAAAGAAAGTTCGGTTGGAGGATTTAGGGGAGGGAATTTTTTGCTGACGAAGGACGTGTTTCGGAGTCTCTGTCCATGCGGGAGTTGAATTATGATATGACGGAAATCCAACCAGTTTTTCCCACTAAAAGTGACATAATGAGAAAATATTTTCCGAGGAAATTAGTTTTTTTACTTTTTTTTTAATTTTAAAATTTAAGATGTGAATCAGGAGGCAGACTGGAGTGTAAATTCATTTTAATTCCTTCGGGGAGACGAGATTTTTTTCATCCCGGAGGAAAAATTTTCTGAAAAAAGTTTGGAATTAATTTTTTTTACAGTCTCGAAACCGTTAATTTTTAAACTGTGCCGTCGATTCGACGTTTATGAGCTGAGTCCCTTTGGGAGAGAATCACTTACGGAAGTGTCAAATCAATGCAATTATACGCTCAATGTCAAACTAAAAATGAAAAGTGATTTCGTTTGTTTTGTTGTGTTCAATACAACAATCGCCTGCATAAATACATTTCGACTAATATCATTCGCACTCAGAGGTCAGAGGTCATCAAGGCACAGAGCGAAATTTCATTTTAAAGAATTAAAAAAAAATTCAGCAGGGTACCCTCAAAGAAAGAGAAATAAGTGCAATTTGCTGAGGTTTTAAATAATCCCATTATAATTTGGGCTCTCTTTCAAATTCAAATGTAAATGGGAGTTTTACGCTTTGGGCTAATTTAACAATGGTACGGTCAAAATGACTGCTCCATGTTCTTCCCTTTCCCATTCAGATATACTTCCGAGTTAAAAATAATCCACACATTTTGCTTCAATCGTTCGGTTAATGTAACTGTTATAGATTGTCCTCATTTTCGGTCAGATTGTCCCATTTTTTATGGCATTATTTTCTCTGTTTTTCCTCTATATTTTTCTTTCTGTTTTTCCTCTTTTTCCCTGCTTTTCTCTTTTTGAAAAAGACCGCCCCAAAGTGATTCTTTTGACGGTAAAGATAATTTATGATTACAAATAATGATTATTATGTAAACTCTAAAATTTACGTTGTTGTTATTATTATTATATTGCTAATACTTTAGGCCAGTGATGGCCAACCTACGGCCCGAGCGCCATATCCGGCCCGTGGAGGTGTTGCATGTGGCCCGCGGGCTAAATTTGGTACCCACCGAGCCCTCCCAGGATCAACAGTTAAAATTTGTGAAGGATAGGTTTGTGCCTCACAAAAATAAGAAGAATCGAATAAGGTGCAGTTCATAATGATTCATAATTCATAATAATTATTAATTGGAAGTACCTTATTTATTTATTTATTTTTTTGGTTTCATGGCCCAGTCGCGATGTTATCAACGGAAGTTTGGCCCGAGTAAGAAAAAGTTTGAATACCAATGGCGTACATTGTGGTCCCGCGAAATTACACCAAACTCAAGTTTGGCCCGTATATAATGATAGGTTGGCCATCACTGCTTTAGACTTTATTATTACTACTATATAAATGAAAAATCAATCATTATAAAAATCCAGCAATGATTATTATAATAGTTTCGTATTCAATATGTGCCGTATTTGGAAAGGTCCTTTCGAATTCAAAGCTGAAACCGGTGAATAATAAAATAAGTTTGAAGAGCAGAGTGGAAATATGGAAAAGCGAAAACACTCCAAAGAAAATGGTGAAAAATTTAAACCGCCCTTCCCCGAGTCTCCTTCTTCGAAAGTTCCCGTTCTGCATGAATAAACCTTTCAGAGGTTTCACGCGACTCCAAATTCTCCCGATAAAAAATCCCATAAAATGGGGGGGCATTTTTATATATTAAAACGCTTCGGGCGGTTTCCGTCACCGCAGGATTTTTAATGTGCCGCTCATTTTCCAAATAAAAATCTTTCGAGGCCTCGCCCACACGATTAGGAATTTAATTATCAAAACATTCATCCCCCAAAACGCCGCAGGGGTTGCGGGGGTGAAATGTCCGAAGAAAGTTTCCGCGGAACATTCGGATGATATCAGTGGAGAACAAAACATTCATTTCCATTTGGCAATTGGAAGAAAAATTTGGGAGGACAAAGAAAAGAGAGAGAGAGAGAGAGAGAGAGAGAGAGAGAGAGAGAGAGAGAAACAGTGAGAGGTTAATCGGGGCGGAAAACCTCGTCAAAAGCTTCCAAAATTAAACTTGTCGCTGTTTTCCTTGACCAGCGGGTTGACCACTTTGTCCCACGCCCGGAAGCACAAATAACTAATTAAGAGTCCCACTCTAAGGGTTGTTAAGCATTTCGAGTGGAATATTTGTCGCCTTTCGGAGCAGCGGACATAAAGAATTATGCGGGAGGGGGTGAATCCGTGGTGACCTCCCCTTCTAAACTGAGATTGTTGTGCTCAACGACAAATGAGCTTTGGCGGTGTTGAAATAATAATGAGGGCAAATTGTAAGACTCAATAAAAAATCGATCATTTCAGATGAGAGAGAATAAAAAAAAGATTCACAATGAAATAACGAACGACCGGACAAGCAATCAAAAATTTTTAATTTCTTCCCTTTATTCGAGTGAAGTGATAGCAATTAGAATGCACTTCAATGTATTCATGATTCTAATTATATTTTCTAAAAATCAAAACCCAATCAAAAAAGCCGAGTTTTTAATTAAATATCGGGGAATCCCCGCAAAAACAGTAAACTTTTTCCCTTTTTGAGTTTTTTTATAAAAAGAAAATACGCTGTAGCTGCAGTCATCCCCATAACGCGTGCAATCGAACACAGCCGGTGCATATGAGTGTTGCCACGGGCAACTGCAGCACGCGGTTCTCCGCTGCGGGGCGAATTAAAACAGCGCGACAGGATCGGGTGAAATCGTAAAAAGTGTAACGATGGCGGAATAACATTTGGCAAAGGCGTAATAAAATGTCGGTCGAAAGGGAACCTGAAGCGGCAGCCCTGGTGCGTTAAGAGAGGAGCGAAACGACAGCGGAAGTTTATGGCCTCGGAGGACATATTATGGAAAAAGAGAAAAAGAAGTGCACATGTTAGGTGAAATAAAACAAACGTTGGCGGGTTTCCTTGAGGAGAGCTTCAAAATTATTTATGACTGCTTTTTAGGACAAAAGCGGGGAAAGCGTTTCCTTTAAGGCACAGAAGCAGAATTCGCTGCTGCGACCGGCATTCAACAGCGGGATTATGGCGGACTTCGACCGAATTGTGTGATTTGCATCGAATTCCATCGGGAGTTTGAGTGAAAGTTTAGACCGACTTTCGACCCTTTGGTGAATTTTTTATGCGGGAAATCCTCTCTTTAATTTTAACTCAACGCCGTAATTTTTTATTTTTTCTCTCATGTTTTCTTGTTCCGCGTCCTTTTTCTTTATTGCATTCTTTCCCCGCTTTTCATAACAAGTTTTTATTTTTTACTCTCTCCGACTCTCTCTTCTCTATGGTTTTAAGTGCCTTTTTGTGCCCTTTAAACTCCTCCTCACGTTTTTATTTTCCACTTTAGTCACTATATTTTCATTTCTTTATTCGATTTGTCCATTTTTTATTTTTTCTTTTTACACTTTCACTGCCGTTATGGTCCTCTTCAACTTTCTCTTTTTCCCATTCGTTCTTTTCGATCCTCTTTTCTTCATTCATCGCTGCTATTTTGTATTTCCCATAAGTTTACATAATTTATTTATGGGTTTTTTTTTAAGAAAACGATTTCGTAATCGAAAAATTTGTAACATAAGTAAAACAATGCATTTAAATGACGTATTTGTTTTTCTTCTTTCCCGCGAAAAGAATCCTTAATAGGTGGCAGTTGACTGAGGAAAGAGAAAGTTGGAAAACTTTTTCCGAAAGCGTTTCTTTTTAATGTTATTAATCTCCTTTTAATGTTTGTTTGGAATTATTTTTCATTCATTGCCAGGCTACCTTTTCCATGTAAAAGCTTCTTAAAACTACTTTAAACCGTTTTTGGAGTTGGAAGCGACTTCCCAAATGTTTCCACTTTCACCTTTCTTTCTTTCTCTTACAGAGTTTTCTCTCAATTCGCGACCTTTCGTCAATTCTTCACTCCCTAAAATTTTTTAAGACCAAAAACTACTAAAAATGAACAGTCCTGTATTACTGATTATATTATTATATTATATTATTAAATTATATAAATATGTATTATTAATGAATTTATGAAACGAAATGGGCGCAAAATATAATATATCACATTAACAAACAAAACAGACGCACCGATTATCTAAAAAAAAAAAGCTCCACTCAGTTTGACAGTTCCGCGTGAAAGCACCCTCTGAAAATTCATCCCCCAAAGCACCCCCGATGGGTTCGCACATGGGACTTTCAAAGTGAGTTCCTCTCTGAAATCCGTTAAATCTAATGAAAAGTGCAGAAACATTTAGACCTCAGAGTGACAGTGAGTCTTAAAGCTTTTAAAAGCACTCACAGTGAATAATTCTTGAAAAGACGTCAAAGACTTTAAATGAGAGAGAGAAATCACATCTTTTCTATCGCTCCCCCCGTGTGAAAGTGAAAGAGAAATTTTCTTTTTTGCATCCGCCGCCAAGTGGGAAAGAGTGAAAGGGGCATTTCGAAAGGGGGTTTTTGTCAAAGGTTGGCAGAGGGGAAAGAAAAAAGCGGGAGGGGGGGGGATGCAAGGGGTGATAATTCATGAATCCAACACCGAGGAAAGCCGCCTTAAATGCGCTTCACGAAACCGCCCTTTGAAATATAATAACTTTGAAGTGATTAAGGCTTTATTTAATTTTTTCGCGAAAGATGAAAGAGCAGTGCAAAATGGCCGCTTTTGGGGACGAAAAGAAGTCTTCGACTGATAACGCTGAGGTTTTTTTTTTTTTTACAAAATCTCCCCTCCGTTATGTCAAACATAATAAGATTTCTTATTCTGATAAATTTAACCTATTTAAGGAAAGCATGTTTCTTGCGTCATCGTCCCGAATTTATCAAAGTCCGCTGTTGAATGCAGGAAAAATCTTTCCCGGACATAACTGCATTTATAACTCTGTCGATGAATTTTTCACACGAAACAAAGACTATTAATATATAATAAAGAGCTTTTCCTCTAATTTATGTAAATCTTTTAATAGTATTTTCATTAATAACATTACATTAAATTTTTCTGATGAAATAAATGAATAACTTTAATGACTCAAAATTCAGTCATTGAATACATAAATACTACAGTTTCAATGATAAAAATTATTTTTTCACAAAACTTTGTTCTGTACGAAAAAAAACAATTTACAGTTACAGAAAGGAATGCCATTTTACAATTTTAAATAAATAACGTTCGCCTTCTGGCGACAAAATTCATCGACTTTTTTTTTATTCCAACTTTTCCAACGTCGATAATAAATTCGCATTTCTGTTTAGTTTTTGAATTGAATTTCGAACTGTTTTCAATTTTTCCGGGTTCGAAACATACAATTCATGTATGTAACACTGAAAGAGTTAAAATCCGGGTTGGCCATAATTGGGAATGCACAAATCGGGAAATGCGAACTCACGTCTCTCTGAGGATACGTGAAAAAAGCTCCGAATTCGCTGCTGTCGGAATCCTTTTAAAATAAATACAACCTTTTCAGGAATGCAAAAAAAGGGGAGCGACAATTTAATTCCGTGAAATGGCCTTCGAGGGAGGGAGGGCGGGGGAGGGGGGAGGGGGGAGGGGAGGGAGGGGAAGAGGGGAGAGGGGAGGAAAGCAAAACTGCCAAACATTTATTATGTTAATCTAAATAAAATAAAACCGATTTTAAAGTGAAGAGAGAAAATTTTTTGATTGTTTGCTCTGTTCGTTCCCAATGGGGGTGACATTCTGCATAGTGATCAATAATTCAAATCGCATTAAAATTGAATTTTAATCTGAAATGCGCACCTGCGATGTCGATGGAACTTTAAACTAAAACTTGGCTTTCACTTGCTCCCCCAAGAAAATTTCCACGCTTTCCTCTTCCCGTAATAAATATGCTCGATTGGATATCACCCCAAACGGATTATGTCGTTTCTCCCCGTTTAATATATCACTCCGTCTATTTCCTATTTCCACGGCTGTAATATGCAACCCCAAATTTTATCATTAACTTCCTCAAAGTTGATTGTTTTGTTTCATGAATGAATTGGTTGCTTTAATCAGTGGCAGAAGAACGTGGCAGGAGTCAATCACAGTTTGTAAAATAATGACAAGAAATGTCAATGGGGGGAAAAACTGAACAGAAGAATTTGACAAGTGATTTTTTTGGCTTTTTATGATCCTTTTTTGAACTTACAAATTCAGTTTTTTAAAATTTAACAAAGAGTAAATGTAACATAATATAAATAAATAAATAATAAATAAATAAATAAATAAATAAATTTTATTTGCCTTTATATCGCCTTTCGGCATTAAAGGCCGCAAAATAATACAAATTTTTAACATAAAATTGAAACAAATTTTACCAAACTATAAAACTATACTATATAATGTAACATAATATAGTTTTGGTAATTGCCACAAAAATCTCTTTCTTTTCCTGCCATTGTAAAATTGGCGCCACAATTCCCCGAATATTTATAAAATAAGCCTCTACTCAAACACCACGAACGGCTACTTATCAAAGTAAAAAAAAATGTTGCGGCCTAAAAATAGAAGAAAACATCAGAAAAAATTCAGAGTCTGTTATATATATAAATAACAATAAAACTAAATGCGGCTTCGATATTGTAGATGAAGTGGCCGGAAAATTTTATACAAAAGGAAGTTGGCCATTTGAAAAAAGCATCACAAAAAGCCCAAAAAAAACCCATTCCCGTTTCAGGTAAGTCGCTTTCTGAGCGATTCTCGCGTTAACGGTTCTTTTTTTTTTAAATACCTCTGATTTGATGACTGCTTTTAAAAAAATAAACGCTTTTGTTTGGTCATATTTTTAACGTACTGTTACCCATTGAACTGAAGAACGCGTAAAAAAGGTTTGTCCAAGCAAAAAGCGGAAACTGACAATTTTCCCTCATTTTTTTCATCGAAAAACCCCCAACAAAGAACTTTATTCATATAAATTCACCCCAAAAAGTTACCCCTTTGGTTTTATTATGAATTCGGTTGAAAAGCCCACGCCGTCTCCGGGAGGCATGCATCTATCACAGATGTTCCCTTTCTGGCTCGAAAATTAACGAAATTAATTAGGATTTATAATTAGGGGATGACTCACCCCTTCCCAGGAAAAAACAGCAAAAAATTTTAATTTAAACACAATATTTTATGGGGAAACGGAAGGTAATAAACGTCGGAAAGCAACCGCTAACCTTTGGGAGAGTCGAGGAGGAGGGACGGGGGTGAGCGGGGGTGAAGAGGGGGTGAAGAGGGGGTGAAGAGGGGCGGAGGGGCGGAGGGAGGGGGGCCAGGGGGATGACTAATGTCAGCGGTTTTGTTTCGTGTTCTAATTCTTCAGGAAAAAATGTAAAAATTAGATGGCGAGGGAATGCTTTTGTGAAGGGCGCATTTAAGTTTCAAAGAGATCGTTGGTGAGGTGTGAAATTGGGGGTTGGGGGATGAGGGGGTGGGCCAAAGGGGCGATGCTTTGTTTTTATATCTGCAAACCGCGGTCTTTCTTCGCTTTTTCAAGGAGGTAAAGCCAACATGAAAAGGATTATTCTGAAAAGTGCTTATACAGTGTATTTTAATTTATTTCGCTAATTATCCGGGAGAGAATTTAAATATCAAAAAGATTAAACCTGAACCGGGTAAGCTTTCCTTCGTTTAAAAGGTTTCATTTAGAAAAACTTTTCAGCGATGAAACAAAAAGGCAAAATGTATGCAGGAAGAGAAGGTTTTTAAAAAGGTTCATTACTGCCGGAAGTTTTGACGGTTTGCAACGGGAAAATTTTCAATTTCAAAAGCTTTTGAATGGCCGCCTTTTTGGGGGATTTTTCGGGTTCAAAATTAAAAATTAAAAGAGGGGTTTAAGGAAACACCAAAAACCGCCAATAAAAAAAAAAACTTATCTGTCTTTGAAAATACTTTTCTTTCGACCAAAAGAAACCACCTTTTACGCCCCCGTATTTAAATTTTTAACACCCAACATTTGATAACACTTATTAAAATTTGTATTACTTCAATATACTGTATAAACTTCCACGTGTTCATACTTCAATTCATTAAATACAGAAAAGTCTAATCCGTTATAATTTCAAACCGACAAACATTTTTTTTAAAAAAAAAAGAACGATCACAAAAACTCCCAATGGAAAACGCGGAAAATTAAACACAAATAAAAAAGAAAGTTATTTTTAACAAGGGTGAAAAATTGTTAATCAAAGGTAAGGTCGAAGGAGAGACAGACGATGAAAAATGATTTATGGATCGAATAAAAAGGGAAAAATACGGAAAACTCGACTCAAACGTAAACGAAAAACGCCGGGAAAAATATAAACGGAGATTAGGGTTGCGAGGAAGGGGTTAAGGGGTAAAACCTGTTTCGCAGGACGAAAATAAACTCCTCTCGGTTAACATCATTGTAAGCCATTTTGTAAACTCATTCAAACATACCAAAATCCGCTCAATTAGGGATGGAAAATATTCGCGTTTTAACCCCAAAACTTAGGGGTTGACATGTCAGCCCGAAATCAAACCCGAACGAGTGGAAAATCCTCAGGAAAAACTCAACAGCAAAACGAGAAAGCTGCGGTTTGTTCGAAAACTCCACAAGTGAGAAATTGGAAAAGAAATTACAAATGAACTCACGAAAGCACTTTCGTGTTTGCCGGCAGGAATGGTTTTCTCAGACTGAGAATCAATTTTCTGTTTAGGGAAAACCCCCCCTTTTCGAAGAATCCAAACGAATTTTGTGCGGATAATGGCGTGCAAAGAGGGCAGTGGGAAGGAATGATAACACCTTAAGATTTTGATCGCGATATCATTTCGCGTTGCTTAATGTTCTGCGTGGGGGAGTTGATTGCTTACATCTGGTGGGAAGTATTCGACCGTTGTAGGTGGCAGTTTGCCCGAACATTTTGGCACCCGAAAGGGAAAGTCTGACCGAATTTTCCCCGCAGAAGAAGTTCCTGATATTTGATTGTATCGGCAAAAGATGAAAAATGAATGCAACATTGAAGAGTGTCAAATAATAATTGAATGTAATCGAGTATATGAAAATTCAAAAAAGCCCCCGCAGCCCTTATTCCGCCTCATTTCTTTCATTTCATCCCTTTCTGAGTTTAATCCAATGTTTCTCCATTTTAACTTTTAATAAATTTTGTCCGTTTCAGACTGGGATTTATTTTCCTTCCAAAATAGGCCGGATTCTTTCCATTTGTATAATCGCCGTATGCACATCTGCACCGCACGCCATCTTCCCTCGGTGCTTGTAAATTCTAACATAAAATAAAAAATAAAAGCAAAGTTTGGCGAAATTTAAAAAAGTTTATTCCTCCGTTTCCCTTTCTTCAATTTCTTGTGTTCCTCTTCTCTCATTTTGAGTTTTCCCGTCCTCGGTCGATCCCCCTAATTTTTGTGTCTGACTTATTTCTCTAAAATCTTTTCCTCTGTCACTTTCAGATCGAGCGCATTCCCAACCCCCTCCCCTTCTTCTTCTCTTTATCAACTGACAAAAACTTTAACGGGCACTGCTATCGAGGAAAAGCCATTAGATTTAATAACCGCCATCCGAAAAAGCGGCTCAAAAGACAGATAAAATTTAAAAGAGATCTCATCTACTCTTAGCAAATGGTTTCCTCGGTTAACTCGTATCTTCTAAAAAGACAGGAAAAGGGAGTCATAGTTACCGTAAATTCCAGAACCACTTCGCAATCAAGAACATTCCAGGTTTCGTCTCCGCCTTTGCTCGCCCTCTTCATTGCGGAACAGAATTTCAGAGACAGTGTCGGCGATAAAATGGCTTTTCTCAGACAGAATAATGGGGGAAGAATAAAAGAGAAAAAGGGGAACGCGAGAAGGAGGTATGCCGACTCAAATAATTTCCGAGCACTATTTCTAATTAAAATAAACCTGCGATCGCTTTGTTTTACGACAAATGGGAAGTTCTAAATGACGCCAACAATTGCAAAGTTTGGGACAAAGTTTCCAGCGGCAAAGCCTCACACCAGCCACTGAAATACAATGCTTTCTCCGTTCTCAGATTCCTTTTCATTTCTTTCATAAAAAAAATCCAAATCCGAATTTTATTTTTTAATTTTTCAATTTACGCCTTAAAACTTGTGTTGTATACTTTCCGCATTTCACAACACGAACAAGTACAGTATAACCTATTTCGTAGGCGTAAACTGTAAATCTCGTTTATTCGCTCAATTTAACAGACGTGATGTTATAAAATATTCAGAACGTTGTGATTGTGCTCTTAAGGAATTTACCAAATGATAGTTCTCAAACGCGATCTCGCACTCTATGGCATTTCATTTCCACTCAAGATGACAGTGAATGGCGTGTCGTGGGAGGATGTAACCGCAATGAAGAATTCAGTAAGAAACTAAGAATAGATGGAAAAACTGATTAAAGAATCTGATCGAGGAAGAGATGATGACAGAGTCAGCAAAGTTTCCCAACTTCAATACAAGTGTGTAATGAGCGGAACAAAAGCAGTGCATAATGTCACAGCCACAGTGGCAAAACTTGTCTCGCTCTAACCAATAAGCCAAAACGTTTCGAAAACCCCCATTTCAGGTCATTAAACAAACCGTACGCCCTTCACAACTTCACACAATGTAACAGCACACAAATGTAAATCACCTTTGCTGTGGGAGAATAACGACAAAGCACAACTAAATAAATAATTTTACTCAATTTATGCATCGAATACGCAACGAATTCCGCCTTACAAATAAAACTTAAAAAATGAAAATTCTTAAAATGCTTTTTCATCCCCTCCCGATCGCCTTTCCGTTTTCTATAACGCCGCGCTGGAAAACTACCCCAAACTGTTGAAGGAATAGACGGCGTTTTTAAATGGTGACAAGCTGTTTCAACAGTAATTTATATAGGGTGTACTTACTTTTATAGCGCAAGAGATAACCTCCCTTGACTGGTTTCGCCATGCCTGCAACAAAACAACCGGAAATGAATTTCCTACTAAATCATTTTTCAGTCGCTTAATGGAGAATAAAACGTGAATAAAAGTTCCAGTCGGCCAAGGACATGAAGGGAGAAAGCCGGAGGGGTAGGAGAGGGGGAGGGGGAGGGAGCAGAAGGCATAAAAATTGCCCGGTTTTGAGGAACTCGTAAATCGATTTTATTTTGTATTTTATCTCGTTTCTGAGAAAACTGCACTTCGAAGATCGGATTTTGGGGAGATGTCATCGATTGAAAATCGTTTCAGAGTTTTAAAACTATTCTATTCTCTCCGGATGGGTGCATTTATTCACCAAAAAGTATTTTATAATGGTATATAATAAAAGTGATGAAATTAATATTCCTTAACTTTGCTTTTATGTATTTTTTAATTTTCCCGTGCCTTTCTCTTTTATTGAACACTCTGCTGGTACCAGCTTCTTCTTTATTATAGGAAGAACAAGTTTGTTTTTATTCACATTTTTTATCCCTTCCTTTTTTTTCTTTATACACGATAGTTTTTTTTTAATTTCTATATCTTATTCTTTTTAATATTTATATTATACTTAACCCTTTGCAGTGGTATAAAATTAGGGGATGGGTATGTATTGGTCGGAATTAATTTCTTTGGAAAGAGCAGGGATACATATACATAATATTAAGTAATATTTAGTCATATTTTAACGAGAGAGAATCTCTAATTACTCATAAATACAATTTATAAAATATTCTTTGTATCTGAGAACGTTGTCGATATTGTTACATTCAAAAGACGACACCTCTTCGTTTTCTCCAATCCTGAAAAGGTTCCCATAAAAAGAGTTTAAACTGATATAAAAACGCATACAGTATATATTCGTATAGTTCCTTGCTGTGGTGGCTGAGAGTAAACATACGACCGCTAAGGGTTAAATATATTAAAAAAACATTTACAAGCAAACCAGGGGAAAGACAAATGTTATTAATACAATCTCACAGGAAGCGATAACAATTGTTAAAATGCAATTTATATTAATATAAACCGAGTTCAAAGATAAAAGTCATAAAGGTAAATATAATCTAATGCAGTGATCACTTTGACCACTGCCAACACTCAAAGGAAAATCCCGCACTGAAGGAAATAAGGGTAAAGAGTAGGCGTACCGTTCACAAAGGAAAACCTCTGACGGCTGAATGGCCGTAAGAAGTCAAGTGTGATGAAGGAATCAAGTTCAGGGAGAGATAAAAGGAAACAGAGAAACCTCTTACGGGGGGAGACGACAGAAGCCAAAGGAAACGCAACAGGAAGTTAAACAATGAAAAGCTGTAAATAATTTCGGGTTCGATAAACAAGTTTCAAAGCTAAATGCAAATTTCTCAAGGGGACAAAGCAACAGCAGTGCAATTAACACCAAGACTGAGCAACGGTTTCAAAGGTCATATTCATCAGTTGCCTCGAATCACTGGGGAGGGCGCTCGGGGAGCAGTCATTTTGAAAATTCCTTTCAACTCCCAGAATTAAGCAAAAAGAATTTCCCAATTTCATAACCTGAATAGTTGAAAGTTCGCAATGGAAAGACGTGGAGTGGGGCTGAAGGGAGGAACTTCTGCTGTCACTCTTCCACGGAGAGCCTCTCGGGGGATGGAAACCAATAGCGTGTCAGCAATTGGTCTCCTCTCGGGGAATAAAAGACAGACAGTGTTGATGTCTGCTCGAAAGTGAAGTGTCTCGTTTTAATTTTGCATCAAAGTCCATTCGTTTGAGGGGGTATTGAAGCTTTCGAGCTGTGGTCAACAGGCATTTGTGCATTAATAATACTCTACAGTTTTATAATTATAAATAAATTCAATCAATCTTTATTATTTTATTCAACTTAAGGTCGAATAGACGGAAATATCAAATTAATATTCGATCATTTCCCTCCATCTCATTAATTTTGGACAACCGGTATTTCAACAAAGAATAACACCTCGTAATTACATTTCGCCCTCGTCAAAGGTGTTAATTGAAAGAAAATACACAAAAGATGTCGGCCTTAGTATAGTCGAACCTATTTAAACGGCCATTGAGTGCGAATGACGCATTTTGCTTAGTCTTTGTATTTATTGTAACCGTTTAATAATCTGGAGAGTAACAAAATTATAATAACAAAATTGCGGTTTTGCGGTTTCATTGAAAAGATACTAAAATATATAAAATTACGTAAATATGTTGTGAGGGTAATTTAAGGGGTTGAAACTCTTTTGGGAGGACAAGGAAATGATAAACACATATATAATATCTCTCCCCCATTCATTATCACAATTGAATTCGAACATAACGTGCCACAAGTTAAAACACGCAATAAAAATATTAATAAAAAACAAATCATTGGGAAAATTTTCAGAAGGTTTCAATATGGCGCCCAACGTCGCCAGTTGTCTCCTTCCTGATTCCGTTTAATTATCTACCTATTTATCTGCGGTTTCTTCTGAACAATACACTACTATCACTACACCAATTACTATAATAATTGATTCAATAAAAAATAAGAGGAGTTCGACTGTTGAAAAGTTTCTTCCACGAAAGCCAAATGCATGAATACAAGAAAAGTGGCCTCCCTTTCCCCCTGAAGATCTGACACCCTCCATCTTCACCCTCTTCTTAAGAAGAGAAAAAGTAAAAGAAAGTATTCGCGTGAAGTCACCTTTGAACTTAACCCTTTTCAATTTTATTCTGCGGGCGCGTCTTCCTTTGGAATGCTTTATTTTTACTTTTATCGAAATCTTTTCTCACTTTGTGCCTGTATAACATTCCTAGAAGGCAGGAAAAGTTAAAAGTTTACACTTCCAGTGAGTGCCTCTCTTCTGATTCCGCATTCCTTTGTGCAGCGGCGGAATAACGCGGGAATTAAATATTTGACTTATTTACTGAAAAGAACTCCTTTTTAAGTTCGATGAATAATGAAAGTACGGCCGAGTTCAGTTATTTCTTCCTGTGAAGAAACCCGAGTATGACTGAGTGATTAACCAAAGCCAATTTATTACTGTTTTCATAAGATATAATTCCCTGCAAACAATGCCCGTTAGGAAAAATAATTATACTAATTCACGGGGTTTATTAAAAAATCATAACAGAAGATACGCCCGAAGAATTAAGACTCCTTTCTGTTTTAGTGTAATAATCTTAAATTTGAAAGAGAATTCAGAGTGAATACTGTCACACAGGCGAATGTGGAAAAGAAACTGAATGAATAATTCAATGTTAGGAAACGAACCTTAATTTTACGGCTTCCTATATAATTTCTTTCTATTTTCGGTTTTCATCTCGTAATGGAAGACATACATTATGCAGGGTCTACTTTTTAAGCAGAAAGGAGGACGAGCCCAAGTCCAAAGGTAAAAACAAGCTGACATAATGTTTTTATAGCAAAATGAAATTTCTCTAAATCTTATTATGTTAATGGAGCGAACATTTTTTCAAATGAAAAAATGAAGAGAGGGATTGCATTGTTCACAGTTGTTATATTAAACGACAGCAATTCATTCCTTTTGATGGACTTAACGAGAGAAAATCCTCTCCTGCATGCGGTACTGCTCCAAACTGGCGATAAATTAAGCCACCTACACGGCGAAAAGATTACGAAGCCTCTTG
The DNA here is from genome assembly GCA_028293925.1 of Brueelia nebulosa. NCBI lineage: Eukaryota > Metazoa > Arthropoda > Insecta > Psocodea > Philopteridae > Brueelia > Brueelia nebulosa. The sequence continues at coordinate 223,249 of JAQIBA010000081.1, forward strand.
AAAAATTCTTTGAGATTTATCTTGGGAAAATCAAATATCCAGTAAGGGAAAGAAATGGAAAATGAAAAGAAAAGAAAATAAAGAAATATAAGTCAGAGAAGATAGAATTTCAGAGCAAAAATGAATTTTGGGAGGAAATTTCTCCGAGAAGCGCTCCATCTCCCAGTCGGATGAATGTTATACTCCCTCAGGTTCGGGAAGGTTTCATCCCCTCCAACAACCTTTTCCTTTCTTCTAAAGCATTTTCACAAGATTATCTATTGAAAACAGTTTTTGTGCTGACTGATAATTTGGGTCTCCATTAACAACAGATCACAACTGGGATTGTGCAACTCAAAATCAAACACTGTATTATCTTGGATTTGTGCAAAGAAACAAAGACAGATAAAAGCAGTTGAATTTTCTCAACCCTCTTCTCAAATCGGCAAAACAACCCCGAAATATCAATATCACAATCAAAAACTTAGTTTTAAATCCAGAGAGCGCGATGACGAAGGAAATAACCGGAAATTTAATGAGAAAAGCAACCAACGCAGAAAATAATTATAAATCCACCATCACCGGACATCCCTCACTCCGAAGCGGAGTGCTGAAAAAAATGTTGCCAACTTTTATCATGCGAACTTGTGAAAACAAAATTTCTCCGCCCCTCCCCGCGCTCCCCCTTTCCCCCTAAACGTTTCCCCCAAAATGAATTGTTATGGAAAAAAGAAAAATGTAGGTTCATGGGAAGATGAATAAAGAGGATAGACAAGCTCTCAAATGTGATGCATGGCCTGTCAGTGGCGGATCCAGTCGATAAGCCAGGCATTCACGGTTTTAATTTCGCTCCCGGATTTAATTAAGATAATTCCGGGAAATCCTGCATTTACGAGATTCTCTGTCTTTTTTTTTTATTTGTTATTCACATTTTTACTCCGCGTGTGCACCGGATTTAAGTTGATTTAAATGCTTTGCGCATACAGTTTCCCCGCTTAATACCCACAATCCTTTTAAGAGACAAGATTTGTGATTTTCTTTTAGAAATTCATTAAACGATAACATAACAGAGCACTCGTTCTGATGTTTCTCTCTTTATTTAAATATTAAAAAAGGAGACTAAGATGTAAAGCTCTGTGACTCAATTATAATACCAAAATGTGATAAATTTGTTGTACGAAATATGTCAGAAACATTTCGTCATCAAAATGGAAGTATTCCAATAAGTCAAAAATACAACAGATTAATGTATTATTATGTATGATATGTATATCAAGTATATACGATATAATGTATACGATTACGTATTTGAAGAAGCCATTTCGAAATCGAATTGATCCACCTCTGACAGGAAATTGATTAAAATCAAAATTTCAGAATGTAAATTAGGTCATTATGGGTCCGAACCTTTCTTAGTAAGGTTTCCTCCGGAGACGGTCCTGAATTCCTCAGCACTTATTACCCCGAAAGGCCACGAATGAGGCTCTGGAATATTGAAGCAATCAGTCTTCCGCCTCTTTCGACAAAGAAAAATGTTCTCGGAGGAGATGTTCTCAAACGACAATCAACTTGTGGCCTCTCGAGGATATAAAAAATTAATTTTACATTTCCATTTATTTATCGCGTCGTCTGCTCCTTTTTTTGCTTACATTTCATTAGCCGACGGCACATTGCCTCCGTCTGCCCTACGGGTGGATGCGTAAACGTTCTGACACTGGATTCACATGAAGGGGTAACAAATGTTTTGATGTTATCGCTTTGCCAGTGGAAAGAAAAACTTTTCTTTTAAACGCAGCCAAAGGTTTTTATGATAAGAAAGCGGAATGCGGAACTGTATTCATCCCTCTTTTGAGTGCACAGAATTTTAAAAAAAAAAGGCAAGTTTCCGCTTTTCTTTCTGTTTATCTTTTTTCATTGGGTGTTAAGTTATTTCTAAGTTTCCTGATTTTTTTTTTATTTTAAAGATAAATTGGACTTTCATAAAGTTAGAAATTTTCCCTTTAAAAAATATTTATTTTCTGATCATTGAAGTCTAAACATATTTTTGTAGGCGCAACAAATTTTTATATTATTTTTTATATATTATTTCCAACTGAAAATTGTTCGCGATAACACGCAGTGCTATTTCAATATATTTCTTCCTTATAATATGAGAGAGGACGTATATTTACAGAATTAATAGAAGATACAACGTTAGTTTTAAAATATTGCAATAATTTGTTTTTTTGTGTTCAACAAAACTACGTAAATGTATTTGTTCCATTACAACAGAGAAATAAAAATTATTATTATCGTCATTTTATTTATATAATTATGTAGAAAATGCCCCAAATCCGTTCCGCAGTCGTATTCCAAAAAATCGCTCACATATTTCTAATTTCAACGGGGATGGAATTTTTAAAATGAATTCCTCCTCATTGTTCGGAAATTTTCCAGAAACATTCAGAAAGAGTTTTATGGGTGCGGTCGCCGTAATTATCTGGGAGGAAAATGAATGTTTCCCCCTCCGCCCTCCCCGAAGGAGACGGGAACGAGACGGGAACGAAACGGGAACGAGACGGGAATGAGGAGGACAATTTCTTAATGCAAAGGGCGCAGACAGCTCCCAAATTTATATTTCGATGACTCATTTGTTCTAATAAAAGATTCAAAAGGAGGGAAGGAAGAAGTCAAAAGCCCGAAAGGTGGGGAGGAATTAAACTTGTCATTTCTCTTGTCAGATTTGGAAAAACTCCCGCCAGGAAAGGTTGAAAATTCCGAGAAAATATTAATAATTATTTATTCATTTATAGAGTCTCAAGAATAGGAATGTGAGTGGAGACACCTAAGATGGAACTGCAGAGAGGGGAAAAGAGAGGTAAAGAGTGGTATTCTTCGTTAATTAGTCTGAGGTCTAACCGTAGGAAAGTTAGGAAAATTGCACTTGACGTGATCTCGTTTATTTCCTGACGTCGAGTCATTAATGCCGACATGAAAATCTTGAGGAAATTTTAATGTCAAAGCGATAATTTCCGGTTTTTTGTCGACGTCTCCGCAATGTGTCATCGGCCATGCGTTTTCAATTTTTTCCCAGCCGGGAAAGGAGCAGAAATGGATTTGCGATCTCCGACCTTTCCACGGATTTATTTTTGAATTTCTGACACGTTCCCAATATTTTAACCTCGAGAAAGTTTGACACGTTGGAAATTAAGTCTCCATCCGCGCTTACAGTAACACTCCTCGCGTTACTCTAAAAGATGAAATACCGGCGACAGCTCAAGTGATAAGTGTTTTTCCAATGAAATTTTCACTTCGGTGATAAGGAAAAGGGCACAATATGTACGTGGTCAGATTTTTCTCGCAACTTTTCCTTATTCAGAGACATGTGAAGGGAATGCAGAAGAAGCAATTCCACTTGACGTTTCCGTGACACTCATAAATTGTACCAATCACTTCCTTTCAGGGCGAAATGACACGGATGGGCATAAAGGCGAAAACTTCAAACTGGTGAATAATTAAGCGAAATGAAGAACATTCTTCGAAACATAAAAAGGTCTAAAAGCACGCATGACTTGCATTTCCCCGGAAACAATATGCAGGAAAATCATCACATGAAGCAAGGGAGGAATGATAAATTACTGCAGCCTGTTAGCACCCTGCAAAGAAATATGTTTCGGGAATGACTTACTCTCTTATTCCCGATCGTTCCTGAAAGGGTGGAAGGTAGAGCCAAGAAAGCTTTCCTTCTCGAATAAATTAAATAAATTTTTTGGTAAATTGTACTTGAAGCGCCAAAATCTGGTTCCACACAGGGCTAAAGACTGTCAAGGACAAAGGGGTAGTGCTGGCAGGGGTCCAATTCCCGGTCACGAGCGTATTTTTTAAGAAATGTGGCCTTTTGTGTGGAGTGGTAGCGGAAACACCCGGTCTGAGAGATTAAAAAATAAGAATAAATTTGTTAAAAGAAAGATGGGGAAGATGTTGAGGTCGGAAACAAGCAAAACGGGGAAAGAAGCAATAAAACAAAAGATTATTCCTTTTCTTTTATAAATTATGAGACGAAGGTTTTCAAGAATGAAAATCCAAAACCCTTCATTTTTATTCTCAGACTAAAATATAAGGCAAAACTTATGTATAATCATACGTAGGGAAAAAGTTAATAAGTTTAAAAAACCCTCATTATCTTTCCGGCATTCTCTCCGTTTTCCTCAAAGGATGACGAAGGACAATAAAAGGAAAGAATCCTTAACAATAAATTCTACCTGTGCGATTGGCATTGTTTAATAAAAATCCACTTCCTTTTGTCAAAATATCCCAATTTTCATTCATTACAGAGATTCACATTGCTCTTTGAAAAAGGATTTAAAATTACGGCCTTTTTACTTAATTTTAATTAAATTATTTGGCTTTTATTGTACTACAAATCTAATTACGAAATATGGAAATGTATAATATATCATATATTGCTGAGGAATTTAGAACGAAAGGGTTTGAGAAATTTTGCTGAAAAATAACTCACAGTGAACTCCGAATCATTTGCAGTATCATTTTAACCATTACGGTTATTTAGCAGAGTTAAACATAAAAAAATAAAAGATTTAAATAATCCGAACCATCAAAAACTTAAGTTAAATAAAGTAATACAATTAGAATAAAAAGATTATAAAATCCTATAAATAATTATGATAAACATTATATTAAAACAACTGTCAGAATGTCCGACAAAAGTATGGGAAATATTATTATTTATCTGATAATCCGGCATCTATTTAAGAGACAACTCCTCCATCAAAGAATAAGGGAAAATAGAATAAATACAGTGGAATCTCCTATAACGCGGTGAGTGCGTACCGCACTATGAGAGACTGAGAATTAGTGGAAATCACATGATTCGTAGGGCGTTATATGGATACCATTTAATTCCAAAGACAAAACAAAACAAGAACTCAAAAGGGTATCAAAGGCAAGCCGCCGACCGTCCATTTCCGAGAATTCGAACCTTCCGGTTTTTCTAGAAACTCGTTATCGATTATTCTTAGCTTATGAGAAGACGTATATAAACTACTGTGTGTAGAGTTGTAAGAGTATTGCGTTATAGAAGGGCTGTCGCAATTTCAGTACCGCGTTATATAGAAACCGCGTTATGGGAGGGTCGACTGCATATAAATCCGTTGTCCATTATATAGTGTGGGTGTTCACAGTTAATGTTTCTTTATAATGAAAAATGAGAAGAAAGAAAATTCCGCGAGCAAATTGAAAGCGTTCGCAAGGACAGACCGGAATCAATTCCGGGAGCAATTTAACAAGAATAATGAGGGGATTCAGAGCAGGAACAAAAAAGAATTAAACAGCGGAAGAAAAATGAGGTAAAACTTGAGGAAAAGAGAAAGAGTTTTCCGCGAGCGAGAGAGGGGAATTCCACCTTACACCCCTTTGAAAATTATTATTGAAGTCACGTTTTCAGTTGAGACCAACCCCTAAACAAGATTGTGTACTTAATACTTTTCTTTTATGCATTACTTAATTAATTATGCAACCCCGGGCTGCTTTGGACACACCCCCTCATTACTTGAGAACCAGACATACTTTTCCCAAAATGGGCTGTTGGAAAATATTTCATTTTTTATTTGTTTGATCTCTCGCATGAGCAGACCACACCAAAAGAGTCCATTTCCAGCGTTTGTGGATTTCCTTTCGGATATTCACTGAGCTGAATGCTAATTCTAAGTTTGATGCCGCCTTTTTGACAAGAAAATAAACTCACCTGGCTGACAAGAATACCGGTAAATGCCGTCCGAGCCGGCGGCAGCCCCGGTGAGCCGCATGCAGGAATGCTTGAAGGGCCCCGTGGTTGCGTCCTGGCCGTTCGCCCTACAGCATTCTTAGGCGAGTATTATGAGCGGGATTAGGAGTAAAGCCGCTGTGCTCATCTTCTAACAACTTTCCCCGAAGTTTTTCTCCTTGTTTAGGTCATTTGTCTGGAAATAAGACAATTAAGGGCATTAAATCGGCCGAAGAGGGGATTTCAGGTGATTCGAAGGAAACCCGACAAGTGGGGATTACCGTGAAAGTGTGCTTAAGTGGTGGATATTAAAACAGGCAAAGGGAAATGGAAGTTGGAAGATCAGGGTGAATAAATGGTGCAATTTCGAGGAGCACCAATCGAGTTTTGAGTATGGGAAACGAAGAGGAAGTGAAAAAGAAATAAGAAACCCCGAAAAACAAGCCGGGATCAGTTAGTCCAATTTAATTTCTTTCCGGCTTTTGCCTTTTCTAGAAAATTTCGGATTTGGGTTTTCTTAAGCACTTCCGTTAAACTAAGAGAACTGAAATATAATAAATTTTTCCGAGAAATTCAGCACCGCCATATCCGTTCCGCCTTTTCTTAGACGGGTTTTCCAGTTATGAAGTTTCACAAGCCCAATCCTTTTCGGGGAAACAATAATAAATAAAAACTTTTTTAAAGAAAATTTAATTTTCGGAATCAAAAGCGTTTTTTTTTTCCTTTTTTACGCTCTCAATCCTTTTCCTTTCTGTTAGAGAAATTAAAGAAAAATTATTTTTACGCCAATACAATTTTTTTTTGACTTTGAGAAACATGAAAAAGGCATTAAATGAAAATGTCGATTGGAAAATAAAAATCCGGAGACTTAAATTTTCTTGCTTTTTTATACATTAAGACCAACCGATAACGAATTATTATTTATTTCATTTTATTATAAAAAATATTAATTTATGTTGTTATCATGTTTCTTAGATCAGCAGTTAAAAAACGAAAACACTAATAAATTTAAATAAATATAATTAATAATAATTATATATAAATTAATATAAAATTAAATTACATTAAAATGAATTAATAAAATGAATAAAAATAATAACAAAAAATTTAAATTTTCCTTTTTCCATGAATTTTTTTTCAGGTACCATAATTGAAACATTTGTTGAAAAGTTTCAATTTCCTCTATTATTTGGCGTTATCTCTTTTTTTCTCACTTCCTTAGTTTCAAGCGCCATTATTTTTTAGTTCCTGCACATTCAAAGTTAATTTCTTAAGAAAAAAATAAATCACTTTTTATGGAACGTGATAAGAACCAGCTTTAATAAGTATAAAAGGATTTGCATGCCACGCCATTAAAATTTCTTCCGCTTTTCTTTCGAGCTTTCGAGGTCGGTCGCCATTTTAATCTCGAGTGAGAGGAAATCGCCAAAAGAATCACTGCGGATGGGCGGCCAAAGTATTTGGCCGAGAGATAATGAAGATAGAGGTAAATTAAAAGGTATTTTTCTTGATTTCTTCGAGACCTTTCTCAGCTATCTCAGTTATATTTTATTTTCCCGAGATAAGAAAGCAACTTAAAACGCAAGAAAAATAAGGGAGAAGTTTAAGGGGAGAAGACTTTCATCCTAAAATTTCAAAAGAGAAAGATAAGAGCTCGTGAAGCCGAGCCAATTCGGTTGGTAATCCTGCGGTGTTTATTCAGATCGTGAAAAGCCGCACAAACAGGCGGTGGACGGCATTTATGCCAGAATGCTGATTCAGCTGGGAAAAAAGAAAAATGTCTAACTGACGGAACGAACCTCTGAAAAAACATACTGGAAAAAGTTTATATTAAACTACAATAATAAGAACTAATTAATAACTAAATAAAAAAATTAATTAATTAAAATAAAATGAAAAGTGATGAGAAGAAACGGCAGCTCTTCACCATTAACGATTATCTACGCTTACACGAGATAATAACAAAGGGAAAGAAATGCAAAACAAGTACAATGAGTACAATAAAAAAAAACGGTGGATGTAAAACAGTAAAAAAAAAATAATTAAAACGAGGTTTAAACTTTGTGTGGAAAGAATTTTCACATGCACAAACGACGACAACCCCCGGGGGAGGCTATTTGTAAAGAATTTTTAATTCCGGGAAACCTTTGTCCGGTTGACAGACCCCAACAGAGACAAATAAACGGTTTGGCAATTTCCAAGGGGTAGTTTCTTTGATTTGGTGTCATCTTTTCCATTAATTGTTCGCCGAAGGGTAAAATGTCGATAAAAGAAAAAGAAATTTCCACATTGGTTCGAACTCAGTTTCAACCCCCACCCCCCGATCGAATCCTCGAGGTGGTTGACTGAATCCCGGACTCAGCGATCTGTAATATATAATAAACGAAAGGCATTTCATATAACTTTCCGGTCTGATTCGCGAATCAAATTTCATAATTTTCCTCGGAGAAAACTCAAATTTTAATAACGATAAAGAGCAGGTGACTCAAACGCATGCCGCGCATAATTATTTTGTTTTAATTAAAACACTCTTCCACCGGATTTGAAATCATTTATGGAGGATCAGAAAAGCGATCCGAAACAATTTCGTGGAAATTCTTTCAGAAGGGTCGCAATATTTAAATTCGTCCGAAAAGTTTAAAGTAAAAACAAACAGAATTTCGAATCGCCTTGAGGGAAACACTTCTGATAAAAGTATTTGATGGCAAACCGAGGAGTTAAGTTAATAAGCCCAAAGGGTTGACATCCCCCGGAATAAAGCTCTCATCGTTGTACTTTCATGACCTTTGCGTTAATGGGGTAGAAAATCAGTTACGCCAACTGTCGGACCTCTCATAACAAACAAAATCCGAACTTCAGCGATTCGTTCCTCATAAGAATTTAATACAAACAACCCTTTCTCAAACTGGTCTTCCTTTTTTGTTGAGGGAGCAGGTTTGAATTAGGACCAATTTATTTTGGAATTTTCCTCTTTGAGACAGAAATTTACGGAATAGTTACCAAAGCCAACAATGCACACCGACAGGAAGAGCCGCTCGTAAATAACTTCACATTTCCCTTTTTCATTTGTGCAATCGAACTTTTTTTGCTTGGAAGATGAATTTCTGACTTTGTATTATAAATCTTTGCCTTGGCTTAGGATGAATCTCGAAAGCTTTCACTGTTATTAAGATAAGACCGGAGCTTTCTGGGAGCCCACCGAATTGGGAAAAAACCCGAGGGTTGTTAGAATATTCACTGACTACGGCGTCAATCTTTATGGGACCCTTCTGAGGCGTACACTCCGCTCAAATTCACTAAATCAACTGCTCCCGACAGTTTTATGGATCGCGACCAACCAACCCTTCTTGCACCCCCTCCCCCTCCGGTCCAACCAGGTATCCCTCTTTTTGTAACTTTCGATGATTCCATCTTTTCCCTAACAAAAAAGTTTTCCCCGTAAAAACTAAAACTTATTTCCAATAAAAACTCGGAAAACAGGAAAACTTGATTAATTTTAAATAAGTGCGGAACAAATCGTCTTTGTATGAAAAGAGTAATTTTTAAAAAAAAGCTCATTTATTTCAGTCGAAAAATTGTTAATTTTTCATTAATTTATTTTTAGAAGTTTTAAATTAAGAAGAGGTAATTGAATGATTTCGTTGCCATAACTTGGAGGGATATGAGTTTCTTCAGAAACTTTTTTATTAAGCCGAAGGGCGCAGTTTTCCAGGAATAACAGTTGGGACTTGAAAAGTAAAAACCGATTGTTCCGGGTGATGAAGTCTTACTTTGAGGAGGAACTTGCTTGTCCCCTCCCGTTCCCCACCCAACTCGATCAGCTGAAAAAGCGAGGAGGAATGTTATAAATTCCAGGCACGGCACATATCTCGGTTCAGTAAATTATTTCAGCAGAACAATGCCTTATGAGTGTGGATTCACAACAGTCGCATTTTCGTAGAATTAATAACAGGAAAGGATTCAGTGGCGGCCGGAAAAAGCTGTCGTCATAACAAAAATATGCAGCAGAGTTTATGTTTTATGAGGAAAAATTATGAACGAGTATTGAGTGATGGAATTGAAGCTTTCGCTGTAGTCGAATTTCAAATTAAAAACTTTTCGAGCTGGAGATTGGAAATTCCTCTCAAAATCTCAACAATTTGAAAAACAACTGCAATTTTCAACTCCGTTCTGACGTTTTTAAAATCTTAACACTAAATCATTTAAAACAGTGATGGCCAACCTTTCATAATAAGGGGCCAAACTTGAGTTTGGTGTAATTTCGCGGGCCACAACGTATAAGAAAATTAAATATAAGAATTTAACATTGAAATTATTCTCCATTGACCCCTTATTATTAAACGGTTTTTAAACGGTTTTATATTCAACTTGGTTTTCGTGTCTGTCTGTCTGTCTGTCTGCAAAGACCGAGAATGAAAACTTTGAAGCGATATTTGACCGATTTCTTTCAAATTTTGCAGACACTTTCGTTTTGGTGGAAAATTCAAATTTCTGCAATTACTTTTTAAAATAATGCTCAGTTAAAAATAAAAAAAATTCCCAAAATCTAATTAATTGCTCAATTTACGAGTCCCTAAAGGAGATAACCTTATCTCAGGCCGATAAATGAGCAAACCGCGCGCATTGTAAATAAAACCGTTTAATATAATCCACTATCACTCCTTTACAACTCAGATAAAAATAATAAAAATAAATATAATAATATTGCAACCCTCGGCAATTTTGTCCGGAGATTGAACTCCACACTGAGTGCTTTTTAGTTTTATGTTTTTCCTTGTAAAAATAAAAGAAATAATAACATAAAACTAAAAAGTAAAAATAAAAAAAATTTAAATGAACTAAAATCACCAAATACGTATGTGAATATAGAAAAGAGCGGGCCACAAGCAACGCCTTCACGGGCCGGATATGGCCCGCGGCCCGTAGGTTGGGCATCACTGATTTAAAATTATTGAATGACTTCGCATTTAACAAAAGGATGACACAGAATACTTTTGACGCACACAAAAAAATACACCGAAACAATTATTACAATTGAAAAGGTTTTTAAAACCGTTAAAATTCTGTAAAGTTTTTTTACCTCTAAACACTCTAAAGATGGAAAACGTAGAGAATTATATAGACATTAAGAGATAAATCAAATAAAAGATTTTACCAAAGTTCAAATGAAATTCAAATAGAAAGAAACGTTAATTTTCAGAACCCTTTTAAATTTAAAATTAAAAATTCAGTATACAATTCCACATAATTAAATGCAATCTAACGACACTTGAGGTGATGGCAAAGTCTGCGTTAAGTTTTCTCACACGTTATCTCACACGCAAATGTGCATTATCTCCTCACTAACTGGAAGGAGATACACATGAAAGTTTGCATAATCTTTTCACAGATGGCACCGCTCCCTCATTCGAATATTGCCAACATTTTACGGGCACTCAGGTGATGAATGGCTCTTGAGAATGGAAAAACTTTCCTTTGGTGAGGTTTATTAATCCTCGGGTTCTGCGTAAGCGCTTAGATTAACCGCAACTTAGTAAGCGAAATCTCTTAGTTCGGACGTTATACTCGAAAACGGTGCCGTTAGTGATTTATGGGCCATTTAAAGTATTAAATTCAGATTAATAGGGTGGAAATGATAAAAATTAAGTACATGAAAAAATATCAAAATCCTCAACTTCCCTTCGGTGGAATTAAGAACACCACAACTGACATAAAAACTGGGGAAATTTTCGCTCAACTAACTTTTTAAAAGGGGACTCAAAAATAAGCTTAAACTATCAAAAAGTAAAACAGGCGATTTGGTGAGAGCTTTACGTAATTACGCTTGTAATTTCAGCAGTGCTTCCACAATTTTTTTTTTTCTCAAGAGAGAACGGTCATTTATTAATATTAAGTTACAATCATCTGGCGATTTTCGGAATAGGGGTTACAAATACATTCACCCCATTTCAAGGGCAAGAATTTCGGCGTGTTCAATGGAGCTGTTGTGCAATTTCCTTTTCTGACTCCCTCCCGCTCGTTTATTCAGCCGACATTTAGAAATTCTCATTGGGTAGTCAACAGTGGAACCACAGAGGTAACAAACCGTCAAAAACTTGTTAGTCAACTTACTGCCACCCTTATTGAATTCAGCCCTTAACTTCCCCTAACTCGGTTTTTTGCTGCATTTGCTGTTTCCGCTTTTACTGCACTGCTTTCTTTTTTTTCTATTTAAATTTTCTTTTAAATTTGATTTTTTTTTCAAAACTTTTGTATAGTTTTTCTTTTCAATTTTCACCCCAAAACCGTTTTGGTTTTACTGAAACTTACGAGAGAGTCAACAGGAGCAGGGAAGTTTCGTGCAAAAATTACTTTATCTCATTCGAGAGTTCATCAAAATTCGAATTTAAAATAATTAATTATAATCTGAAAATGTATCACAAAATTAATTTTCGCCTAAAGCGCGGGGCGATCGAATGAAAAATCAACTTTTCTGCTTTATCTTTATTTGATCATTCCACTTTTCTGAATTTAAAACCTCTGCTTCTCTTTTATCCGTTATACATTCATCTTTTCTGTTCTTTCTTCTTTTAATCTATCGACTTCTAATAATCATTCTTAGATGAACTTTAAAGCTCGCTTTGTTACTTAAGATGAGCTTCCAGAATTTCATTAACAAACTGAAAACAGAATACCGCTTTTTTATGTAAAGGACATATCGTTACAAAAAAAAATCCTTATTCAAATTCGACTTATAAATTACACTAATCAATAGATTAATTAATTTAAATAATTAGGGCAAACTATGAATCCCATCAAAATTATACATAATGCAGTTTTATACTCGAAGTGTATGTTTAATATATTAAAATTAAATTTCGAAAAATAATGAGAAAGAGTGAATTATAAGCCATTCTGATTTAAAAATTACGCCCTAGGAAATTATCCAAAAAAAAAACAGAAATTGGAAACTGATAGATAATTCAGAGACTATTCAGATAATCTGCCGTTGGCAACATCTAATGCGATCTAAATATTGTGAATATTTACCGAAGATGGCGAATGCACACTATCAATCAACTCCAGTCTAAGTTTTGAATTTTTTCGGATTATATTGTGATGAAAACGTGAAAAGCCGAATTTGCGTTCGCGAACGTTTGCTTAAGAGAACCGTTCGGTTGAAACTGAATGGTTGGATGCTGAGAAACTCGCAATTTGAACGGGCTCAATTTCACGGGATTCCAACAACATGTTTTGTTTTCCGGGGAGAAAAAGGGGTGTGTCAGAGGGGGTGATTTTGGAATTTTTATTGCTATTTCGCTCTCGGAAAAGTTCAGGTAAGATGTCACTTCCCACCAACAACTGCCATATAATCCGCTAAAAATGAGAAAGAAAGAGACGTAACATAAAAATAAGAAAAGGTATTTGTTAAAGTTATTATTAAACAAATTTTATACATTTATGCAAAACTAATGCAATTACGCGCAGACGAAGGATACAGTATAATGGAGCGAGGCATCAAAATTGGTTTAAATCAGAATTTTAACCGAATATGATTTTAAATTAAATGATAGACCGTTTTTAAATTAGTGAAAAGCTGAATGTACTTGTTTTAAATTATAATAATAATCAGTGGCAGCCACACAAAATTTACAGGAAAAAAATTTTGAACAGTTACAGTTGGACAGTACAGAACAAAAATTGATGTATAATTGCAATTTTTAATTTCTTTTATCGATTATATGAAATTTATCAGAACCCTAATCCCAATTTATTTATATAAATGAAAACGAGGATTATTAATTTTGTTGAAAAAAGCCAATATACAATTATTAGAGTTAAGTAAAATTGCTAATTATTTTACTAATTAAATACGTTGTGAATCACTGTCTTTGCTGTTTTTTTTTGACCATTTGTTGTGATTTATGTGTTCCCCTTTTTCAAAGAAAAGTAAACTAAACAGACCACTGACTAAACTTTCTCAACTCTCGAATAAACTTGATTGAAAGGGTTTTAAAAAAGTGAAAAAACTGTTTGCAGAAGAATGCGATCGGCCTTTTTCCCACAGACGCCAACAAGGGGGAGAGGAAAGCTGCGTCATTCCATTTTTAGTTAATTTGGGGCTGCTCGCAATCAAATTCGAGTCCTTTCAGAGTGAACTTTTCGATTTCCTTTCAGTTTCTTTTTTTGCGATAACAAAGTTAGGGGCAAAAGTGGATGTTCGGTTGTCTCCAAATTTAAGTCCAACAGAGCCAATGGTTTAGGTTTCGGTGGATTCCCCGAGGAAATCCCTTTCTATTTCACCTTTTTTTACCTTGTCGGTAAAATAAATACAGGAACACAAACACAGAATTCCCTTTTCCTTTTTGCCGCTTCAGCCCTCTTTAATCACCACGCAGAAAATCTCCGGCGAAGCTTTATTACAGATAACAATCATCATTATCCCGAATCTTTGTCCCGGAGCTTTTGACGCAACTTTTACTCTGTTTCGTTCCAATCAAACCCAAAAGTGGAGAAGTCGAACGAATGGTTTGACATTAGGAAAAAAATTGGAGAGGTCTGACGATTAGAATACACTGCAACATCTCAACTCGAGGCAATTAAAAAAGATAATGAGAACAAAATTAATTAGTTCGTAAATGGAATGAGAATATTGAAGCCTCTGAAACAATAGCATAAAAGAACTAAATGACACATAATGATTGTCATTCAGGAGAAATTATAGTTGCCAACAACATCCGTTTCTGTTTTTCATTAAAATTAAAGGGTTGCAAAACTGCTTTCCATCTCCCGAGGGTTCAAACTAAATTAAGTTTAATATTAAATTGAATGGTTTTATGGAAGTACAATAGATTGCGGAGAGAAGGAATTAATGGGTATTTAAGAATCTGTCATTACGTGTTTGAGAGAAGTTTCAACGAAGTTGCTTACTGGTCGGACGCTCTATTGAATTATTTATTATTATTTATTACATATTATAATAATTCAGAATTATTTTATACGATACAATGAGCTGTGTTGTATCTTCCTCTTAATAGGAAATAAATGACAATAATACGTGTCACATCTACAACTTTTAAATGAGATAGGTATAAGAGATATTTTCAACAAAAATAAATGACAAGTGACGGGCCTTGCTTATTAGTGTATATTATCTTGGCTCTTTTCTAATCAACCCACTTCATTTTGAAAATCCCTTCCAACTTGAGAAAATCATGCCTGAAATATTTCAACTCTACTTTCACTTGTCATCCCCGTGATATGCTCCCACTCGAAATTTAAACAAATTCTCTCGGGGCGCCATCTTATTGAGAATTTCAGCAAAAACTCTGATCTAATCAATAATTTATTCTCAAAAAAAAACAATGTTCAGTTGGCTTTCAATTACATTGTGCTTTAATGCATTTAAAGCTCTCAAAATTATTTTTTCTCAGTTTGTTAAAATTTTGGGAAAGTGTGTTTCGTTCAAATGCAATGAATGTGGGTGAGATTCATTTTCAGTTAATCCCATAATCTAATCACGGAAAATTGTTTCGTTATCAGAAAAACATTTGTCCAAAATTTATTGGAAATTGGTTCGAGAAAAGATAACGAGGGTCAAAAATCGATGACAAACATGACGAGAAGAGATGCTGAGTTAAGTGAAAGAGAGTGTAAAATTATCGAAGCGAAAGCACATCTGCTCGAGTAATTCTCAGCAACCTGTGGAAAACTTAGGAAATTGCATCGTTCCCTTCAACACTACAGTGCTTAATCACGTAATAAGTTAAGGAGGGAAAAGCCATCTCGTAAAAGTGGTCAACCCTTGCCCGTAGAGTTGCTCACCCGCCAAAAATTTCCAAATTCTGGAATCAGCAAATAATACATCAAATCCGTCCAATGAAAAACTGGGGGAAGCCACCAGGGAGGTCGGAGGGAAAAAAGGTTCAACTCAGCGAAAAGGTTTTCCCCTGATTATGAAGCTACTTTCAATAATCTCCTGCTTTGCAGTCACCTTTGGCATCTGCTCTTTTTCACATCTCAGCGACAGTTCATTGAAACGCAACTCTGCACGCAAATAAGACAATACTCGGCATTTTTCAGCTGTCTGATTAATGTGTCAACCACGGCTGGAGGTTCTCCAGTAATTACACCGAAAAACGAAAAATTCGTCAGAATCCTGTCAGCAACAGTTCGTGGTCTGCCTTCGAAGGAGAGAAGAAATTAACTTTCTCTTACAGTTTTTCAATTTTTCGTTCATTTACATTGTGTGTTCGCAATCACAACATCAATACTGTTCTTTCAATTTATAATGAAATTGCTTTTCCCAATGAATTTGAATACCACGAAATTGGAAATCAGACGAAATGGATTTTCAGATTTTTACACTTCAATTAAATTAACATTTATATTTTTTTTGCAGTATCGATACCACAGTTGACTCCAAAACAACCTGAATACACTATTTACCCCCAAAATAATTCACAAACATACATAGAAAGAACCCTCATTATTTAATAATGTACCCGTAAAAAATAGTTTTAACTTCTCATAATTATTTTTTAATTACAAAAACGAGTTTAGATAATTCTTCTAAACATTTCTTAGTCTTTTTTTCTTTCAGTAAAAATTTTATTCAAACAATATTCAAGAATCAGTTTTTATATATTATCATTTTTTTGAGAGGATTAAATTTAACGTTTTATATTAATTTAATAAAAATGAAGGTTCAGTTTTAATTTAAAACAGTGACGTTTACCGCTCAATTTGAAGTTCTTTATTAATATTCACTAATTTATTAATCCAATATGAATTTCATTTGTTAAGATCTCATAAAAAACTGAATTGAATCTCAGTAATTAATTTTGAACTGTTTTACTTAATTCCCACTAAAATTTAAAATCCAGGCTTTCAATCTTTTTTTATTTAAATCTCGAATACGTGAAAATTAAAAATGCAGATGGAGACCACTCACGGAATTTAATCGTTAGATTAATATTTTTAACGGATCATTCAAAAAAAAAGTTCTCTTCTGGTCGGGACATTACGTTAAATCAAAATATCTCACTCACACACTTTTTCTATTTAGGGATCCCACAATGGAAGGGAAAATGAAAAATAGAATTACCCAAAAATCAATTGTAAATTCAAAACTTTGAACCTTACAATAAAAGCAAATTCGGCCTCAATTCACAACCTTTCCTCCGGCTCGGGTTCATCCTGTAATCTTAAGAACGTTAACATAACCGTCGCCTTTAAAACGGGGAAGCAAAGTCAACTTAGAAAACAAACGTTTTTGTGAACCTTTTACCTCTTAAAATTTGCGACTTCAGTGGCGATGCACTTTTCGATAATTCGAGGGATGTGAGTTAAAGTTTAATTTCCTAACTTATGTTTAGTTTATGATGAATGGCAATCGGACTGAAAGAAATAAAAATAAAACCGTTTAAAAACCTCAGAGCAAATTTCCACGAAATCGGTTGGTGAATTTGACCAGTGTTGCCAACTGATTAGTTTGATTTTTTACCGGCCGTTTCGGTTTTTTAAAAAGAAGCGGTTGATTAGGATTAAGAGTAGTTTTGGAATAAACTGTTTCTTTTGTTAAGTTTTATTTGAAATTGGGTAAATAGAAAGATAAAGTTTACATGAATTCAACAGCGCAGTGAGAATTAATTACAAATGAATGCTACATTAATTATAAATTTCACCGCAAGGAGCGTTTGCAACACAGTAATTGAAGTTAACCGTTTTTTATATAATTAAAAAACCTTGTATATTACTGAATAAGTCTACATCGTGAGTATATCTCTAAAAAACATTTTTATCTTCATTTCTGATACTGAATAGCATTAGAAATTTTGCCTTTGTGCCGCGGAAATTTAATATTAAGGTCACCACATGATTTTAATTTCAATTCATTTTATTATTTTGTGCATTTTAGTCCGTCCGACTTTTGCTCATTCCCTCTTTCTCTTCATTACCTTCAATTATTTGACTGTTACTGTTGTCTTCTTGAGCACTGACCTAAATTCGCAAACATTTTCTCTGGATGGAAACAAAAAAGAAAACGTTTCCAGTCACTGAGAACAGTTAATGAAAATTTATTTTCTGAAAAATAAAATCGGAGCGTGTAAAATTGCCAGATTTTAAAAGTCAATAATAGTAGAAAAAAAATTCTTTTGAGTCTCTTACATTTCTTTTGGGTTCATTTGCTAAAAGTGAAAAATAAAAAAAAATGGTGAAGATTCTAAGAAAAGGGAAAAAATTCAATGGGAAGATGAAAAGGAGGAAAGAGGGAATGGGGAGGAGGCAGAATGAAAAGCAACCCGAGAATTATTTCAGCTTTTATTTACAGTTATTCATTGAAAATTAAAAAAGAACCGCCTTCTTCTCTTTTCCTTATCCGCCTCTTCCCGCCCGTTTTCTCAGCCGCTCAAGATGAATTTGACATTTTCAAAGAATTTCTATTAAAGAAAACATTTATAAGACTTAATGATGACGAAATTTTGTTAGCAAATCCTTTCTCGTGTTTTTAAAAGGTTTTCAAAGTCGATCGGGCGAAAGAAATTGACACCGCTGAACGCATGCGCGACAGCACTCCATCCAAACAACAAAGAACAAAGGACGAAATGAACAAAGGATTTAATATCAGGGAAGATCTGTGGGTCTTTGGGTCGCCGATACGTTACTGGCACAACTTCCTTTGCCAGGTTCCTGGGAGATTTCATGACAAAGCTTCATTAAGGACACTGCCAGATGGGATAGTCTGACCCGGTCAAGGCCGACTCTCCATTGCTGAATATTTGCTATTTACTTTAAGGATGGGATTTTCCACTCTTAAGTTTGCTCAAGAAAAGGGTATAGCTTCCTTATTTGTTTGGTCATCGCAAATAAACTTTGAATATTGTTTTCCTTTCGGTAGAAGTGGTTGGGAGTAGAATTTTATGATTTTCCCAAAATATAATTTTAAATAGAGCTGTTTCATTTCAAGTTGTTTGCTAAATCTTATACCTTCAAACAGAAAAAATTTATTTAGTGCATTCAGCATCTTTAGACCTCAAACAAACAGAACCTGAGTTGCAAACACACTAAAAAAAATTCATGAAAAAAAGAGTAAAAGAGCAAAAACGGTTGTGTTGTGTATAATAATGAAATTAAATTTATATTATGGATTTTGGAGATGATTCACACCCAACTGTTGTATAATTATGAGTTAATTTCTAATTTTCTAAAGGAAACTGGCAAAAGTTTGCATCCATGATACAACCGCTTTAACAGCTCCATTTTCCCCGATTTTGATGAGCTTAATGCTTTTCAAG
This sequence comes from Brueelia nebulosa, assembly GCA_028293925.1. Classification (NCBI taxonomy): domain Eukaryota; kingdom Metazoa; phylum Arthropoda; class Insecta; order Psocodea; family Philopteridae; genus Brueelia; species Brueelia nebulosa. Next base: position 242,266 of record JAQIBA010000081.1, read on the forward strand.
CCCATCCAAAGTTAAACAAAACTAAAGAACAATAAATATTATAAAACTTGTAATAAATAACAAAGAAAACTCTATGAGAGTTTATAAGCGTAGAAGTATCAAATGAGGGCTGCGATCAAGTTTAAAACTTTCCGAAATAAGGAAGTGGATAATTGAAGCAAACAATATTAAATCATCAAAACAGAAAAGGTTTCGCAATAATATCGCAAAGACAATGGTTTCCTGAAATTTTATATGATTTTTTCCTTTGTTTTTTTTCCCTCCCTCGAATCTTTTTCCAGAATTCCAGGAATTCACAACTAAAGTTCACACTTGAAGCTTTTTTTTCAGAGAGAGAGAGAAATGATTCTGATCGCACTCTCAAGTTTTATATTTCAGTTTATATGGCATTGTTTCTCTGTTTTTACACATCTTTCGGATCTTGAACCAATATTTAATATAATAAATTGCGATGTAAAATGTTAATATAAATAAAAAAATATAAATAATAAATATAAATATGATAATAAAATATAAATCAGTGAAGTTATTTTGTTTTTCATGCAAAAATTGGGACATTTCAAATAAGTCAAGACATTTCCCTCAGCGTTCCACGAAAACACTCCAAGGAATCCAATTATATACAATTATATAATTATTACAGGAAGCGATAAATCTGCAAATAAATTAATGTATATAAAATGAAATTATGATTCGAAAAACTTTTTTTCCTCAAAATCGGACTGAATTCAAAATTTACTGCTGAATTTTTTTGATGCATTTTTTCAGTTATTTAAAGCCAATGCATGTAAAATATAAAACTGGTACGATGTATAAAAATATAATAAATAATTTCTCCATATTAAAAATATACATCAAAATAACACACAAAGTCAAAAATAGATGTAAGTTAATAACTGAGGTGTATTTGTTCTGATTTTTATGAATAAATTTATATTTTGAACTTAACACTATATAATGAAAATCAACACTGATTCATTGATCTTAATAGAGGAAGTATTTGACAACACTCAATCTATAAAATATTATTCGTAAAATTATTTAACATTATATTATCCAAAAATAATTCAGCATTTTTTTGTTTTGTCATTCATTTGGCGCCCCCTTCTTTCCCCGTGAAGTGTCACGAAATTAAGACATTCTGAATGTTTCTTTTTAGATATCGCCATTGCAGTCCCTTTCGATTTCTAATACCAAAATATCCTAAAATATAGCGAGCTTTCGAGATGGTGTAAGGGGCTTATTTTTTTGGTGAGTCAACATGACTTGTTCGTTTCCTATCTCTTTTCTTCCCCCCATCTTGAAGATTTAAGAATATTAAAATAATACTTGTATTATTTTCTTCGACAATAGATTATTCTTAGATTATAAAAGATTTTCCGCGGATTCGATCGGGAAAAGATTTTGCATTATTTTCATAAGATTTTCGAGAGAACGGTTTTACTCGGAGCTTTGACGTCATGTTTAGAAATTAAAGAAATGTCTTTCACGGAATATTTTAGTTTTTATAGATTTGATATAAGTTGGGGGCAGCTGCATGTCCCACAATCAGCCTGAAAACATACTGATTTGCAGTTTTATGCCGAAATGCATAAAACACACGAAATTTGAGATGAAACGAATCTCACCGAAGCTATGGATCGAAATAAATATGGAAACTGTTCAAAATTCATTGGTTGGTTTCGTTTGAACTCAGAATTTGAGAAAATTTCAGTTTTCTGTGAAATCAAACTTAAAATGAAAAAGCATTTCTTATTATTTAACATTCGCAATTGAAGGATATCATTTCAAATATATTTTATTGGGAACTTTGACTTGAGAAAAGCGAGAGCGAAAATAAAGAAAAAAATTATTAAGGAGGTGAAGGGGGCAGAGAAAGGTTATAAAAGGAATAAAAAACTAAATTTTTTATTTGCTTTCGGGGGAGGAATAACTCTCCACCCACGCTCAAAACTTTCTCGAACAAATTCGGAATTCGCTCTTCGCACTTTGTTTTGTTTTAATTTGTTTCAGAAAAAAAAAGTACAAAATGGGCGAACGTTCATCTGCAGTGCTCGTGTTTTTTTTATTATTGGCCATCGCGTTTTCTGTTATGGTCATCCTGCAGTCTGCGGGAATAAAAATTCCTCCTTTTAGAGGTCATTCGCGAGGGGAACCAAAAATGGGTTCGGTGAATCAGAAACTTCTCGAACTCGCATAATACTGTATCAATTATATGCGCACATGTGTTTTTCACAGGAGGACGTTTTCTGATCGCAGTCAGGAGTTTCAGTGTTTGGGAGAGACTCAACACCTCAGAATTGTGTTTAATTTGATCAGAAATTTGTATTCCCTCAGTGATAGTTATTATTTTCAAGGAAATACTTCGACAATTTCATAATTAATCTTTAAACAATACAAACAGTGTTTATTTTACATCTTATTTATTCTTTATTCGGGAAAAGATCTATATATATATTTGTGGCAATGCACAATAAAATTTTGTGCATTGAAGACATCAGCAATGCAGAAGGCACCTCTGCTGACGTTTGCAAACATCGCCAGCATTTCTTTTAAAAAACATTATTCGCAGGTGTCTTTTATATGTTTCCATGAAAATAAATGAAATCGAATTCGAGCTTTGGTTTTTATATTTTATATTTTTAGACGTTTGCTCGGGAGCACTTAACTTGAGATGAAAGGGATGTTTTACTTCAGAATGAGAAGGGATGAAATATGGATTCGAGTGCACTGCGTTCTGTTTAAGAGAATAAGGTTTTCAAAGATTTCCCGGTACTTCAAAAACGAAAAACTAAAACCACTACACAATAAGCACAAAATCTATTTCTTAAAAATAAAAGACAATTTTCCGAATTATTCAATATAAGCGAATAGAATACAATTAAGGGCAGTAAATGATTTTCAGTTGGTTTTAGCAATTTTTCTGTTAAGAGTAAAAAACTGTCGCGGTTATTTCTTAAACAAATAAAGATTGAATGGAGTTTGGAACTTTTGATTTGAAAAGTAGACTTTCCGTCTTGTTAATATCCCCGACAAAAAATAAGACGGATACCTTTATAATTTTTGACAAGCTCTCAAAAACTTCCTCAAGTTTTGCAACTTTTATGTAATTTTCTACAACTCTCATAAAAATTCAATAAATCTCTAAGAGAGATCTTTTTCTTTATTGGAATTTTAGAATAAACAGAGAGGAAAAACTACGGGAAAAGTCCAAGTACGGCCTTTTTTCCAAAAAAACGACAACAAAATCAATCGTTTTCCGGAAGTTAAAGGGCTTTTCATTTCCTCTTTCGATATTAACTTTCGATTAAACAGTGAATAGTCTCTATCGGACAAATGCAGTTTTTTCGGATTGGAAAAGCAATGATTTCAAGCTCGTGACAAGTACGGATTTATTCTTTCTTTTTTTGGGAATTTTCCGATCAAATTTTTACGAAGGAGCGAAAGAATTTTCTTCCTTCAACGCACAGGTTAACAATAATGAAAGCATTTTCTCGTAGTTCTAATTATTCAAAAATATTTAATTTAGAACATTAAAAATAGTCAATTTAAAATGTTAAAACACAGGGAAATACACGCACATCGCATACAGTGAAAACTTAATTTCTTTATAAATGGTATTATTATTGTGAATTATTTCCAATTCATTAATGAATAAACACATCAGACTTTAATGATTTCTGTGAATTTTTAACAGTTTGTGTATAATTCGTTTAATATTGAAAATATAGTTTCAAAAAGTTTTAGAAGTAATTTCAAATAGATATATCAATTTCAAGCGTTTTTAGTTTTACTAAGAGACTTAATTATCGGCCTTAATATTATCAATAATAAATACAAAATTTCAACACATAAAAATTACTCTTCACCTTTGGAAAAACTTCGAAAACAGAAATGTTCATTTTCAAAACTAATCAAAGAAGAAAATTTAAAAAAAATAGTTTTGAAATTCACCGAATCTAAATCTCAGAGGTAAAACACTGATTTTATATTCAGAACTTACGTGCATTCTCAGTTGTTCGTACATTCCATGCAGACTTTTTCATTAAATTCAATAGAAAATCCAATGATGTAAAATACACATCTGACATTACCTACATAAAAGCATTAGTCAATTGATGCTGACAAAGTATTATTAAATTCACCAAAAAAACAGAAAAAATTTGCGAAACACATAAGAAACAGATGGATGACACAGAGAGCAATGAAAAAGAACCACAGATTAATTTAAGAATGAAACCATAAAAGAAAAGAGCAAAGATTATTAGTGACAAATACTTCCACAACCCATCAGTTTCTATACAGTGGAGTCAGTCATGCATTAATCACATTATAAGGGTATGCACATAGAGTAAATTATTAGAAACAATACAAATAAAGTACTTTTTTAAGCTTAAAATTAAGAAAACTAAAGCACAGTTAAGCCTCTTAATATCCTTTTTAAATTTTTCACATGAAAAACTTAATATTCTAACAATAATATAATTTTAATGAGGTCTCCTCACTCTTTTTTAAAGTTTTACCTTTTGCCATGTACTCTTTTTAAAACTCTATTATATTAACAAAACACTAACAATAAAAATTCAACTTATATTTTACAATAAGTTTCTAATATCATTAAAGTTACTTATTTAAACAATGAAAATCATTCAGTGAAAACAGTTCAGATACTTTACATGAAAATAACTATATTATAGATTTTATCATTTAAATACATCATTAAGATTTTATGTCATTAAGCACTACAAATGACAACTACCATTATGTTTTAATTTTGATAAACAGTCAATTCACTGGTGTAGTGTTTTTACAACCAATACATGTAATCACTTTGATTATGATATGAACTCTGATTTGAAATTTTTAAATAAAACATTAAAAAATCTCATCACAGTCATTTAAAGTAAAACTCAGCAACCATTTGTCACAAACACAATACATTCATTAGTTATAAGTGACACAGTTTCCATGATGATAACACTGCACTTTACCTGAGAGCCAACTTTATATAGAAAAGGCTCTGTGGTCCCTTTTATAACAATGCATTGGTTGCATTCCTATTTTCATCCTATGCTAATCATTTATCATCTGCAATAAAGTTCTCTCCACTTCAGCTATTGAAGGATGTCTTGCAGGTGCATTTGGCTGAGCCTGGGTTCCTATCACCTGGATTTTGTGCTTTGATGGCCTTATGCTGCCCAAATCCAATGCATCTGCCACCTGTTGGGGGGGAATTGCATTGGGCATGTCCTGCTTGTTTGCAATCAGCAACACAGGAACATTTGCCAATCTGTCATCTGCCAATAACCATTTGATTTCTTTTACAGCCAGAGACAAATTGTGAATGTCTGATGCATCAACAACAAATACTAAAATATCTGTATCTTGAAGAAAATTAGGCCAGTATGTTCTAACATTATCTCTACCTCCAACTGTAAATAAAAAGATAAAAAATTAAATTGAAACACAACAACAAAAGCAAAAATAAGACAATTTTAAAACAATCATTACTTGATATGATCAAAACAATGTGTTCATTTATAAAATAGACATATCTTTATTTATTCCTAATTAATTGGAATTATTAAATAAACTACTTCAGTATTAATGTGTTAAAATAAATTTTGATGAAATGAAAGCAATTCAACTGACAAAAACATCTAATGCTTATGTAACCCAACTTACTTTCCCAAATATTGATTGAAATTCCATTATTTTCCATTGTAGTTACATTAAATCCTTCAGTAGGTTTTAGATTTCTACTCGCAGTTGTAGATCCAGTAGAGATTTGTGATAAAATTGTACTCTTTCCGGCATTTTCCAATCCCAGAACTAAAATTCTTTTCTTCGGAATTTCTTCAATCTACAAAAAAATCATTTTACAATTATTCCGTCTAAATTAATTAACGAATACCAAAAACTCTCAACGAATGAATCGTAATTTGGAACTATTTAGGTTTATTCCTATATATTCCTATTCCTTTATATATTCTATTCTAGGTTCAATCTCTATTATTTTCTCGAAGACTCAATATTTTATATTTCACGAAAAGACAAAAATACATTTCAGGGCTTCAAACAGGTTAATTCTTCCACCGAATTCAGGAAAAAATTTTTAAACTAAAATACCTTTGAATCATCTTCGAAACCTTCGTCAATACTTCTCAAATGTCGTTTTTTCCAAATTCTATACCCGCTATAAACACAATACCCTAAAACTAAACCTGATCCTAATAATAAAATACGTTTTAACGTTCTATCTGTCAGTTTTAACTCCATGTTTATTATTAAAAAATGACCTTGAAATTTAACATGGCGACAAATACATAATTTCTCGAGATTATATGGACGTTATAACTACTTGTGTATTATTAAAATATTTATTTCCCAATCTATACAAATAATGCTATTCTTTATTGAAAAGTTGCGGTACTCAATTCAAAAAATAATTTAACAAAGCTTATTCAGTGATTAAGCCTTATTAAATTGGCCGTTAACAAAGCTGTGGAATATTTTCTTCCGTATTTTAAAAAGAATTAAATGTAGCAATAAATTGCACGACTGAGTAATTCTACTTAAAGTCAGAGAAATTTAAATATTATGTTGGCACCTCTGAAAAGTTCCCGCCTAAGTTTATATAATGAATGTAATTCCGATTTTCCTTAAAAATATTTGATGAGTTTTTAGAGTATATAAAATGGAGGAAGAGCTATTGATTCTGGGCAAACAAAACGACATTGAAAAACTTCAAAAATTTGTACAACGTTTTGACATAGAAAGAGTAATTATGCTAAGTTTTTACTTCTAAAGAATTAAAAAAACAGCTTTAAGATTATTTCTAACGATTTCTGGGCTATCCAAACCTCATGGGTTTTAACTATAATGTTGACTTTATTAGTTTAGACCCCATTACCCTCACTTCTCATTTATATCCATACCCTTCATTCTTTATATTTCCTACCCTCGTTCTTTCCAGAACCATTGAAGAAACTTCCAACTGAAGTTCGCAAAAACTTTGTGTAGTTAGCAGATATTTGAGAATTTAACAACCCAGAAACCAACAGAAATTATGTATAAACGATGCAAAAAGCTAATTTCAATCATGAGATTGTAATTACTTTAATTTACAGTTTTGCTCCGAGTTAAACAAAATATGCGTAAAAGAAGATGGATCTGTCATACTTCAAATATTATTCAAAGGACTATCCAGTTCAGTTGGATGTCAAGAAAAAAAAACCAAGGTGATATGCTTTCTGTAACTCTTTATGCAAATCCTTTCAGTTTTAATTATTAAAATAAGAAATATTTTTTTAACAAAAAATAAATAAACTATATTTCTTATGCATTCAGTAATGACTGAATAATTTGAAACTTATTAAAACCAATTTCAGATTTCATTAGAAGTTTTAAATACTCTTAAGAAGAAACATATTTCAGGAAAACTGTCAAACAATTTAATCAGTGTGATTGCTTCTAATATTGATGACTTATCAGCATCACAATTACTGAGGTTAACAAACAGTTGTATGCAGTTGTTACAAAAGGCTACAGAGGAGGATGGATCAACTTGGTATCAAATTTAATTTTTATAACTTCACCACAAAAATAGAAATTTCATTCAAACTTTTAACTGTATTAATCCATATTTCTTTTGATCTTTTCTAGCTGGAAAGAATTACTTCCAAGGCTTTTAAATATTATTATTGAAAAAGACTCAGTTGAACATGATGGGACTGTAATGACTGGTATGGAATTCAAAAGTGAAGTTATATCAGCTATTTGTGTGAATGAATTGCCAAATCAAATAGTTACAAGTGCAGCTGCTATGTTTATGTAAGAGTTCTTAATGAGTTATGAGCAACACTTTTTTAAAAACAAATCATGTAGCAATTTATTTTTTTTACAGTGACATGCCTTTATCTCAGGAGGAACATTTAAAAGTAGTCAACAAACTTTGTAAGTCAATCTGGAAATTAAAATTGGATGAGATCCCACCATTGGTACATCAAATTCTTCAGCTCACAAGAGAAAAAAACAGCATGCCATTATTTGTTACTTTGGCAGAGTTCTTTGACTCTAATCTGTATAATCATCTTAATACAAGTAACACTTTTCCTGTGTCTCAAACTATTCCAGAAAGTAAGCTTCATAAATTTGTTTTGAAAATATTAAATGTTAAAACTTTTTATAACATTGTTTTTGGTTTTTTCTTACAGATTTATTAGATTTGAAAGAACTTCAAATGGTAGAGGGAACCATTCTTTACCACATCACAAATGGGTTGACATCAGGGCCCATTGGCCTGAGGGATTTTCTCAAAACCTTATCAAATTCTTTGCATAATCCTCAATTTGTGCTTCGCCCATTTTTTGTCACCCTACTCTTAAGTGTTTCTTCTGTTTCTTCCAACTTTGAGCATGAGGTTTCAAATATTTTTAAGGCTGCTATTTTGAGAAGCATTATGGAAGAAGAGAAAGTTTCAGAGTCAGCATGGCTAGAGTCAGTTATTCCTGTTATAATTAGTGTGCAAAATACTTTAGACAAAGTCACTGAAAATTGGTTTGTGTAAATTTACATTGAATATACACAATGTCTGCTTTTGTGTATGGTAATGAATTTTGCATTAGTTTCAGAGATAGAGACAGAATTTTAAAGGGATTAGTTGGCCTTGCTTTTTCTCTGCTTGAAATTATTAAAACTAGAGGAAAGGATTCTCAGTGCGAAACGATTTGGAATCTCGGAAGTACACTTCTGGTGACTTTGGTTGAGAAATATCCTCAAGTGACTGATAATATATTTCAAAATCTGGTCAATCAAATCTCACAAGTTCACGAATCGACTCAATATACAGGTTCGAAGAAATCAGTAAATCATCATGATGTTTCCCCTTACAAAAGGTTTTGATTTCAGATTGTTTAAGCAAAATAGCAAGTAAGAAACCCTTAAGTCTACTGGACTGTTCCTCAGTAATAATGCAGCTTCTGGGTAATATTTGTGTACGTCTTCCCGGTATTATCGGGCAAAGGGTGATGTCTGCGATAATGTCACTGACGAAGATGTCGCCCTCATTTCGTGATAATTTAATTATTTTTCTTCGAAAGTGTTTATTTAGGTATGTCTTTATATGTATTTGCGATAAAATATTTTTGTGTATTAACCAAAACTTTTTTCAACAGTGGTAAATCCTCGAGAGAAATGGCCGTTTATGGGTTTCTCGAATTACTCAAAGATTTAAAGATAAAAGATATCCGTTCTTTGAGTCAGTCTTTGTCGCAGAATTACGTCGGAATAACTCAGATATATTCTGGGACTTATAATACCGCCGGGGCAATTTCAAATGAAGGATTATGTTTGGAAGTTCTCTCGATTTTAACTCAAGTTTTCTTCTACGATCATCAAGTAAAAATTGTGTTTTACAAAGGTAATCAAACTTGAATTGATTCACATAAATGATAATGAACCAGAAGCATTGATTGAAGTTTGCTTTTGAATTATTTAAAAGAGAGAAATAAAAATTTCAGGAGTTTACGATTGCTTTTATGCAAATCCTAAATTAGGAAACCATATATTGGAAACCTTAAAAAGTCGACTGGATAAATTTTACATCGAAAACGAAATCCCTCCTCTGAATTTTCAGGAAGCTGTAGTTCGTCAAGGCTCTTCTGTTGTCATTCAGGTAACCGCTTACCCGATTAATTAAGAAGATTAATTAATTGAAATTTCCAGTACAAGAATTACTGTTTTTCCTTCAGGAACCACTCCCTTATTTATTACTCGGTATAGGACTGATTGCATCTAAATTAGAAGATGAGTTTACGGGAAAGTGCAAATTCAATGAGACATTGGAATCGATTTGCGATAGAATGGCCGACTCTGACATTCCCCATTTCGGTTTTGAAAAGGTAAAAAAACTTTGAAGAAACTTTGCTTTGGTAATCGGTAACGAGAGAGATTTGTTTTAGGAAATCACACAGAATTTCGCAGAAGACCAGGCGGATTGCGAACTAAAGCACGAGAGGATTCGACAGATTTTGGGAGTGTATGAGGCTCTTATGGGCTATGTGCTGTGCACATGGAGAAAAGATTCACTGGAGAACGGGAGAAAACTCAGCTGTTTGTTCAAAGGTTACTCGAGACTGTCCGACTATGCAAAAAGTTTAGGGAAAATGGATAGAAAGAAATCGGAGGATAATAAAAAAGCGAGTCAGAAGGAGGAACTCAAATCAAAAGACAAACTCAAACCCACGGCATTCAAGTTCCCACAGACTGTTCTCAATTTTAAATGCGCGAGTCGTTTATTGGCCGTACTGAATGGGTAAAGGATCTGCTAATCTTTAAATAATGAAGTTTGTAGACTAAAAAAAGGGTATTTTTTAATTTGTAAATGTGTTTAATTTGTTGTTGTGTTTAATTTTGTAATTTTAGGGCGCCTGTGAATTGGGCTTCGGAAGAATCGACGGAGTTAATAAAAGGGAAAAGGGAGTTTCATCGCTACGCTCTCAATGTAACTTCGGAGTTAATTTCCCAAGCTCGTCTTCTCTCTCCGAGTGAACTGAGAAGAAGCAAATATATGCTGCAGTATGTCTCCTACATTGGGAGGTTCGTCTTCTTTAACTTCTTACAAAATTTAGGAGTATAAAATTGTCATTTTTATTTTTAAAAATAATACAGCTAAATGAAATCTATTGATTTTTTTAGTAACTGAATAGAAACTGTAATTTTTTCAGAGTATTGTATATGAGATGCGTTACGAGATTATCAGAGATGAAAAGCTTTGACGCTCAGGCAACGGTTTTGGCATTGGAGTGTTTCTCAGAGTTATTGAATTTGGTTTGTCTGCATTTTAAGCCAAAGCTTCCAATATTTTTCACCGAAATGGGTAATGTTAAATTGTTAAATTTCATTTTTCTAGTCAAGGCCACTTCCCATCTTATTAACAAAAGTTTAAACCAATCCTTTTTCACAGGGTTAGCCAATGGTGACTTCAAATTACAGCTCAAAACTATCATCGATGAAATCCTAAACCAATTGAAAGAATTTTTAAACGACGACGCAGAAGATTCAGAGTCAAAGGAAGAAACTCACACCAAAAAAATCTACCTCTTGTTAATCTCAACTGCTTCGCTTTTAATTACCCAATTACCCAGAAAAGGACCCGAACTTTCTCAAGTTTGTTTTATTATTTTAATCCCTTTTCATTTTTTATAAGTTGAGCTGCAAAGGAATCGCTTACTTTCAGGTCTTAAGTAAAATAAAAGGAATTTGCAAGGAGACAAAAATCTCCAATTCGAACCTGGCCAAGACTTTGCTTTCACTTCTTTTAAACGTGTACATGAAGCAGAAGGCTTCGGGGGGACTTATGCTTGATTTAGTTCTTTGCTTATGCTCCTCCATGCCGCTCATTGATGATGAGGTAAGAGATTGCTGACGGCAGTTCAGCACGGGGAAGTAAAGAGCTAATATTTATTTACTTTTCAGATGGAGATCGACAATCACGAGAAATACGCCATTATAAATGACAGAACAGCGAATGGATGTCTGGTTTCCATGTGCGAAGCCATTCATTCGATGTTGAGCGAGGTGGAATGGACGGTTTCCAGGTACGTCCCTGATATTTGACTTTTTCCGGGAGATTTAGATTTATTTCGAAACCTCAATCATTTTCAGGTTCAGGGCAGAGCTCTCGGTTCTTTCACTCCCATTAGAGGAGCCCAGTGAAGTCAGGCGAGAGAATTTAGAAGAAAGAGAACGAGAAATTTGCCGACATTTAAACTTCTGTGTAAAACTCTTGAGCACCATTTGTACCATAGCTGTGCCTCCAGGAACTTTTGCTGATTCTGTCCTCAAAGAAGTTGGAAATGTTTATAACAAACTCGTTCTCGTTACAAAATATTTCACACTGAAAGTTACAAAGTATCGTCAGGCGATACAGAGTACGAAGTAGGTTTCATTTTTTATTGAGGCCATTAAATTCCTTTGACTTTTATTTTTATCCAATTTTGAATGTGCTGTTTTTACTCAATTTTGATAGGCCTAAGTCTGCGTAAAGAACGTAAATTAAATAAATTTTTAATTTCAGATTCGAAAAAACAATAAAATTAGCCGATCACGAACTCTCGAAAAACATGTATTGCTTTACCGAGCACATAATCGCTGACGGAGCCGCAAGCACCGATGATCCTCCTCTTAAGAAGCACAAAAAAGACGCAGCTGCTTTGCGTAATAAAGTTTTAAAAGAAACAAAACTCTTACCGAAGGTTATTTACGAAAAGGAGCAGTTTCAGAAATTCGTAATGCAACTTTCCGCAAAGGCGAAAATTGATATAGAGATGAAACACACAATGGCGCGGGATTACAGATTATACGCGAAACAAGTAAAAGAAATCATCGAGAAGGAAAATGTTTACTTAGAGGTGCGATTCGCTGTAATAATTTGTGCCTCCCTTTAATAAATTTGAAATGACAAACATTTTATGTGATCTCTTTGCCTTTAGGATCCAATGGACATAGACGAAACGAGTCAATCTGATTCAACACAGGCGTCCAAAAGAGCCAAAACTCAGGAGGAGTAGAAAAGACAACATCAGTGAGTGCAAAAATATAAATTAAAATTGACAACAAAATCACAACAAAATTACTAAATTCAACGGTTTTGTTTAATTCCAAATGTCTTGTAAATATCTTCTTTCTTTCTGTAGTTTTTTTGTAAAATCTGTTGCTTCCTTATTTGTCATACCTGAAAATAATTTTTTGTTCAGTTGTTTAATTTGCTGCAGTAAAAATAAATAAAGTATTAATTTTTAATTATACCTTTATAATTTTCAAATACTTCTATGAAACTGTCTTGAATATCTCTTCTCATGTTTTTAGCATCTCCACAAACATAAATCACAGCAGCTTTCTCAAATATCATTTCACAAAGTTCCTTTCCATTCATTCTTATGTGATCCTAAATTAATTAACAATATTATTAGAATTTATAGTGCAAATAATTAGATCTTAATCAAATACTGTAACTATTTTTCTAAATTTTCATAATTTAGTTCTCAAGTTTTTTTTGTACCTGAACATATTTGGCTTCAGTGTTTGATTCTCTTGAAAAAGCTACACACAATTTGGTTAAAATACCAACATCTTGGTATTCCTGCAATTCTTTTTTGAATAAGTAATCTTCTGTTTTTGAGCGACAACCATAAAACATCCAGATTACTCCTGTTTTGTTTTGAGCTTTCCTATGTTCAAGGAAACCTGAGGAAAAGTAAAGTGTTATAATATATAACAATAACTTAGTTATTATGTAGAAAATTAACCTGATACCTATAAATGGTGCAATCCCAGTTCCAGGACCAACCAGAATTAAAGGAACATTGTTTTCTGGTAAATTAAATCCATTGCATTTTCTAAAAAACATTTTAACTCTTTTTTCATTTTCACAATTTATTATTTGTTTTAACATTCCTGTGCAAAGGCCCTCTCTCAGAATGCCTTCTTTCTCATTCTTTATTACAGAAAATACAATCTTCACTGCATTTGATGAGACCAGAGGTGAAGATGAAATTGAGTAAGGCCTGGGCAGAAGCACTGGTAAGTTTTCAAGTATTCTGGCAACAGGTGGCTGACATGATGGATACAAGAGCAGAAGATCTAAAAATGTTCTGTTTGCTTCTAAGATTTTTTTCACATATAAATCTGAGTTTTCTTTACTGCATAGTTCTTCCAGTTGTCTTTTTTCTTTTAAATCTTTTGTAAACTCTGATAGAAGTCTGATGAGTGATTTTTTAGGGATGCAATGAATATCTAAGCAATGGGTAAAAATGTGATATAATGTTGTTATTTTATTAATGAAGGCTGGTCTTAATTGATTTTTCTTTGCTCTAACAGTTTTTTCACACACTTTGCACTTTTTCACTGATAAATCTGTGATTTTTAAATGACTAAAAAGCTTCTGAACATCTTCTTCTTGATTTCTGGTTATAATACCTATTGTATCACCTGGATTAAAGGTTGTGAACTGCAATGATAAAATAAGAAATTATTCAAGGGGCAAAATTACAGAGAAAGTATTTTCTCTGTTGTTTTTCTTTAATTGTGATAATGCTTTATTACTTTTACTCCATGTGTTATCTGCTACAAAAGATAGCTTTTGATACTTACACTAGTGCTTAGTTCAATTAGAAAAATTTCTTTTACTTTTTCTCCAGTAGTTAATTTTTTCCAGTCTAATATATTTTCAGTGGTTACATCACTTATTGCAAGAGGGCAAACCTCGTCAATCTTTTCGATTTCTATTTCCTACAAGAAATTACAAGTATATTAATTCATATTTCACCCGATTACACTGAAATTATTCAAAATCTCCAGAAAATATTTCACATATTGACGTAATTATCCCAATATTTTTGCAAATGAAATAAAAATTATAAAAAGACGTGAAATACTTACTTCATTCTCATATAAAATGACTTCCAAGTATTCTTCTGGTAAATCTGGAAGAGTCAAATCTGTTTTGGATTGCTCCAATAATGAAAATTCTTTCAGAGTCATTTTAAACGTGGATTTAAATAAAAACTGTTCCGCCTTTGAAGGTTAACGGCATAGAGAATATTTTTCTCTCTGTTATGTTGGCGAACCTGAACAGCGGACGAAAAGGCGGCATGTATTCAGAACTACTTTTAATGTTGTGACTTTAAGTCGAAAGTGGGACTTTTCGTTTGGAAAATAACTTTTTGCGATACTTATTATTGCTCAGTTTTCATTTTTGCATGGTTTTATTTCATTACTATCAAATATTTCAATAGTTTACGGGGTTAAATTTATTCATCGGTCTACTAATGTTTAAGATAGTTGCTACTGCTTTTAGCAGAATATTTGAAGATTTGAAAACGAAAATTTTTAAACGCAGGTTAGTGTTGATATTGAAGTTATTGGGTCTAGTTTTTAGTAAAATAAGTTTTCTTTTACTTAATTTAAAAAAGTGCATTTCGTAATCAGTTAATAATAATAATACTGAATTGGGGATTAATTTTTGTACATTAAAATTAAAATTATATAAATACTGAGTAAGAATTCAACTTTTACATTTTTAGGACATTTTATTATAATTTTTCACAAATGAGGAATGTCCTCTTGATTTGTACAAGGGTTTTAGTTTTTTCTTATAGATTAATAAAACTTTTATATTTAATTTTTTAAAATAATAGTTTAGGCCCAATTCAAAAATAATTTTATACTTTTATTCATAAAATAATTTACTTTGAAAATGAAATTGAATGAAGTCATTATTTTAGAATTACATTTGATTGATTAATAACCATTTAAATGAAAATAAATTTAAAAGTTGAACTAATAAAATTGTAGTGTCATCATAAATTCCAGAAATATAGCTTGTTGCTTTTACTTTTATAATTTGTCTAATAAAAAAAAGTTTTCCTAAACTTAATTTTCTTGCTTTCATATTAAATAATATTTTAAAAAAGGTGGGATTTAAATTAAAAATAAAATTAATAAAAACATGTGAGGCTTTCAAATTGAAATTTTACAGGAAAATGATAAGTCTATGAGAGAAAATTTAAAAACTATTGAAAAATATAATACACAGGAATAAAAAAAAGTGAATTATTAATATTCATTAAACTTAAATTTGCTTGCTATAAAAAAGTTATGTATATTCTTAATACTTTCTGCTGTTTACTGTCTTCATTGACATGGACATGAACAGAGTTATTATATACAAAGGAAAATAAAAAATTTTGTACTCAGTAAAACCAATTCTGTTATTTTAACTTTTCATGTAATTATTCCAATTGAAATATTACAATAATGATAGCAATTTTTATTGGTGAATTATCAAATTTATACCAAAGTTTACCTGAATTTAACAGTTTTATATATTTCTCCTGTATCTCTTTTTATGTTTAAACCTAAATATGGTATCGTCTTAGAATATAAAATACTAATACTATTTTATTATGTCTTCTCAGCACAAACATGATCATTTGTGACCATAATCACCTTCTGAGAAGGATCATATTCTCTCCAGGATGATCTAAACTTAAGAATGATGGTAAGTCTCAGTAAAATTTGATTTATTGATGAGAATGATTATATTTTTTTAACAAAAAGGTTGAAACTGAATGGGAAGAATGAATTGAAATTGCAATTTATTTCAAGATGATCTTTTACATTTGATGTTTGAGATTTTTTTACAAATATCAGATTAATGGTATTCAATTTTATGCAGTAATTGCAGATTATAAATGATGAGGTCTGGAATTTCAAATAAAATTAAGCTGAATAATGAACATTGAAATGCCAGGAAATTAATATGGCAGGATTTCTCACTTTTATTTAAAAATTGTTGTGGGTGTCATGGATGGATTTAGCTAATTAATACTTAGTTTTTTATCATGATTAGTTTTCAATTATCATTTTCAATTCTTTTACATTATCATTTTTTTAAGTCATTGTAAATTTTAAACTAAAAATAAGTGTTCCGATCATAAGATTTTACGTTTTCACGACTATCTAATCTGTCACGAAAATTTTAAATGGCATCGAAGTCACTTTTCTATACTTTTTCGACTTTGTCATCATGAAAAATAATTGAAGAACCTGAAAAACATTTAGGAGGAGTTAAAATATCCCTAATGCTCCCATTGTTCCGTGAGTTTTCGTGGGAGTTTCGGCCTTTTTCCTTCCTTTTTTCTCAATTTTCTGCTGACTGCTATGTCGCTCAGACCATTCTGTTTTGACCTGTTTTAATGTTCCTTGTTGTTTTTCGGGTTCTTCATTCCTGATGACAACAGCAGCTGAGGAAACTGCCAAAACACCAATCAAAAACACAACGTCGACGGAGTTAAATCCAAATACAAACATACTTTGTTTGATTTTTTTTCAATAGCCCCAATTTTTTTTTTTAAATTAAGATTGAGTGTGCTGTTATGTCATCGCATCATTGCATAAAAAAATTCATAATACATTTAAAGTAATTAAGTTAACCGAACGAACTCTTCTTGCAGAGTGAAAGAATCTAAACCCTGTTTTTCAGGCGCGTTTAAAATTATTCAAAGTTGAGCCGAGTTTGTGTTCCGGTCTTATTTAAAAATGCATTTTGTTTATTTTTAGAGAAATGCGGAAAATTTTTTACATATTTTTTTCTTCCTGGCACTATTTTCGTTTGGTGAATTAATTTTATTTGCTGAGTTTCCTTGTCAAGTTCCCCGGAAAAATATAAACAAGTAACTTTTTTTGTTTACTTTGATTGAGTCTTTGAGAAGTCGATAGGGATTTCGTTAAAGGTTCAGAATGATATTATACAAAATATTATTATACGTACGGGAAAATAAATTTCCGCTCATTTTACGGCATTCTTTTATATCATAAGGGCGTCGTCTTAAACTAAGTGACGTGGAGAAAAAATTGTTCGACGACCTCTAAAATTCCGCGCCGGCGTTTTGTCATGCGCAGTCGAGACCTGGCTCTTCTTTTTATGTGACAACTCCCTGTTGTGTCGCTTCGGAAACGTGCTCGTACCGAATTGGTTTATGCAGAAACCGGGTTTTCGCGGTGTTTTCGGCTAAATTTGGCATTCATCTGCTCGGGATTTGCCTTTTCGTCGAGATTAGGCCTCGTTCGAATCGAATTATTGCAGTTTTATCCGAATGAATTAAGGGAGAGCTTGGAATTTTAATGCAGAAAAGCGACCAATCAGAGATCGCGATGGTCTCGGTTCATACAAAATGGAAGTGGTGATGTACTACGTTAGTCAATTATATTTTTGAAAATTTCCTATTTTATTTAGTTTGCGTGTGTTTCTCCGAGGTTTTTCGGTCGACGCGGTTTTCTGATGCAATAGTAAGGGAGATTGTTAATAATAGTGACTGTGAATGAGAAAAAAGAATGAAATTGTGGAGCGTTCGGGATTTTTCTCGGATAATGTAGTGCCATAGGCCTTGGCCAGTTCCCAGTTACTGGCTTGCTTGTTCGTTGATTTGAGTTTCGTTGCAAACCTCTGTCCGCCATTGTTTCTGTAATTTTAATGAAGCTAGAAGACCCGCAGATTCCCACCCATAGCTTAATTTTTGTCGTAAAATGTGATACTTCGTAGTTTTAAGTGACGCGCACTAACGTAGGTGTGAATAAAATCTTAATAAATGCCTTAAATTTCGGGTTTTTAAGAGTTGCGTGTGAATTCATAGCTCGGAGGTCCGTCATCTATTTCCTTCACAAAGGCGCATATAAAACATCACGTGGGAGTCTTTTTCGTGGTGAAAAATAGAAGAATTTACGGTTTATCGATGTGAATAAACGTAATACGGTATAGATATCATGATAAAAGTGTGTGTTATAAATGACAACATTTAAGTCTACTAATTTATCGCGTTTTTGTTAAAATTTCCTGGCAGTGATATGGCGGATTTCGCAGCCGACGGAGCGGATGCGTTTTTTCAAGATGGAGATGCTTACTTAAAGAGTTTTGCAGTGTTCAAATGCATTATTTTTTCAAATTGCCTGCGTTTGAATTTTACGATCTAAAATAAAAGGAAATTAGTTAGGCGCAGTATTTATTTCCTCAGATTTAATGTGAAAATATACGGTGGTGTATTTACAACAGTGTTCGTGAGATAATTTCTATATTACGGCACAGTTATCCCATGGATGAATGGGAGTGAGCATTTTGGCCTCTTGGAGGCATCCCCATGTGGTTGTCATGGCCCCAGCTCTAACCGAGGCTGGCCAGTCACGAAATTATAAATCCTCACCTTCCGCATCTTTAAAGAATCTCATTGACAGTTGTTTGTTTGCGCCTTTACTGTCGGCCTCGAGTGAGGTGCACGTTGATTGTAAGCTCAAAGGCAGAGAATTTGTCAATGGTTTTGGAAAGGATTTGAAAACCTCCCTAGCTGAGAAACAAAAGGCTAATGGTATTTTGAAGACACAGGCAAATCAACTTCCTTTAAAAAATTCAAATATTATCGGGAAGTTAAGTCCCAAACCTGAGGAGATTGTTGTGAAGAATTTGAGCATGAACAATAGTGCCCCTATGGGGGACCAGTCTGATAACATGGGGTTATTAAAGTCAAGCACTCAAAGCAATTTACTGGATGATCAGTCAGAAAATATGGGGTTCCTGAAGACAATTAATCAGCATGTGGAAATGAGTGGTTACATGAAAGAGAAAACTTTGACAAATGACATGGATCAGTTATTGAAAAATTTGAGTGCTGCAATTACATGTACAGATTTGTCACCAGGTGATTTTCCACCACCTAATGTGGAAGAATTGTTGCAAGTTATTAAAAGCATGGAGAACACTTGTGAGACAAGTGATGCAGTGTTGGATGCACCTACAGATAGGGTGGAGCCAGAGGAGATGTTTCCTTTGTCTGGTACAGACTTGGCATCCTTTGAGAGGGAGCTGTTGGATGATATGATGACAAATTTTGATGAACATCTTCCAGACTCCGGTCTGGACATGAAAGAGTCATTGACAAAAGAAAAGTTGGAAGATGTGAATAAAAGGCAATTTGAGATTGAGAGAAAGTGTGAGAGGCTGCAAAGGAGGCTAAAGAAGCTCCAGGCAAGGTGCATTGGGAAGCATGCAGGAGAGGAACTGACTGGTCTGTTTGAACATGCTCACAGGCTCACAAGGCAAGGACTTTCTGGATCTCTTTCAACCAAAAGTGAGGATCAGGTCGGGAAGGACAAGAAAATAAAAGGTGTGTCGGAGCTTGCACTGTCAACTCTCGTCAACAGGCTGACAATTTCCTCCATAAACCAAGCATCGGGCCTCGTCAGATATCGCCCTGCTGTTAAATATTTTGGATCGGGATCGACTGATATAC
Source organism: Brueelia nebulosa (assembly GCA_028293925.1). Lineage (NCBI taxonomy): Eukaryota > Metazoa > Arthropoda > Insecta > Psocodea > Philopteridae > Brueelia > Brueelia nebulosa. The sequence continues at coordinate 262,110 of JAQIBA010000081.1, forward strand.
CTCCCCAGAATGAAACTCTTCCTGGATCCATTTTACCAAAGCTATCGGATGAAGAAAGAGAGGAGGTTAGGGCTGTTGCCCAACAATTGCACACTCAAGTTCATCTATTGCAGAATCATTTGGATTCTGATGTTACCGCCAGTAGTTCTGGTGGTGAAAGCTGTGATGAAATGCAAGCTTACAACAATCCTCATCAAAGTCACCAGTCAATGTAAGTGCTTGAATTTTTCACTTTTATTTTAGAAAATTATAATGAGTAGGTTTAATCCGAAATACATTTTGCCCATATAAAAAGTAAAAGTCCAACTCATGTTTGCTTTGTTAAACTTGTTTGAATTTTTATTGGCAAATGCCCAATAACAAAACTACACTGTTAATATAAAATACAATCTAAAAGTAATGGAAAAGTATTGCTTCGGATCAAATGCACAGGTTTCTATGGAGGTGACATTGGATTATGAATTTTTTAGTTATTCCACAGCTTACATAACCATAAACTTTTAAATGAAAAATATTACAGACTAATTATTGGTGGTTTTTTACATAAAAATTTTTAACAATTGATTTTTTTGATAGCTACATTCTTTTTGCATGTTCCGGAGTAGGAAAATTGTTTTGAAATTTCCAAATGGCACTTCCTGACTGAATTAATCCTAATAATTCGACCTTGGTGTGAAATGTAGATTAACTGTGGCCGGCTGGATCATTTTAAAGTATCCCTGTATCCGGTTTTCCATTCCGTTACCTCTAAAATTAGTTAACCATAATAAGGAAAATTAATTTCTTATTATTTTTACTTTTTCCCAAGAGCTTTTTTTGAATGGAAAATTTCTCAACTTATTCACATATCCCCACAAAATCTTCATTTTATTATAGAATGCAATTTAAAACTACACCTAGATTGGAACGAAGAAAAAATGCTGTATTGTAATTCAACCGCCTCAATTATCACCCTTTGGGGTTGATTAGATAAGAAATCAAACTTCATTTTAGTTTTGCTTTATGCAGTCCCGCCCAGGAAAGATTTTTAACGCCCTTTTGGGACGAAATTTTGTGTACCAAAAAAAAAAGAACATTCAAATCGTTATGTCTTTACATCGAATGCGGATTTTGTAATTGAAATTGTACGAATTGAGGAGATTCTATGAGGATTTGGCAATTTATTTCGGCACCAAAATTATATATTTGGGATTAGATTAAATATTCAGTGAGGTGAAACTTCTCTTATGCAAAACCCATATTTTTTTTGTTGGTATAAAAATAATAAAGTGAACCTTATCTCGTAGAAACTCAAAGACCCCTCACAGATGGAACCAAATAAGGTTATTACTTAGAGGTGTTTGTTTTCAAAAGGAAAAAGCGTACAAATCCGGCGCTGTGAAAATTTACATAGCTTGTTTTTATTAAATCTCGGAAATTGTGTAAAAGGAAAATGAGAATAATATAATTACCAATTTGAAAATCGGATCTTAATTAAATCAGTGTTATCGAACGCAGTTTAGCGTAATGTACAGTAAAAAATGCGTTGTAATTAGCTACAAATACATGAAAATATTACCGTATTGTAAATTCAACGTGAATTATAAACCGACACATATTCGGGACATATGCGAAAACGTTAAAATGTGCGTAATTTATGCTCAGTTGAGGAAAAGAAAATCTTGGGCTTTTCCCTGATTGTTAGAAGTATGACTGCCGTTGGGAGATAATGAATTCATAAAAAAGAACCTCGTTAGGGGTTTTGCAGTGAAAGGCTCCAACTATATTCTCTGACCCATTTGCACGTCAAAAAATGGGGCAAATTTTATGAGCAATTATTCGCTCTCAAATTATGGTTGAATTTCTCTCTGGCAAGCGGTTGCATCTGCTGACTGATTTAATGCAATAACTAGAAAATTAATTGAAAGTTGGAAAGTAAGCAATGGGGATTTATCAAGAGTTTTCATTATTAATGTTTATTTTCCTTTTCATGACTTAAGTGAAAATGGAGGCCTCATAGTCGAAATGATTTGCACAACGTCTCTTTTATAATAATAATGCGGGATTTTGGTACATCCATTACGGATCGACTAATGGATATTTTGGCCACACAAAAGTTGGCTGACTGGAGAAGAAGAAATTCAGGTCTTATGAGGATGACGTCGTCATAATGTTCGGCGTTACAAACTCCTCGCGGAAAACCACATGCGGTGAATAATTTTTTTACACACTTTGTGATGTAAATATGAATTTTCGAACGTTAAAAGTTTCCATATTTTAATTTTCGAGTAGTGGTGACATAATATAATATAAAAAATTAGATCCCCAACTGATAGCCGGAGAGGACATGATTGAAATTATATATTGCGTAAAGAGACTTTTTAGGGCGGCTACCCGAAATTCCAGGCGTTGATCCACCAATAAATACTATAAATATATTGATTATAAGACCGCCATTTTTGGATTCTATCATCGGGGTCACATTTAGTGGCGACAATATCTTCTTTTTTATCTCCTCCTCATCTTTTTTCCTCGTGTTTCCTCGTTTCAAGGGCTTAACATTCTTACCAATATTCGTCATCATTTTTGGCAATCCTTTTTGCAGATTCTTTCTCTCCTTACGGCCCCGTTTTCTTCCGTTTTTTCAGTTGGAAAATTTATTCACACACTGTTTACCAGCTCGTGCTTTTTTATACACATTAATATGGAAATGGGAAATTCCTTGTTATTTAAAGAAAAAATGAATAAGGGCCGCGCCCGAAGAGGATTTAATAGCTCAAAATTACCGTCTATTGATCTAATTAAATCAAAATTATCTTCACACAGGGCCCAGAAAAAAACAACAACAGATAAGCGTGTATATAAATGATGTTTTCTTCTCCAGTCGAAAACCAACAAGGTCCTTTCAATTAATTACGAGATAAAATTGAATAATATTGCCGCCAAATTTAGTCGGTCCCCACGAGGAAAGACTTTGGCATCTTTTTTCCGCTGTCGGTCGTTTACCTTTGCGAAAACGGTCGGCGTGGGACATTTTTTTTTTTCTTTTTAATCTGCCACTGCTACGATTTCATTATCCTGTGTGAATTTTAACGGTGCCAGCAGATGTTAACAACGTTGCCGGAACGTTCCAGCTGTTTAAGGGGGTAGAGGGAAGGTTTGTATGTCGTCTTCTGAAAAGACACGGAATCCCGCGCAGCCCCGGCCCCTGAGAACTTCTTTTTTTTTGTCTTGTAGCCCCAGTTGATGGTCTCAGATCAAGGATGTCGATGATCGTACTCGAGAGAGAGAGAGAGAGAAGTCGCAATGGAGTGGAGCAACTGGCAACGTCGGATTCGAGCATTGCCGACCTTCATTCCCTGCTAAATAGTAGTCACTGTTATGATTATGATTCATTGTATCATGTGGATGGTATGGTTAGGAGTCCCTGTGTTTCCCACTCCGGTCTCCGTTAAGCAGCTTTACCTCCATTATGTTTTCACTTTCCTGCTCGTTTTATTTTCTTCTTTTTTGTTTTGTTCGGCCCGAAGTGAGAATTTTCAGGAACGGTTTTCAGGTTTCGCGCTCTGTTTGCGTTAGAACGCTTTCAAAATACTCAGCCGGCTTAGTGTTTTTTTAGCAGTTTTCATTCATGGGAAGTTTTTATAAATGATTTTGACTTTAGTTGTAATTTGTTGAAAGCTGCTTGTTTGCGACTTTCATCCTCTCCTACTTGATAAGGTGAAACCAGTTTCGCATTTTGATCAAAAGAATAAGTTATACTTGATAACTGATGTGTATTTTAACTTTCGTTTTAATGAAAATCGCATAGATGTTTCGTAATAATACCGAATATTTTTTATTATCTCTCTCCATTATTTAAATTGAAAACGTTCGTTCTGTAGATAATCTTCGGTTTATTGTAATTTCTTAATCATTTTGATTTTTTTGCATGAATTTTTCTAAGCATTTTGGGTAAATTCGGCATTTTTATAAGAGCAATGATAAAATTTTCACGTTGTGGAGACGTTGTATTTGTTGCTTGGAATTAGGCTCAACGGTAGGTTCGCAGGATATAATTCCCTCCACTAAACGGAGGATTTTATTCACCACATCAGACATCCTGACAAACGCTTTTATGATTATGATTTGTTATCATGAGCAAAAGCCAGCAGAGTTTTTTAGCTTCTGGTGCGGTTTGATGGCCTCTTGCGTCCTTTGTACCTGAACGAGTCTGCGTGCATATGTCCTCACAATTGGGATGGCGAGCGAAAGTTTACCTGCCACATCTTGAACTCGTGACCCCTGGCTTTTTTTTATCTATTGTTGGTGCGTTTGATTTTTATTTTTATCCAGACTTATTAAGGAGGATGTGTTGAATAAATTAACGAATTATGAGTTGGTGTGGTGATTTCATGCACGCCAAACAGTGTAGTTTTGCGTAGCACTCCCCGTTGAACGGCCAAGTTTTCGCCTTTTTTTATTTATTTTATGCGGGTCGAGATTTTTCCTTTAACATCCCAGCCGGCTTTTTTTAAGACCTTGCAAACCGAGGATTTAGTTAAAACTGGACATCAGACATAATGGAAAGATTAATTGCACTAATAATAAGAGTCCCTTAATTATATTATTAAAATGATTTATTATTTAGACGAAACTTCAGTTATCGAATAAGGGATTCATCTTGAAAATATGGGAATATTACAGCTTACTATACATATATATTTTATTTAAGTATATTCATACAAAAAAAATAAAACCATCCGAGGTAAAAAAATATTTTGATGAGGTATAAATCCGAAATGGGATTTTGTGAGGCAGCGAAATTTTATCTTGATATAAAGGAGGAAAAATTTTCCTCCGGATAAAGATTTAACCGGTTGCAATTGTCATTTTGGAAAAGGTTTCCTTAGCCAGATTAAGACGGTTCCTGCTTACAAGACCCGGCCCGAGGCTCGAACTCTTGTGAACCCCAGTTTTTGCCCGCTCCAACGGCCAACTGGGTGTTGTCAGAAAATAAATAAAGCAGCCGCAGAGCTGGTTTTAAGTCACATCTAAAACTTGTGTTCCTCAAGGGATTTAATCTTGACATTGCTTTGCTGTGCCAGTTCCGTTCCATGTGAAGAAGGAGATAAGGAGGCAGGCCAAATGCATAAGTGCCGGTTTGTTTTGCTTCTCTTACAGCGCTCAAAAGTAGTTAAATGCGGGATAAAGGGAACAGGAAAGCAGTAACCGAGAAAAGGCCAGGAATTATGCTGGTGCTGGCCTGGGCAGGCTGCAGATGCAATGGCCTAAAAGTGCAATCTGGGGGCTTGAGGAAAGCAGGTTATTACCGTGATGGCTCGGCATTACTTGAGCGTTCAGACTTAGATAAGATCCGATTATATTTCTAATGAATCGCTGGTTTTAATTAATACTTTTTGCGAATACTTCATTTCTGAAACTTGTAGCTTTATCGTTTTTTTTTTTGCACAGACAACTTTCCGAATATTAACATGTCATGTTTGCGCGTATAACCATCCTTCATATTTATTGAAAATAATTTTTGTCCGGTATTTGCGAATTATTTTGTAATATAGGTATGCAAATAACGTTTTATGGAATTCGTCATTTCCACTTTGTAAATTTCCGTTGCAGATTAAAATTTCCTCCTAACGGTTGTTTTTCCTGGTGGGATTCGCAGAAATCACAATCATGATTTTCTCCATTTTCTTTTTCCTCATTCTCCTTGTGGAAATTAGAATAGTATAATTTCCGTTATCTATCATAAACAATTGTTATCCTACATTTTAGGTGCGTTTATTTTAATTAACTGATAACAAATTTTATATATAATTAAAATATACATTGTTTTGAAGAGAGACTGCACAATGAACCCGGAGCAAAAAACTGGAATGAGCAGAAGGACGACTCAGACACGTAACGCGATAACTGTGGGATAACACACCGCATTTTCAGCGTTACGCAGCTTAGCATCAAAACGTTTAATTTAAATAATTAATAAAAAAAAAAGGCGGTAGCACTTTGTGAAAGTTTTTTACTTTTTAACCCCATTACCGCCAGCAGTCCTTTTCTCTTTTAGGCGATTGTAGACAATTCTTTATTTTCATTATTTTTTTATTTCACAATCTCACAATATTTGGAATTATATCAATAACTCGCTTAGTTTGTTTTGAATTTCTTTTCGTCTTAAAAAATTATCAAATCATGGCGGATTGTGCTCGCGCTCGCATAAAGAATATCTTTCTTTGTCGCGAAATATCGTGACTCATTTTCAATTAGTGGAAAAAAAATTGTGCGAGCGTTTCCCTCCCAAAGTTGTGATATTTAATTGGAGCCTTTTCAATGAACACCACTACGAGAAGCCAATGATATATTTTTTTCATTCCCCCTCGCGTCCTTTTATTAATAAAAAATTATAAACGGTTTTTGCACTGTATCCTGAAAATATTTTATAATAATAAAACGAACTCCTATTCGCGGAGGCGGAAATCAAAATCAGGGCGCAGGTTTTAAAAGGAAATAAAAAGTTTTATTTTCGGAGGAGCGGGGGCGAGAACAAATGCCCTGAACTTTTCTGGTGCCCTGCCCTCCTCCCTCGCGGGGGTATTCTGACAGAATCAACATTTGCCTTTTTCACTCAATGGAGGTCGCTTCATTGCCGTTATTTACCTGAATTGATGGATTTGAGAAAAGGGAAAGGGCCACCACCGGTAGCCATCTTTTTTTAAATTTCGTAATTTAAAAGTGGGAACTAAGGGCATGCATTATTGGAACTCTGGGTTTTCATTGTTGAAGAATGAGTCGTGCGTGGTGTTCGCCTCCGGTTATGCAGAAAGACCGGTTCAGGCAGAGAAAAGGCAGAAAAGTTGAATTGATTCCTCTTATGGTTGAGTCAGAAATTAAACTATGCTGAAGACGGTGGACTGACACATAGAGAGGCTGAACCTATGGAGCAGTTGTTCACACCTTTCACTTATATGTGTGCAACATTTTCGGTCTTTCTGCGGAACAGGTCTTTTCCGCCCTTACATTTAAGGGCAGCAAAAGCGGGAAAGAGTTTAAAAATGTTATATCCCCGCCATAAAATAGCGGCTAGCATTTTTGTTACCTGGGCATTTTAAGAAATTCAATGACAATGCACGAATTAAAAGTTTATCTCTTTCTTTTTTTGATTTTTTAACCAGGCGCGAAAAGTATAAAAAGCACTCTTTTCTACCTGTGTTGGGTCGAATGCAGCCGGCAAAGAATTGTTGTAAATTTTTTAGACGCGTTCTACTCCAAAAAAAGCACTAAATGAATTAATTAATGCAAACTTATTCATTAACTGTCTAAATTAGATGATTTGACACTGCATTTTTAACTTTTTTGATTTCTGAACCATTGCAGTGTGTAACCTGCTTTCTTCGTAAATTTTTTCAGGAACCATTTAACCGTTATTCAATCAGTTATTGATAACTTCTCAAAACCTCTCCAATTAATTAAAAAATATTTTTTTAAAACTGACGAAACAAGTGATCATAAATTAAAATTTATCTCCGGGAAATCCAAAAGAATTGAAAATCGAAGAAAATATATTTTTGACCTCTTTTGGTGCTCTCTCCATTGTCCAGGGAAATGACTTCTGTAATAAAAATATAACACTGGATGAAACACTGATCCGCATTGTTTGCCAGCGTAACCTTGACTTTTTTCCTCAAGGTTAAAAGTGAATTTATGAGTTCTGGAAAGTTTCTTCGTTTTCAGAATTGAAGCAGAAACTGGAACTGGTTGGTTTGCAGGTGACAGGCAACATTTCTGTCCTGTTGTGGCCGTTTCTATTTAGGACGATGCCACAAAGAGCCGGGAATTTCATATTTGAACCCGGACATTTGAATGGTCGAAGAAGGCGAGATTTGACCCAGTTTATTATGTATTTTCTTTGCTTTTCTTTGCAAAAGTTGGATTGTTTGGAAAAGTATTTCCCAAACGCAAGACGAAAGTTTTGAGTTGTGCGAGAAAATATTTTTGAAATGAGGAATATCAGGAAAAGAAGACAATAACAGATTATAGGATTATTTGTGAGGGCTGCCATTACCGGAAAAGAGCTTAGTCAAAGCCAGGGCAGGTGTTTCCATATCAAAAACTGCTTGCTATTTAAAATGCACTGAAAAGAATGAAAACTCTTTTTCCACTATTGTATTTTCTTAACAGAGTTTGAGGTTTAATTTTTTCTTATTTGAATGTAATTCTCACCTTCAGTTTTATTCTTAGTCATTGGCTCCTCCGAAAATCGCCGATTTGAATTGAAAGTTGCAAAACCTGTCTCTCTTTGTAATGTGGAAGGAGTTCTGAAACAACAAATCGATCTCACCATTGTACATTAGAATGAAAGCTAACCCTCGGATCGACCGCCACCCCTTTTTAAAAAAAAAAAAAATTTTTTAAATTTGTTCGGACTGTTGGAGCCCATTTACTGCGCAGAAACGCGAGGAAAAAGCGGATTCGATCATTTCCTAGAAAATTATTCATGAAACCTAATCAAAAATTCTCCAATAATTCTTTAGCCGAAAAAGTAGGTCCTCATTTCCATTCTTCCGTCAGCAGTCATATATTATAAATAAAGTCTGCGTTAACAAATCAACAATTTTTTAAACGTTGGGCGAGACGAACACTCTATTCAGTAGAAAATGCTACGCAAAAACAAATGTCTTCACCCTTCTGTGGGGTTTGTGGTGATTTTGATGAGTGTGATTTTGGATTTCGTAGTGTCGCTGAATAAGTTTATGGGGTTTGTCGGTTGAGGCGCCTCTTCGTTCAGTTTAAGTTTACGCATTTAATTTTCGATCGCGAAAATGTGATAATTAGTAAAAATCGATAGCTTAAGCTTGAGAGTTCAGTCAACTTTGACCTCGATTGTTATCACTTGCGAATAGAAGACGAAAATTGTTAAAAGTCAGAATTTTGAGGCTCGACAATAGAATTTTCTCAAAGGAAAGGGTGATTTTTAGTAAACGATTTCTAAAGCCTAATAATTTTTTACCGCCACGCATTTATTTAGTGTTGTTTTAATTAATTCCATACTGCCCTTACCGAGGTTATTTAGTTTTTATAATTTTATGCGATTTTTATTATTCTATAAGAAAAACTGGTTTTTTAAGATTTTCTCCTTTCGATTATTTCTTGGTCAGGGTTATTTATTATTGTTTTCCATCTCTCCCCTCTTGAGTAAGAAATTTTCGGTTTTCTTCTTTAATTTTAGAATTTAGTAGTTTTGTTCTTCACCAACCGTTCTGTCATTTATTTAATGATTAATTATATGCTGTTTCTCACACACTTTCCCTCGTCATCACTTTTCTCGGATTTCTGTCTCTTCGGTTTTTAGGGTGCTTTAAATTCTTTTTTGTTTTTTTTCTCCATTTGCTGTCTGCCACTCTTGCTTGAAGGAATGATTCAATTGCGAGAGATTTTCTCATTAGGCACTTAAATTTGTTGAGAGTTCTTAAGGGTGGCCGCTCGCGAAGTGAATGAGTTTTATGAGAATTCAGGGAGAAAGGGGGAATCGACCAAGGTCGTAGATAAAGGAGGAAAGAAAGAGTTTGGAAACTACTTCTCAGCGTTGTGAGGGAAATGTCGAAATTTAATAGAAGGTGAGGGAAAATTGAGGTCGAAAAGTGAAGACTTATCTTCTCATTAGGGGAAGGGCAAATTCAGATGGAAATATAAAATGTTCAGTGTTGCTTAAACGAAAAAGGAAAATACATATTTTCTGTAAAACAGTAAAATAAAATTGAAATCCTTATTTGATAAAAATAACTTTTAATTGTGAATTTTTTCATCTTGCAAAGATAGCTTTTAAATTACCGTAATGTAATTCTGTTTGAGATTTAAATCACTTTCACAATTGCCAAATCTGCTCGGCTGTTCGAGTGTGGCCCCTCCCCAATCGGTTTTATTCCCTGTATAACATCTTTTACACGTACAATGGCATTAATTATAAAAAAAGCAATGAGAACAATTTATGAGCACTGTATTTTCTTTAATATGAGTGAGAGTTCTTAATTTGAATTAGATAGCGTGAAATTTAATAAAAACTATGAAGGGCAAATACAGACTAAAGTTCCGAGTGCAAAAAGGGTGGAGATTCAAAAGCAAGACTTCGTGTAAATAATGATAAGAAAAATACATTCCGGTCGCCCGAAGAAAGTCTTTGGGTTACCTCATTCGAGACCTTACGCTCGGAAATTAAATAATTCATAAATATTTAAAATTTTGATTATTGTTCCAGGCGAACTCTTTTTCATTAATTATTATTCCCGTAGAAGTCCTCTGGCACAGAATATATTTATGTTGTGGTTGAGTAGGAGTTCAGGGCCCTTCGAGCAGGAAACGAAGCAAAAAGCAATTGCACAGAAATCCAAATTTCGCTGCCGCCAAATGCCGGTCGAAATCCGTTTCACTGGCTCCGTTTGAAAATTTTTAAACTCATCTGTCTTTTCCGGATTTTGCGTCTTCACCGAAGCTCAGTGCTTGTTATTTTTGGGGAGTTCACGAAAATTAGTCTGCGGTTCCATTCCCATCGCATTGAGTCTCTAAAAAGCCGCGAATGGCCGTCGAAAAGCAAACCGAATTACCTTAAAGCTTTTTATTGATGAAAAGAGTATAACGATTTCGGTAACATTTCAATTTCGGGGTTTGCCAGATTCCCTTTTGTAATTTCGAGCTGAGGGAATTTCATTGGAAATTGAAAAGTCGGTTTAAAGGTAAACCGACCGGAAGAGAGGGTTTTTGGCAAAAAGTTGCCTGATATATTGAAAATTTCTTGAGACTCTCATTCCCTTTTGCATCGGTTCGGGATAATTTGGAGGGAGGGGGAGGAAGGAAAGGATTTTCACAAGTATTAATTAAAATACGAGTGGACTGTTGTTCGGTTCAGGTACTGCTTCAGTTAGATGGTCCGGTTTTTTAACGGTCCTGCCGAATTATTGAACCGTAGCCAGTTGTTTTTTGTTTCCCTTAAGCTAAGCATTCGCTGGTGGGGAACATTTGTTTAAACAATGCAGCAATAAAAATCGAGTAAAAATAATATGCAAATTTAAAATTGCTTATCAGAGAACTCGCCAGGGTCCTGAAATGGCCATTTGGGAATTTTTTTATACAATTGCAGATTAGCAAATTTATTGTCAATTCAACTCTCCCACTGTGAACTCTTATTTGAGAGGGGATTAGAAATTGTTAAAGGTTATTAAAAGGCAGTTGGATTGATTTTTCAAAGAAGGTGGAAAAATGGTGAAGATTTATTCCTCTTTTTCCTGTTATAATTTTTTTGCAATTTAGGTAAAATGAAATTCAAAGCCGAGAGTTAAAAAAAAAAAATTGTGGCAGTTGAGTAAATATTTGGACGTCAGTTGTGCTTCAATTTTCAGTATAGGTAATTTCATTCGTTCTTTTCCTTTTTTCAATACTGAAACGACACAGTAATTTATTTTGCCGAAATGGTAAATAAGGAAACTTTAAAAAAAAAAAGTTGCAATCTGATTGCGACTGTCGTACTGCGGCGTTTCAGTGGCGCGAGTTCGGGCATTGACTTTCTGCGGCGACTTTTCTGGCTAGAAAAACGAAAAAGAATATTGAGTGAGAGAGAGGAAAAAAAGGGGGAAAGCACGAAAGTGCGTTTTGAAGCAATAAAGCGCGGGGCAAATTCTTAAAAAAGGGGGTGAATAGGCAAAGAGGGGCACCGGGTCATTATCATTTTCTGTATTTTATTATCAGGTTTTCACAATTTTATTTTCTCCCCAATTGAGGATAGTTATTTTGAGTGGCCTTTTTACGAACGTAAGTTGTTCTTGAGTTAATTTAGGTAAGGTGTAACCGCAGGTGCGGGACAGCGGTCGCAGTGAAAGAAGCGACTAAGGTTTTTGTTGGGAAAAAGAAGAACATTCAGGAGAGAGGGGTTTGGATATGGTTTCATTATTAGCAGCTGCCCCTACAATAAGTAGTTTATTATCTGAGGGTTTGAGAACGGCGGAACGTTAATCAAGCTCTGAGTTTAAAGTATGGATTCCGTTCAATTTGTAATTTCTTTATTAAATGGTTTCAGTTTTAAATTCGTCGGAAGAGTATTTGGGGATGCACTTCTATGAAAATTCCATAAAGTCCAAGAATTCTGAGTGAATTCGAGCTATCGCACATTTTTATCGAAAATTATTAGGTTTATGAGATCCACGTAAATTTATCTTTGATGCTTTCACAGATAAGGCAAATGCATTTAAAACTATAAAGCGCTTTATGATTTATCCCCGAAGAGTAGAATTTCCCCCGTTGAGGCAAAGATGTCGACAAGAAGAGAAGCAAATTGACGGTTTCCTGAGGAGGGGCAGTCTCTCCACTGATTATAAAGGCATTTTATATTTATTTTTCTATAAACCAGCTGCTGTGCATTTGAGTCCGGAGTAATACTCTGACGGGTAGAAAGACTAAACCTTTTCTGGATATAAATACAATAATATGAGGACCCTCTCGGAAAGGTTGTTCTCGGTTGAGCCTTTTAGAGCAGTACCATCTATGATTCGCGACCTATTTCTTTCTTGATATTTTTCTTCCTTTTTTTGCTTTGAGACGTTCAGCAATAATACTTTGAGGTATTAAGGAAATCCAGCTGTGCTGCGTCACATAAGGCAACGTTTGAGATTCATAAAGCTCGTCCACCCGACCTTTTACCCAAAGAGGAAATTAAGAAAAGACTGTCAACAAAAAAGAAGCTCCCACCTTTTAACTCAAAAACCTCATTTAAGGGAAAAATTAATTTTTTTGAACTGAAAATCCATCATTAATTGTGACTCGGGATGAAATTGTGCCGTGACCTTTAGCCGAGTCATTATTGGCGATGCTTTTGTTTTAATAAATTAATCTTAATTTCACTTTCAACGAACGGCTTTGACAAACAACATTAAAAACGCGCCTAAAATTGTCAGTGGAAGCCGGCATGTGTATTACAGGGACGTACACAGTTCTCCATTGTATTCATTGCGGTCGAATGTTGCAAGTTGTAGAGTTTAAATTTTTAATACTCCCGTGTCAAGCCTGGTTTACGCTCTCCTTCACTTGGCTGATTACCAAAAACTGATGAATTCACCATGACCAGGCTGTTTCTCTCACGGTGGAGACAGGGCGAGAGGAAAAACAATTGCATTCCCTGTTTCCAGTGCAAAAACCCAAGACGTGCTCCTGTGAGCATCTCATAATGGAAAAGGAAATTATTGTTCGCCCAGCTGGGAATGCTTGGAGGCGGTCGAGGGATCAAATTGGCGGGTTCGGGACCGTCCCCTCCGGGGGCGCCTGGGTCCGTGTGTGCCTGAGACTCGGATTCTCTGTAGATGTTAAAAGCGATTAAATTTAGTGTAAACATGTGCCGCAGCAACGTTGCCGTGAAGATAACCATTTTCAGCTGTTTCTCAGAGAAATCCCAGACCACCTCAAAGAACGCATTGTTCAAATTCATTTCTTATCTTCAACTACTTCTCAGACACCTCGTTCGCTTTTTGTGTTTTTCTTTTTTCTTATTTCTCTTGTTCTAGTTCCGCGAAATTCTCTTTTATTACATTTATTTTTTGATTCATTTTTTAATATTCCCACCTTTCGTCGCTTTTCAGAAAGTCAATTGATAAATATTCAGAATGCATTTTGCTCAAAGCGTAGGATTTATAACTTTTGGCAAAATATCTCCCAATAAATACAGTGACACTTTAAATGCAGAAGAACATATAAAACATTCCTTTGCTCCTCCGGTACGTAGGAAGGGGGCAGTCACATCAGTGACGTTGCTGGAAAGTAAGAGCTGTGCTGTGAATAATTATCGTGAATGAGCATAAATTCGCAGAGATTTACAATAATTGCGCTTATTGAAGACACTCCCATTTAAGTAACTCACTAACCCATGTGTTTTTTTTTTCCAGCGGGAACAGAGCTTTATGGCGATGGTCCCAGGATCGTGCAGGGGTTGCCAGTCGCTGGACCTGGCTTCAAGCACAGATCTCGGACCTGGAGTACAAGATAAGACAGCACACGGAGTATCACAGGTTTGTTATATTTTATGTTTGAGAAGTAATTCGCCCGGGCGAAACCCGGAAGTTTTTGCTCTTCGGGTATTTCACAGTAAAATAATTGAGGAAAGGATAAGGGAATGGGGGTGAGAGGGAAAAGCGGAATTTGACTTTGTAAAAGCTGCTGAGCTTTTTTTAGCTTTTAGAAAGTGAAAAACTGATTGGGCGAAGGAAAGAGAAGCCTTAGAAGCGTTTTGCGATGGAGCTTGTTATGTTTCGAAGGAAAACTATGTAATCCATAAAATGTCGGTCTGTCGATGCGTAGGAGAATAGAAATTAGGGTGGCTTTGCAGAGTTTTATGGCTGGGATTAAACAGATAAATTTGATATTGAGGTGCAAAGATTAATATTTTGGCATTTAATTGCAGGCAAATTCGCGCCGGAAAGGGTCCCGTGATGTTCGGGGAGGAAGGAACGCGACGACCCCAACAGCGGAGCACCCCTCCGGTCTCCGTGAACGGTTACCACGGCTCGCTGCCGGGAGGCGTCTCCATAAACATTAAACCGAACGAGGAAATTCTAAACGGAACTATACCTTTTCAAACAAATAACTGTGATCCTACAATGACGGCAAGTCGGACACGTCCTTTTGTTAAAAGTGCATATAGAAAACGGAAGTTGTTGCGTACGAATGGTTTACACCTCATCTCGAAGAAGGCCGCGAGGCCCGTGACAGTCAGGTGCGGGTGCCGACCTCCCCTGTCGTCGTGCGCCCTCTGCACGGGGAGGAGCGACCCCACACGGCCGAACCGCTTCGAACCTTCCACCGTGCCAGAGAGGATAGCCATGGTGGACTTCTCCTTCCATCCCGTACTCTCATTTCCAAACGGTGAGTTGACACTTGTTGGCAAGGAATTATGTTGTGAATGCCTCTCCCGGGGTCTGCAGAGTCGAGATGGTGTCACCATTGATAAGAAGCAGCGCTTTTGTGGTTTCTTATCGATTCATTTCCGCCGGCGCGATGACGTGGTGGAGTTTTTTTACCTTTTTAATGAATTCATCGTAGGATTGACGCTCCCGAAAATTGCCTGAAAATTGCCCCCGTGTGGAAAAACAAATTCTCCATCTTTCAAATGCTGTCTTTAACTGATTGAAAGATTTATGTAACTGCTCATGCTATTTTCTAAGTGGAACTAACGTGGAAATAATGCGGAGCCATATTTCGCTGATCCCGAAGTTTTTCCCAAAAATAAAATATGCAGAAATGTTGGTTGCCCGAATGTGAGATATTGCATTTCTCAGCTCGTGAATTCCGTTACATCTGAGGTTTTTTATATTTCTTTTGAAAAGAAGACACTTAGGAAATGCTTTTTGATTGTTTTTCCATCATTTTGGCTGAAACTGATTTCCATCAAAGCCCTCCCTTGCAGAACAGCAGAAATCGAGCGATATAATGTGCCATAATAATTGTCAATTCGGTTGTTAAAAAACGTTACGAATCCTTTGAGCGACATATTATGAGCTTTGTTTAATCCGTTTAGAAATGCTGGATGCAGAATTATGTCGTTTAATTTTTATTGAGTGTGCCATCTCTTAACTTCCCTAAATGCGCTGAGGCGGCTTTGTGTCCCAATATTCTGAAGTGGAACATGCGCATTGCCCGAATGGATGTACCCTTTTAGGGCGTATGGAAGATTGGAATAGCAGCATACTTTACGCTCTCAAAATTCTTTCATAAGAATTCCCCTTTTGGTCTAACAAACGAGTTTTCAGAACGAATTTCTGATTGAATTTCGAAGGGTTTTAATGAAGGACGTAACACCCGCATGGAAAGGTCGCAGACACTTGATTTTTTAATATTAAAGAAGGGAGGATTCGATGAAACAGAAATCATTAATTTCGTCTACGTCGACTCGGGTTTTTGGCTTTTTCTATGCTTTTCCCCTCAGTAACAGACCCTCGAGTTTATTTATTGAAATTATCATACTTTCCCTCTCGTTTCAACAAAGCTTCTTTCGCCCGTTTTCTTCGTACTCTCTTTTCTGCAGTTACGGTTCTGGAAATTGTGATTCATTTAAAAAACGTTTCCCCCATTTTAAATTTAAAATATTTCTTGTAAAGCCGGCCTTTTCCTGAACATGGAGAAATATAGGGAATGATGGCTCCCTAAAAATTTTATTATTATTGATGTTTTCATCTTTTTTTCATCGTTAAAAAGATGTTGTGGGATCGGCAGGCATTCGCGAGTCTGCGTCACCGCGCACACGAGGCAATTTATTTGATACCTTTAACTTTTGTTTTTCAAATTTTTGCTTTCCTTACCATTTTCTCTTTTATTCTGCATTTTTTTTCCATTTTAATGCCTCAATCTTTTTCGACAGAGTTTTGTAGTCGTACAATTTCACTGATTTTGTCAGCCCTTTGGTTATTTCGAATTGAATCGTTTTTTCTTTTAATCCATCGCGACTCTGCAGAGGAAAAATACTTAGTTTTTAAGCTAAATTTCTCATTATTATAAAGATAAAATGACAGTTTGTGACAAGTTTTCCTTTCCAGTTTAATCTTTCATTCTGAGAGTTGTCTTTATTTTGGGAAAGGGGGAAAACTGAAAGCGTTTTTCTTTTTCCAGATACCTCATTAACCGTGCATCTGGATGCCATGATGCGGCTCCACGAGTGGCAAGCCAAAGCGAATCGATGTAACGTGAAATTAAAGTTTAACAAGTATTCAACAAACAAAGACAAAAGCTCTAGTTTAGACAGGAGGCAGAGGCTGAAAAAGAAGCTAAAGTTGTCGGAGCATAAGAATTTAAGAAAAATTCGGAAGCACACTGCCGCCGTTTTGTCAGCAAGTGAGTGTTTGCATTGATTTTTTTCCCCCTCGCTCTCCCCTTCTCCGTTTCTGATTTTCAGTGCCGCTGTTGTCTGACTTGAGATCAAAGGGTACGTACTTTTCATGAGAAGGAGAAACGTCTCCGAGAGTGCTTTCGCCACTTTCTGACATTCCCGTCTAGTGTATTATGCATATTCAGTTCGTAAACTTCCGTTAAATTGCTGTGTTCGAGTTAAAGAGGTATGCGGTAATTAAAATCCGTGTGAGTGGTTGGCTTCCTTATTTGTTCTGTCGTATTGCTGTGACGTCAGAGATTTGCTACAAAATTCTCCCGAGTTTTGCTCCTTGTAGTTGGAGGATTGCATCGCATCCAGAGGCCTCCGATGGATTATCGTTTGTTCACAGGGTGTTCCTCAGTCTTTATCCCCTTCCAGTCGATCGTACTTTGGTTCTTACCGTTTCTAAATTTTGTTTCATCCAGGAATCGATGTTTATGATTTTTCGCTGAGCAATTATGGAAAGCATTCGATAGATCGGATCGTTGTGTCCCTCCACACTCGTCTTCTTCATTTGAAATTGTAAAGGTTTTCCACTCACCAGGCGTTGTTCGCTGCCCGCAAATCACCGACCTTGCCTTTGGCTTAATAGCCCTACCTTTGCTCTTATCTTAACTGTATGAATTTGTTTTATTAGGGAAAAGGTGATAAGAAAAACTTTTCTTAGCGCGCCTCACTCGCGGGGAATGATCGAAGGAGAGGAGAGATGCCATCTCCGAAAGGGGAGACCTTCTCTCAGGAGAAGTGAGTTAGGCGTTAGGGTGCAGACGGCGAACAAGAGTCAAAAAGGCAAAACTGAAATTGTTTTATCTGCTGCCGACTAATGATGTTTTGATTTACAGAGCTAAAGAAAAAGTTGTCTGCCAACCAGAAAAAACGAAGGGGCCTGACAAATTCTGAGCACTTGCCTTTGTCTCTCCTGAAAATCAAAAAATCTAGAAAACATTCTTTAAGGTCTAATTTAGGTAAGAAGTAGACTCGTTGACGTAGAAATAACGTAGTCAGTGTCCAAGCGCGAACACAACCATTTGATGCGATGACGTAACCGTTTCCCACTCGAAAAGCCAATGCGACGGTTGTGTTGTGAGACAAATACAAACGAAAAACAAAAAAAGAAAAAGATAAAGATAAAACGCTTCGTCAGGTTTTCCAATTTACCCGAAACGATCGAACCAATATCTTTTTTTCTCTTCGCTCAGATGGGGACAGTGAAGAAGATGGAGACATGTCCGTGAAAACAGTACCTGTTGATCGGGATGGAAGATCGAGTAGACGGACGTCGCCAGAGTCTTCACCGGGACCATTCATCTCATCCAAAGACAGAAGCGAGAAGAGGGAGAGGGACAGGAGCGAGGACGGGAGGAGGCGAAGAGAGGACGATTCCTACGACATCGACAACATCGTGATTCCATATAGCATGGCAGCTGTGAAGAGAGTCGAAAAGCTACAGTATAAGGAGATACTAACGCCGAAGTAAGTGTGGCTTCTCGCGAAATCGCGGTGTGTAATGTGTGTGTTGACACAGTAATGTACTCGCTGATGTATAAAAAAAAAGGATGAAAAGCAATGATGAAATATTGTTGTAATTTCGTCACTACCGCTGAGAGTCTTTTGTATTTATTTCAAAGTGTCTTATGTTTATTAAATTTCATATAGAAAAATATAGTTCAGAGAATACAATATTTATTTTGTTAAAATTGTTAGGCAGAAGTAAGGTACAAAAATATGTAAATGAGTCCACTAATGTGGGGTTTTTTCCTTCGACAGATGGCGAATAGTCGAAGACTACGAATTCCCACCAAGAGATCTGAACGAGGTGTCGAAGGAAGGCGGTCCAGAGAGCGAAACGGAGGACATGAGCGACGAGGTTTTCCTGGAAAGGCACAGCCGGTGTGAGGAATCCGAGAAGAAAAAGTTCATGAGTTACATAAAGTTACCATTCGCCGTTCGATCGCGAGCAAATCGAAGGACGGACAGCCGCGCCGAAAGCAGTGGTGCAAACACTCCAGGTAATGAGATAACGAGCTCATTTTACAAAGGGGGTGGTCGGGGGTGGCTTTTGGGGGACGGGAATTTGACGCGTGGCAATTGAATTCGTTCGTTTCGGGAAAGGGGGAAAGTTTTTGGGGGGCTGGGGACGAGGAAAAGCGCGTGCAGAAATGAGACCATCAAAAGTTATTGATAAAAACGACAGAAGATAACTTTTTGTGAATTTTTAATAGAAGAACATTGAATTAGCTGTGGTTGAGAGCACCCCACCGTATTGCACAAGTCTAGATAATCGTTATCTTCGCAGTTGCCTAATAGTGATTTGTTTTTTCAGACCCAATGTCTCCTCTGAATCCTGACCATCCTGAATCGGGAGGAACGGTTTCTCCGCTGACAACACCGCCCTCGACTCCTCTTAGTGTCTTAGACGAACAGTATCAGCCGGTTAATTCTCGGAAGCGGACGACCTCAAGTTCTCGAATGCACTTGAGGGAAAAACTGGAGAGAGCATCCAGCGACAAGGACAAGGAAGACCGATGCTCCACTCCAGACATCGAGGACGAGGTAACGTATCGGGAGACAGCCACCCACCGTCTCATTCGTCGTTTCCCACGAGGACTCATCCAGGTCGTGTTTCAGGTTTTGCCTTACGAACCTCGAACCTATCCCCTTTCGGACGAAGTTTACGAAGAAATGATCAAGGGCATGCCCGAGGACCACACCCCGTACATGTCATTCAAGCATTTGCCCGCGAAGAACTACAACATTGTGAGTGTTCGCATGAGTATCTTTGGGGGGAACCGATTTGTTGTCAGCATTCTGAAGGTTTTCCGCTCGTTTTCAGGATCACAGAATGCCGGAATCGCCGAGTACAAGTTCGACCATATCCGCCGTGGAAGAGGATCCGAACGATCCGGAATGGACTGCTGTTAATGGTAGGGACTTCAAAGAAGATTTAGATTGTAGGACTAGGAGTAAGAGGTAGTTGAACTTAAAAAACACAAAAAATGTTTAAAAAAAAAAAGAACAAAAAAATTTTTTTGACTTTCAAGTCTTTTTTTGGTTTTGTTAAATAGGAACGCAATTACTCACTTCTTTTCATAGTGGCAAATAAAATGAATTTTCATTTATGCCGTTTAACTTAAATGTTGTTTTTTGTTTTCTATTGGCTATTTCATTCTTTTCGAGGAACACGTTTATATTTGTCCACTGAATGATATTCGTGTCTTCCGAGCGAATTTCATTAATTAATGTTTTTTTATTGGAATAAAATTTAATTAAATTAATATTTTTGTGAAATAGTTTTGATTCTCTTGACGTTGGATCGATATCGAGGTGAGCGAATATGTTTTATGTGCTTAGCAGTGATTCTTCCCGGTGCTGACGTTGATCAGTGACTTGAAAGGCAGTGTTGGAGGCACAGTAAAAGGGAAAGTTTTCAAAAGACAACCCAGGAACTGAGTGCGGTAATTCGGGGAATGTTTCCTGTGGTTGCGTCAAAATTGGGCCCAAGAAGAAAAATCAGGAGTTTTGCTTTCGACAAGAGAGCATCACTGCTCTCTTAATTTTGCTGTTTATTGCTGAATCCTAGACAAAATTATTAAAATGATTTAATTCGTTTTGTAGTCGTTGCGTGGCGTATCGACCCGTTACAGGTGTTCGTTTTGTCATCTCATTTCGCTGACACCTTCGTTTGTTTTTGCGTCTCACTGTTGACTCTTCTTTAAAAGCACTGCTGAAAAATATGACGCTTACTCGTCCGCCTCTGTTTTAACATCTCCAGATTGCAAGGAGGCAAACCACCATATTTAATTTTCAGCCACGAGGTGGGCATTCTCCTTTCATAAAAACTGTTTCGCTGACAATGAATTCATTTGAAATTATCAAAACTGTCCTTCTGTAGAAGTATATTAATATTACAAATTTCCACGTTCTTGTTTCTTGTACCTTTAGAACCGTAAGTTTTAATATATATTTGCTTGTTTTATTTTAGAAAATATAGTTTTGTATCTATCGTTTGCTAGATGAAAAACATCACCCAACAATAACCGTCTTTTGTTCAGCCGCAATAAAACTCACATTGTGCTTACGGTTTTAGCAAAGCTTTAAAAAAAGACTGAAATTAGAGAAAGTAAAACTTTCAGCTTTAATCGAAATAATAAGAAATGAAGAATTCTTTAGGGCAGAACTTCGTTTAAATCAGGTCATCTCACAGAAGACATCTTTTTTGCTTAGCAGACAGAACACACTCTCAACCGGCGATTGTGGTAATTAATTGGTCCCCCAAAATGAATAAGGGGTGCATCAAACGAACTCTTAATCAAACTCATTTCCGGTTTTTCCATCCCTTTCACCCTCCAGTTTCATTAACACACTGCCACTCCGTGATGATCAGTAGAGAGTGTGGGATAAGGATACAGAAAGGACAAATAAGATTCTATGCTTAACTTCGGCATTGGGTCGCTGCCATATTAATTCGGCCATTAGCTTTTGCTTTAATTGTAATTTTCCGCAGGGAAGACTCGAATTATCAGATTCAGAGATTTCCGGCCTTAAACCGTCTGTTCGTGTGCTAATCGTTCTGTGGTATCGTAAATGCAGGTACAGTCGCGCTTGTGAGGTGATCTCATTCTGCTACCACGTCAGTTTTGGCAGTTGGCCGTTTGCATTCGAACGGTTTCTCCCGGTTTCAACATGGCGGTGGATCAGTGTTGCTCAGTTAATTGCCACAGTTAACAGTCGAATATCTACCAATTTAATGCTTGAATTGATCCACAATAGCAGTGATTCACGGGCGGGAAGAACGAATGTTCTTCCGGTCGAGTTGATTTTTTCAAAGGTGGCCGCCATCCCCGCACAGGTGACTCATTTCGGGGGTGGAAGGACGTGGGGTGTCTGAGCTCATCGCAAATGGCGCTACTGTACTTCTCCTGAATTTTCATTTAAATGTGACTTACTTAATTGTTGACTTTCAGTCTGTCCGAATTCATTTGTTGTAAAAAAAAAAATTAAAATTAATTTGGCGGGTAAAGAAATTGTGAAAAAAAAACGATGAAGAAATTCCAGTGTTCAATCCTTTGAGGGATTTTTAAGTTTTGAAAATTTTTAAAAAGGATCGAAAGCTTAGGTAAGTGAGAAAAATAAATAATTATATCTTTTAGAATTCGAATTGGGAATACATTGGATTGAATACCCGAATTTCCTTTGTTTTGTCTCCATTTTGTAATTTAATAAATTTTGTCGTACATTATGAAATAAGCTTTTTGTAAATAGTTGTAATCATAGTCAGTCGCATGAGGGATTTATTATGATTTCTCAGAGGGAGCGAATACGTCGTTTGCAAAATGCGAGTGGTGAATGGAAGATTTTCTTTTAATGGGGAGTGGAGGAGGATTGCTTTTTGGTTTTGGTTCGAACTTGAGAATAATTATATTATTTTTGTAATGTCTTGCCAAGCTGTACTTCACAATATTCAGCTAAGAAACTAGTGAAAGGGAAGGGATATCCGGAGGGATTCCATCGGTGTTCGATACAAGAAGTGACAGGTCACAAGGCATGATGGATCATGTTTTCTTTATTAAATTTAAACAAAATTCACTAATTTTGGCCCCTGATGCCCAAAAATGAAGTGTAGTAATGTATCAAGGCCACTTTCGGACTATTTTCACAGGATAATATCGTTTCACTCTGTTTGAAGCTTAAATATTAAAGTTCGACACGTTAAATACTTAAAACGCACTCATTATTTCTGTCAGTTGAACCGAAATAGACGTTCTCCGTTTGATCACAAATCCTTCGATCAGCAGTTTTTTTCGATAGGGTAAACTTACGAGTGAATATAATTAATTAGGCTCCCCAATAAAGCTTCTGCATCTCCGCAATTAGAAACAATTGGAACGCCCTCTGTGTGCCGCCCATGTTTATTTTATAAGCGCGTTCATAGTAACACTGGTCATATTTTGGTTCGGTGTCTTTCAATCTTTCCCTTTCATTTATTGGAAAGTCGAATGAAGGAGAAGTTTCCACCCCCATCCTCCAATCACCACCTTGCAGATGGGGAAATGCGTTGGGGGTGAATAATTTCGAGAGGGAGGACTGAGGGGCGGGTGAAAGCAACACTTGGGCAGACTGAAGGAGGTAATGTCCGCTAACGAACTGAGAATTGTAGTGTTTTTGTAATTAGCCTGTAAATTGTAAAGTGATTTGTACAAAATTTTTTTAATGCACTTGATGAAGGAGAAAAAAAAAATATTTTTTTTGTAGCTTCAGTGGGAGTGAAGAGTTTTTATTTTTTAAAATATCTAGCACTTAAATACGCTTATACTATATATATAAAAGGGCTTTGTTAATATCAAGCCAAATAGGATCTATTCTCTCCCGAGGATGTATGTACATAGATAGATCTATGAATCTACTCTCTCTCTCTCTCTCTCTCTCTTTCTCTCTCTCTCTAAAATTAATTTTTTTAGTTCTTCTAGTTGAATGATAGTTTTAGGTTTTTGTAGGGCTTTTGCGGCAGAGTTGTGGTTTGGCATCGCGTTTGGCAATGGGGAGGGGAGGGGAGGGGGGAGGGAAACACGACAGAGCAGCAACAGGAAGAAAAAAGACAAAAGCCGACAGGGGGAAGGGTGCACTCGAACCTAAACTACGGAACCAAACCTGCTGCCAAACGTGCATATTAGTTCTTGCCTAGAAAATAAAAATAAATGGGAGTACTTAAGAGAAACACATAGAAAAACACAGATCGGGGGGAGGGGGGCTGTGTTGGGGGACTTGTTTTTAAATTTTGATCGATTTCGGTCCTTCGGTTTCCTTCGATTTAAAAGTTGAAAAATTGTAGCGGCGTGCCTTCTTTAAATGAACAATTAATTAACTCGTCATTTTTGTTTCTATTCAAGAACTAAGGGGAAACGTTTTTAAAACAAAAAAAAAATGTATGTAGTTTGATTGTTTTTTAATATTTTGTTGGTAAACTACAATTATAAAAACTAAACTGTAAAGATTAGTATTAAAATAATTTTTTTTGTAAAAGTAAAAAACAGAAACCAAAAGGATAATATACTGAGATATCCGAACATCGTCTCTCTTTATTTGAATTCCCGCTGTACCTTCCAGAAAACCTTAAACCGTTAAGCGGATATGCAGTATATATACGGGTGATCTCTTATACACTGTAGCGCCGAACCGCTTAACGGGTTAAGAGGGCAACAAGACGAAGGAATTCCAAACAGCGCGACATTATTTGAATTTTTATAAGACACTGTGAGCGATGTAATGAAAAGTTTTTATTTCTGTAGTTTGGGGAATTTTTGAAATTACGAAAATTTCTCGCCAAAGGACTTCCTCAACCTGTGGAATTCACACGTTTTCTGCCGCGACATTTTAAGAAATTGTACTTTTACTGTATTTTTTTCTACACGGCAACAAAATAGCCCAGTCAGATTAGACATTCGAGGTTACATAAATTCCTAAGAAGCTGAAAAGTATAATAAAGTAAGTTCAGAGTATAATTATATATTTGAGCTCCCACAGCCTCCGAAGTTTTGATGCTACAAACGTCAAACATGGCTCATTTTAAGGCCCAAATGTTGGTATTTGACCGTACTTAGTTTGGAGGAAATTGATTGCTTTGAAAAAAAGTAATGGGGCTTTGAAAGATCGATACTTTATTATGATAAATTTTTACACTCATTTAACTTTTTAAATCGTTATATCTCAGAAACGGTTGCCTTTAGAAAAGAGTACTCATACATTTTTTGTAGATAATTTTATGCTGTACAATTTTTGTCTGAGCTAATTTCACGATAAAACTCACCGTTTTGCTGCAATTGGCGAAAACCTAATTTTTTCACCTTTGTCTCCCCGTTTTTGTTCCCAACATAAGGTTTTTAAGCTGACATTTTATATATAATTATACTACAAACAATTTCACCAAGTTTTAGCGTCTTAGAAATTAATGTAATTTCACCCCTCATTTTTGAATTAATTTGATTGGACTAAAATCCCATCGAGAGTTTAAAATTTTCGCATCATATTAAGTTTTCCATATCTGAAAGTCGGGAATTGTATAATCAACTGCCGCTAATAACAGACGGGAATTTTAGGACTGATAAAGGTGTGCGCTCGGATCATAAAGGGTTAACATAAAACAAAATAAACGTTAAAATTAATTATATTTTAATTTAAAAAATCGATAAATATTCAACTGAGTTTCACGAAGGCCGTAGCGAAGTAACGAAATCATTACTGAAGTTTAAAGATTAACTGATCCTGAGAGTGAATGTTTATTTTCGTCAGTCGTTAGCGAATTTTCATTTAATGCCACGCCTTTAGGATTATGTCGGTACGAGAAAAGAAGGGTTGGAATGGCTGTTGAATTCATCTGCAATCTGCTGAAATATTTCAGCACTAACATCTCCACTAGAAAGGTTATCATAATATCTATACAAATACTGCCAGCATTCACGATTGGAAACTTTGATTTGTTTTTGTGTTCTTCTGCTGGTTGCGTATTTCTTTCCTCTCTTCTGCTGTTCCTCTGCTTTCTCCTTTTCAGGCATCACAATGCAGCAGAGGATCTGAAATACTAAAATTCCAGGCGTGAATGGATCAATGAGTGGAGTCCATGTAAATAGCGCTAAACTGACTAACTTTTCTACATATTTGGTTTTTCGTTTTTGATTTCTACATGAGAATAACAAGACTATTTCTTCGAGTCGGCCTGTGGACCCCTTCAACGACAGCCCCTCCGTCTCCTCAATAATAACCTATTGTTCTTCCTCGACAAGGCACCGTACAATTGACCCTTTGCCCCCTCCTCCATTTCTCCTCCATCTCCTCCTCCTCCTGGGGAAACCTGCCATGGCTCCCCAACACCTTAAATCACGTTCCCGCAGAATGTGCTCGCTGTCGTCGTCAGCTCCTCCTCTTTCTCTCCGTTTTCTTCTCCGTTTCGTCGATCGACCATGTTCTGCCATTGACTCATGTTCTCTGCCGCTCCCTCTTTCATCACATTCAGTTTCGGATTCATCTGGCCTAGGGACTGTTGAAGAAAGATTATTTCAGGAAATGACCGTCAATACTTGGGAAAGAGTTTTAGTTTTCACTCCCCGGGGAAGAATGAAAGATTGAAGGGAAACGGAAAGCAAATGGAGCTTCCCGCCTCCCCCGTGTATTAAGTTAAGGGGAATTTTCGAAGCGGAAAATGAAGATGATTTATCGAAAGCGCAATCACCTCGTAGAGGGGCAAACAAATGTCGGCAATCCATCTTATCTGCAACTGGGGCAGCTCGTGCTGCCTCTCCCTGTCCATGAGGGGTTGGGGCGTGATGTGCAGCTCCTTCCTCTCCTTATCGCCCTGGACCAGGAACTCCGTCGTCACCAAGTGAGCCACCCTCTTCTGCACCTCCCACGACTTGCACGAGGCCGCGAGGTCGCTCGCCGTCATCAGCATCGAACGCAGCAGCTCCCTGTGCTCCTCCAGTCCCCAGCTGTACGACTTCGTCTCCACGAGGGAGAAGAATTTGGGACGAAGCCTGCGAAGTGGGAGACGTTAGCGAGGGTTGGCCGTGGGAGGGGGTTGAGGACTCACTCGAAATAGACGGAAAGGTCGGTGGCCAGTATGCTGTGCCGGAGGACCTTCATCACTTTGGAGTAGTTCTCGGGGGACAGCCCCGAGAAGATGTTGTGCCCCTCCGAGCTGAGGATCATCACCGCGTGGTTGAAATGGTGCTGCTCCATAGTGTTCGTCGTTCCGTACAACAATGCCAGAGCTGACCCAGTCCTGGAAAACTCAACGTTTGAACTCATCCTTGAGGGAAAGATAACGGTTTGACTTACTTTTGTTGAAAGGAGTTGTTGGTGCCCCGATGATCGAGGTCGTGGCAGAGACATCCGACGAACATTCCCAGGACCTCCAAATCGCTGAACGTCCCTTTCATCTCGCATCCCTAAAACAGTAAGCAATGGGGAACTGTTTCCTGTTCTGAAATGGGGGAAATTCTCACCATGAGAATGGCGAACATGACTTGCGATACGTTGAACGCGTGCCTCCAATTGTGGTAGGGAACGTCGCGGTAGTTTTTCTTGACGGTGATGAGGAACCTGTAGAGAGTCGCCTTTTCGATGACGAATCGCTTCACGAGGCCGAGCTGCAGGAACATCGACACCGCCCCCTTCACCATTTCGTCTGGTTCCAACGAAAAGTCGTCGAAGTTTAGAGAATACAGGTTGAGGTCGTCGGCACAGGCGACGGGCTGTTCCTGCAAAGGAAATTAATTGGACTTAGTCCCAAAGGAAGAGGAGAGACTCACCACTTCTGCAGAGAGACTCACCATAAGGCCGTCGAGTTCTTTATTGCTGGCGGTGGCGTGATATGAGAGGACTTCGAGGGCCACTTTCTGCCGGGCCATGGCCTTCTCGACCTCGCTGTACATGATAGTGTTGTGAATGCCCAGTCCGCAGAATATCGTGAAGGCTTCGAACAGTTGCTCGTCGTTTTCGTCGAAAGGCTGCCCGTTCAGTTTGTTGATTATGGTTGCCACACCTGGAAAGGTCAGAGGTCACTTCATCCCCCGTCGCGTCGAAGTCTTGCAACACGTGAGAGGGACGCGTGAAGGGAAAATAATTTCTGTGAGCGATGGTATTGTACCGTGAGCATGAAAAGAGGTTCGCCCGGTGGCGTTCCCGCATCCCCCGCTCTCACTTATTGGATTAAAGACTTCCAATAATAAAGTCAAATTGGAAATCCGATGACGTCGAATGTTGCTTACCAATTATCTGGTAACGGGAATTTCTAATTGGCATCGCTAACAAGCTCCTGATGTCTCCCCCACTGCCCTTCTCCACTTCGAGGCACTCCGCCACGTTGAGGACCTCTCCGGACGTGGCCACCTTCTCCGCCAGGGCCAGCATGTACCTGGACACGTTCTCCACGTTCTCCTTCGAGTGGGAGGTGGTGTTCGCGTGCCCGTTCAGGGGACTCGTCAGCTCGAACAGTTTAGAGAACTTAATGGAGTCGCAGTTGTCGTCGAGGAGGAGCACAGCCGCCCTTTGGCACTGCAGCAGCACCTGTGTTCTCTGCATTATCTTCAGGATCACCTTCTCGAGGGAGGTTTGCTCTTCGAACAAGTCGTGCACGATTTCCAGCAGATTCTGTGACAACACACCGAGAAATGAGTGGGGGCGAGGGAAGCACGAGGGAGGAAACTCACCCTGTTCCTGTCGTACTCCTGTCTCGAGGTCTCCATAATCTGGGCGTTCGTTATGGCAATGCCGACGAACTGCAGGTACGTCTCGAAGACCTTTTCATCCTTTTTGGTGAAGTACCCGCCGTCGACGTCGGGGTTCTTGTTGATCACCTGGGCGACGGCGATGATTTCGTCGTAGGCGTTCTTGACGGGCATGCAAAGGAGCGTCTCCGTGTGGTATCCGGTGATGCGGTCGACCTCGTCGTCGAACCTCGGGTCCTGCGGAAGAGAGCATTCCGGAAATGGGGAGCAACAGCGGGGCAGGACTTGAATTGCTGTCGAGGCCATTTCCATAAACCACCCACCGGGTTCCGTCATCTAAAACTTTCCATTTCTAATTGAACGGATGAGTTGTTAAGATGCGATGTTTGCTTGGGGTGGGCCGTAACCTGACACTGTCTTGCTGTCGCCTGTCTATTTCTAGGGTCAGAAAAAGGCTCCGGAAGCAGAAGCCAAATCAAAAGCCGTACTATGAACAGTTAGGGTGTTAATATAATTAGAAGCTAGCGGGAAGACGCGGTGTTGAGTTTCGGATTCCGGTTTCCGGTGTGTTGTCGCCATAAAGGGATGGGATCTGATGCAACAAACCTTTCTAAACCCGAACCTCTAATGAGCTTACCTCGCAAGCCACCTGCAAATTAACTGTTTCGCCCGTCTCGGCCACGTGTCCCAAAACCCCGACACCCCACGACACCTGAACTTCGTTATCGTTTCCTGTGCTCTTCCCCCCGGGCAGGAGGAAGGTGCTCGCCCCGCTGTGCACGTCAAACACCTTCGACACCAATTTCTGACGTCCTCCGCGGTGGCCCTCCACGAGGAACAGCGACGCTCCGTCCGTGTCCAGCAGAACGGCCAGGTTGTCCACGGTCTGAAAGAGAGGGAGGTGTCAGGGGGAGGCGGGGGGAAGGGGCGCGAGGGGGCGCAGTGGGGGCGGCTACCTTGTGGGAGAGGGACTTCAGGTCCAGATCGGTGGCGATGTCGCGAACGATGCTCAGGAAGAACTCCTTCTCTCCCTGGGATTTGAGGAGGTCCCGTTTGGTCGCTCTGTTGTGGAGGGGGAAGCACTGGGGGAGGCGGACTTTTGACTCTATCAGGAGCGAAAGCATGTTCACTGAATTGGGAGGCAGAGAGGTGTACCTGGAAAGCAACTCAAATGCTGTAAAACTGCCAAACAGTTCATTATTGAATTGGAAATATTTCTCAGATGCAAAGCTAAAGGCTTTTCACCGCCGACCAAATGAAATTCCAATGTTTATACTATAAATACCATAAAAATAACATCAAAGAGCCGTTACTCGGAAAATTATTTTCCATTCTTAATTAATTTCGTGTTAAGTTTGACAAACATAAAATTACCTTTTTTTATTTTCCTTTTTTGGTAATTATTACTAAAAATAAAAATGCTTTATTAAAAATAATACCGGAGGTAAATCTTTCACTTCTCATTTCTTCTTTGCTCTTTTTGAAAAATTTTTCCTCTTTTTAAATTCTTTTTTGTTGTTCAAATCTCTTTTCCTTTCAAATCTCGTTTTTATCTTTTCAATATTTTTTTACTCTACTAACCTTTTTAGAGCGATTCATTTTTTACTTTTATTCTTTTTAATACCTTTTATTCCTTTCTAAAATTCTTAATATATAAATCTGTGCTCCCAACATTTAAAACTTTACAGAAACACCGATCTGTTGAAAAACAGACCAAATTTCTTATGTTTCTATTCTTATTATTTCTATTTCAATCTTTTCTCTCAAATTATTCTTTAATATTTAATCTTTAATTTTCTTCCATTTTTCTTTGTTCATTTCCATATTCGGATATGGACTATTAAAAAAGGCAGTAAGCGAAGAATGTTAACTTAATTAAAGCTGCGTAATTACAAAAGCGCCCACAGTATAGTGAAATGAAAACCGAATCGCTGCACAGATATTCCCTCTTCAAAACCATCCAAATCCCAATAAACTTCTTCACTGTAAATCACCCCCGGGACTAATTCAACTCATAAAGGGTGGAAATCATTTTTTACTTGTGTTTATGTAACTTATTTGTCGGAAGTTTTATGTTTTGTTCTTTATAACTTAGCAAGTAATAGTAAGAAAGGCGTTGTGAAGATTATAAGTAAAGACAGCTGACAGCACTTCTTCTATTTTATCTTATTACCACCCTTCCAGTTTCGCCCTCCACCCCCTCCGCTTCACCCCCTCTAATTCATAACCTTTCTGGGAAACCCATTAGGCAAATTATCGCGATCAAATTATAATTTGTTTATTTAATAGGCTTTTCTTTTTTTGTAACAGGGGATGTTTTGGGCGGGGGGATGATTTTTTTAGAGCATCTCTTGATGGAGAACGTTTTCATTCGAAGAATACTGTGGAAATCTTTGCCCAAAGCGCCATTTTTTTGATTCGTTTGGTAATTTTCTGTCGGTTTCTTTGTTAAAGTCTGTTTTTTATAAAATCTTTTCTGACAGGACGTCAGCACCTGGAATCTTTGTGTTTCGAAAGGCTGAAGGACGATAAACCGCAACGGCTAACGTGGGAACGCGAGCAGTTGGTTCGGCTTTTTATGTCGCTTCCAAACCTTTTTAAAGCTACTTCGACTTGTTTCTTTTTTTCACTTCTGCCACGTGATAATGAACAGTTTTCTTCTGTTACTTCTGCTGAGTTCTTTTGGCTTGGAGGTCGCAACCAACCATTTATTTGGTGAATGACTCCGGAGAATATCGCTTCTTCAGCAGTAGAACTATTCGCTGCGTCGTTTATTCCGCGTTTAAACAGTTCTTTTAGAGCTTTCAAAGCCATTTCCGACACATTAAATAGCTCACAGTTTCAGTGAAAATCACAAAAGCATTCGCATTGGTGAAGTTTCCACTTACATAACGGCATTCCTGAAGGAGTCATTGTGCGAGAATTCCATCAAACTCGCTTTCTTTAATCTCCTTTGTGCTTATTATATTAGGGAAAAGCATTTCTTTTGTGCAATTCCGAAGGGGGAGTTCAGCCAAGTGTAAAAGTCACCCCAGGCGGAGATCCGGGGAGAACACTCGAATATTTATGCTTTATCACTCCCATCAGACAGACGATTGGAGGGAAAGATTATTTTTTTATACATTCGCCCCTCCCCTCGTTAAGGAATTCACAAATGTCCGCCGTTAAAACGATCAAAACTAAACTCAGACAATGAAAATCTGCAACCGGCGGTGATTTGATGAAAGCAAATTGCCTAAGCAACTTCTTCAGGGGAAATTAGTTTATCTCTCAATGAGATTACCAACAAAAAGAAAACTATTGGATTTTAGCAATTCTAATTTTGGCTTGATGAGATTTACTCGGAAAGGTTTTAAAAAAAAAAATAGAAATTTAATAATGTGGCGGCGCAGTTTTCGATCCCTCTCTGTTTTAGACATAAGAAAGCTCATGATAATTTGAAGAGAACTACAGGTTCCTCGTTAAAATAATTTTAGGGGAGAATAAAAACGAATTTCTTTGCCAACAGGAAAAGAAAAGAGCGCTCATAAAGAAAGAGAAATCACTTCGTGTCAAATAAAGGAAATTGGGTTCGAGAGAAAAATTTTATTATAGCTTTCGCGGTATAATAAAAATCGGTGTTTTAGAAAAGTTTCAACCCCTCTGTAGAATTTTCCGGAGATTTGTACACTTTCTCTTACAAATTACATATATCCTTTTACTATATTTTAAATAAATGTTTAGCTTAAAATCGCTTTTGCTCCTCGCATTATTATTAAAACTCTATGAATAATATATTGAGGGCAATTTGAGTTATTCAAAACTTTTATTATTATCTTCTGCTTTTCATTATTCTTTTTCTTCTTTATTATACTTCAATGGAGGTCACAGTTCAGATTGGTGAATGAGTGCGGAAAGAGGCACACGTTCGTCAGATAATTTAAATCCCAATTCGGGTTTTAGATCAAAGGTCAGCAGATTAAACACCTCCCGGTGAAAAAGGTTCTTTAACTCCCGTCTAAAAAAGGTTTCCCAAACATGGATTTAATTTTAAGGGTGATAATTTTCCGGTCTTTTCTCACCCCCTGGTCATTCACCCTTCCCATGCAAATTCGGTCACCCGGTCACCTCCCCCATCACCCTTCCACCCTCTAACCGACGCGGAGATATAATAAAACATAACCGGTTTTTATGTTCTCTATCGATTTAAGGGGAGGCGGAAGTTTTCCGCTTTATTTTGATAAATAATAGATTGGCGCCATCACTGTTGCGAAAAATCAGATTAGTTCCGCTTTCAGCTGACGATGATGACAGCGAATTTCAACTTGGAGTTTTGTTTGCTTTTTTACTTATGTCGAGGGGTGGGCGACAGTATTCTGGAGGGGTGGCCGTATACCAATTCATCAAGGGTTTTTCTGAACGTTTCGGAAAGGCGTCGACTTCTGCGACAACAGAAAGAGCCTAAATTGGCTTACGGCCAAATTGAATCGGTTTTTTCCAAAACCTGAGAGCCTCACCGCTTAATTGCTGTCGCTGTCGCTGATTAAAAATTGAAATCAACTCAAACCAAAATAATTAAACTCCGTCCTCAAATTTTGCAGATTTCTCGATTAAAATCACCCCCGACCGACGAATGATACGTACGGATTACTCCCAATACAGTCAAGCGCTGTTTAATTTGGCATTTGAGTCCCGAAGGGATGAAGCGGGCCAGGGGATGGAAATCTCATTCCGGGTCGCGCTGATGAGAAAATCTCCTGCTCTCGCATCGAAAGCGGTTTTGGGGAGTCGTTGGGGGCGAAAGGGACAGAAATGACAAAAACCTACTTCCTCATGTCCTTGAGGGAGTTCCTCCTCGAGGTGGAATTGGGGGCCTCGTGCCCGGGGGGCTCGTGCGTTCTGAACATGCTTTTGCTCTTCGCTCTGGCGAAGTCGTGACGAAGGCACCTCTTGGAGCTGTTCCTCCGGTGTTTTCCGTTTGTCTGGGTGTTCGGCTCTTGGGAGTACTTGTTTCCCGTCGGAGTGTAATTCGCTGAATTTGCTTCGTCCGAGGAGAAGTAAGGCCCGACATTTGGGGAGGTGTTTCCCGAGGAACCTGCACAAACGAAAGCAAAGCCTTTCTTCCCGTCGACTGTTTTACGCTGAGTTGACTCGTTAACAAAGTTTGGTTCACTGGGGAATTACAAAATATAATTATAAATAGCTTACATGTGTAAATTACACAATGGCAGGGGAAAAGGGTGCTCTCCTGGCTGACGGGAAAGCTCACAGCGAAGGGGTGTTTTCTGAAGGCGGGGGTGGCGAGGGAATGTCTTCTACCTGAGTTTCTTCTGCTGCTCGACACGTAGTCATTGATGGTGAGGAACCCGTGCGCGACCAGCCAGGCGTTGATGGCGGCGAGCTCCGCCTTCCTCAGGAAATAGTCCAGGCACAAGTCGGGGTGAGAATCCAGCCAATCTTCCACTTCCGCCAGCGAAAGCTGTGTCATATCTAAAGGGTTTATTGGTCGGTCGCTTCACTTTTTCCCTTCCCTTTCCTCTGGATGCCCATGGCCGACTCCGACTGAAAACACAAAGAAACCTTTGTTCGGATTACAGTGACAAATGAACTTTCCAATCACCGAAACCTCTTCACTCCTTTTTTATGCGGACGTCTATCCCCAAACCCATTTACAATCTCAATAATGACATCCCTAATCTTAACGAAAATCTTCTGCTCGAGCGAAGGCTTTTTCGCTCTAACCGCTCCCCAAATTCGGGTTCTCAAAGTGGATGGAACCTCCCTGGGGGTGCGAGCGAGGGCGGAATGCCACTGTTTTCCCTTCCAATAAAACCACCCTCGCACAAATTGAGTTATTGTCCGCCCACGAGGTATGCCGAGCCTTTTCTTGGCCAGGCGCTGCTTTGTAATTTTCTTTGAGGTTGCAACCCCAAACCGCCGGAAGCAACTTCCCGCCCTTCGCTTTCAATCAGAGCTTTCCGCTTTGATTTTCACATTATTCTCTCTAAAAGCACTATCGGCAGTGCTCCTCAAAGTTACCAATTTGAGGATGAGGAAAAGTCAAATGAAAAAAGAATTGAGGAAAATAATAATTCAGCAACTGACTGAATCTAAAGTGAAAGATAACTGCGCCTTTTGTTTACTGTAATGTTTGGAGGGTTGCCTAAGCGTTTTCGAGGCGATCCAATCAAAAAAAATCAGAAAGAAACAAGCGAATCCAATTACGTGAGCTAAAGATAAGGGAACATTTGATTTCGTTTGTCCGCCCCTTCGCCCACATCCCGGAAAAGGTTATTTCTCCCTCTCGACGAAGTGATTCTCTCAAAGGTTAGTCACATGTAATAAATTGAAAACGGTTTTTATTCCTAATTTGAAATTCAAATGCCATTAAATTTTC
Organism: Brueelia nebulosa; assembly: GCA_028293925.1. Classification (NCBI taxonomy): domain Eukaryota; kingdom Metazoa; phylum Arthropoda; class Insecta; order Psocodea; family Philopteridae; genus Brueelia; species Brueelia nebulosa. Next base: position 296,572 of record JAQIBA010000081.1, read on the forward strand.
CCTCCAATTTCCCATGAAAGCTAAGAGAAAAATTATTTTCCTTAATATGCCCATATTTTTGTTTTCTTCTTCTTTCCTTTCATTTAGTCAATTCCGCTTAAGGAAAATCTCTACTCAAAAACAACGTGGCGAGTTGGAAACCCTCTCTCTCAATGGAAAACGCGGAAAAGAGCGGTCAAAGGAAAAAAGCTCGTTTTGAAACTTTTTATAGAATTTTTCAACTTTAATTTTAAGTCTGGAATACTTTGAGAGTTCGCAAACGAGAAATTGCCTTTTATTTCTTCTCGGAAGCCATCACGTGTGGCGTTGAGCACTATTTTCAGCAATCTTTTGTTGAAGCTGATTCCCCAAATACGGAGTCGTCTCATTTCTTCGGTCAAAGTTCAGCCTCCGATCGAAAAGTTGGACTTCTCGGGTTTCGACTTCGCAGAAATGAGGATATCAAATTTCCACTTTTTGGCATAATTTAATCTCTGCTTCTCCCCGTTGTTTTTTGTGCCAGGCAATTTGACGTCATTCACCGCCGAACCTCTCCAAAATCTCCGAGAAAAGCAAAATAAAAGTTTATTATTCGGGAACAATAAAAGCTCTCAGCTGAAATAAAAGAAAAAGTCGACCGAAGAAAAGATAAATTATCTGAGAAGACCTTAAATTAACTCTCTCCTTCGTCTAATTTCAAGAGAGGAATAATTACTTCTTATCTGATCTGAAAGCGAACCCTTTAATGAGGTTCAATGGACGGACGGACAGACAGACAGACGAGTTCGAACAGACAATAGTGCTGCTTTATTGCAAATAATAACAATGGGAAACGCCGACCTCATTCGAAAATCTCCTGAACTTATATAAAAACGACATAAAAAGCTGTAAATGTATTTATGAAATTTCTACCGACACCCCAACACTCACTATTATTATTTTTACTTTTATTAACTTTATTTAATGGAGTACTATAAAGTGCGAATTCGCGGGCGTTTTATGAGGATGAAGAAATCTGCGACAAAAATCTGTTCGCGGGAAGGACTTTATTAAGCAATAAACGAGCTGATTTATCTTCCACCCCGCCCATTTCTCCCGGCCTTCTTCCGAGGGGAAGCCCAGCCCGAATAGGGGTGGCTGGCACTCGATACACCACCTGGGGGCTCAGGGGAACAACCAGGCTCTTACACTCACAAACTCGAATGAAATTAACGAGCCATGAACGCCGAAATTCTCAAGAAAGGGAATACATTGCACAGCCGCCACTTTGAGACTTTGGTAAAAATTCAGAATTTTCGACCTCTCTTCGCTTACTTTTAACTTACTCTTATATTTTGGGTTATTTCTGCTGTTTTTTTCACTGTCATTCGCCATTTTAAGATGACAGTTTCTGCTTTAGAAACCGATCCAAAATATTTTCACAATAATGCGAAATTATAAGTACAACTGCAAGTATTGTGAATTGTTAATAAAAAATTATACTGTAACAATTTATACTGTACCCGAATGTACAGTATGTCTTTGGAAGTCTGCCTCTAACCAAATACTAATCTCTATTTTTGAGCCTTTTTCCGAAATATTTACAAAAGACAAACTACAATACGAATTAAATGAACGTTAGTCAAAATGAAAGACCGCCATTTTTAGTTCATCCGATCCAAACGACCACAGAGTGTCAAATATTGGAGTCACTTTCAAAAAAACGAACTGAAAAAAGATTCCAAATGCAAATCGCCGTAATCCTAAATGTATTAATTATTAATTAAAATCCGATAATAACCAATCGTAAAAAAAGGGAAAATAAAACAGTAAAAACGAATGTTTAAGCCTATTCACAAATATAACGGTTTCAGCTTTACTAATGTGATTTGAGAGGCAAAAAAACCGTTTGAAAAGGGCGCTCACTGATCTCAAAAATATTTTCTTCTTTTGCAAATGGAGGTTGAGGCTTTGAGGGACGACCATTAGCAAATTTAAATAAGAGAATTTACCTCATCCGCTGCTTTAGGGAAATCTTTTAAAGTCCCCTTTTAAACGGTAACTGAAAATGTCAACCCAAAAGCGGTCGGAAACGAAGAAACCAAAGGAAAGGCGGAAAAGTCACAGCTGCTCAACGACTAATCATTTTCAAAATTCAAGAGAAAATTATGAATTCGATTTCAAGTTTTTACTGTAATTTTTTACGAATCGAGTCAGGGGGTGAAGAAAACTCTCGCTTGTGATGGAGGTCACGAATTAACTTTTGGGAGGTAGAGGTCACGTCCGGACCGCCCTTTTCATCCCCTTTGCGGCCCACCCCTATTATCTTCTTAATTACCATATGTTCGTTCCCAGAACCTTTGCCCCCAATTTTCACCTCCCCATCTGCTTCCATTAAACATCTCCCAGTTTGACCATCTACTTCCTTTCCTCTTTCATCCCCCTTCTTCCCCCCATCAGACTCCCCAACCCGAAACGATTCCTTTTTCATTCGTAATAATTTAAATTCAATTTTTTCTTCTAATAGGGAATTTATGCATTCGAGGTATGTAGCATGGCGGAGATTTCTCAGATTTTCCTCAGTCGTGACTTTTATTCGATTTTCAGCTTCTTCGGATGCAGTTCTCAACTTCCGCCATCGATGATTTCTCTTCGGTCACGTAAAGGAGAATTTTTGAGGGGAAAGACGGAATTCCCTGAATTTGAATTCTTTCATCCGGGGTGAAGGGCAGATTCGTTTCAAGGACGGAAATTACAGTTGTTTCTGTTTCTGTTTTTCTCTTTTTCCCTTTTGCATTATCTGTTGCTGTTTTCGGGCTTTCCTTTGCTTCTCAATCTCAGGATTGATCGGCTCACTTTCGATCAAATCTCCTGATCGATTGCCCTTCCTCGATGTTCATGAATAACTCATGCGTAGTCATAAATAACTTCCTTCAGGACCTAAATAGATTCTGTTATTTGCATTTGATCGTTACGGGTTGCCATGACGACAGGTTTTCATTTTGTGGACGAAACTCCCGATGCAATTAACGTTTAGACTTTGATATTAATGATATTTTCGTCATACACAGCTGTGTGTGCGGTGAAAAACTTAAGAGAGATACGACCTTACATTCCTTTACATTTCAGTTACATTACACAGTATAATTGATAACAATACATTCTCATCTGTTTGGAATAAATTTTTCAGTACTTTTCAAGAATAATTTTTTTCTGATCCCTCTTCGAGCCATTTTGGCCCATTTTATCCCTTACAAATTAACGATTTTTTTATTATTTATTCGGGTGGATTTTGAATTTCCCGCGCCCCACAAATTGAGTGAATGAAAATAAGGTAAAATGTAAACAAAAGCCGCCATCTTGTGCGCCAAAACCACTCACAGTAAGAGAAATGGTTTTTCACAAAGATTTTCACCATTTTGTTCCCAATATTTAACCTAAATGTATTTTTCATGTCATTCGTTGAAGTTCCAAATAAAATTCTTTTTTGAGAATTTCGGTTTGCCAAATTCCCTTTGAAAGAAAAGGCTCTGCCGGCCTTTTTTCAAACCCCCGGGGGAACAGAAAAGGTCCGCACTGTCAGCCATCGAATCGCCAATTCCTGTCAGTCTGAAACTTGGCGAATGTTTACAAATGTCACCCTTGTCGAAAAGGTTTATCTCTTTGATGAATATCAAAGCGGAAAAAGGCGACAGGGGAGGGGGAGGGTTATTTACACGGCGCTGTCACTCGACAGAACATTCGAAAGGTTCCGAATAATGAACGTTAGTCTCGCGAATAAAATAAAAATTTTAGCCAAATTACAATTGGGTGCGGGCAACGTGGAAAAGGTTTTCCAACCCTCGCGAGGATTCCGAGGCTTTTGTTTGCTCGAAATTCGAGCCGCCATCCACAGCCGCCCCCTGTCCTTCACAGCAGAAGGTTTCTGCTTTCCTAAGGTCATTGCTTGGGCGGGGGCGCAGGGAGGCACCGGGGCGTGTCCGGGACGTCCACGAGGACAGTTTCTGACAAGAGTGAAATAGTGCACCTTTCGGGGCGGCTTTTCATCCCCCGAACCATTTATGGAAATGACCGCTTGTGAGAAAATCGGCGCTGCAGTCACATATCGGGGGTTTTTACGTGGGGAGGATTTCCGATTCCTTCCGCCACGGGCAAAGTGGGAAATTGAACCTTTCTGCAGAGATCCCTCCGAGGGAGGCTCCCCCCCGCCCCTCCCGGAGGGACAACCGTCTTTTCCACACGTCCTTCCGAGAAACGGGGGGGGATGAACCTGACGGCCTGCCAACCCCCCACGGCGTGTGCTTTTATTATTAATAGGAGGTACTCGAAGTGTTGGGGAGGGGCGGGAGGGGTTCGGGCTTTGAGTATTTGATCCGTTGGCATGGGAACAGTACATAACTGACGTCACCGCAAGGATTTTTATGCACGAGGAAATTTTTATCCCGGGCTAATATTATTAATCCGGGGAGATATTTTTAGAAGGTCTGATGGGGTGCGGGGGAGGAAAAAATCAGGAAGAAATTTTTTTTATGCAAGATTAGGAACTCGACCTCAAAGTTTTTGTTTAGAATTTTATACTTTTTTCCGGTTTTTCCGTGAGTCTGAGGGTGACAGGGGGCGGTTTGAGTTTAAATCTCACCCCCCGCATCTCCAGTGCGCTTCCTAAAACTTTTTTGAAGGTATAACTTTCTGTTCGAGGTATATTAACCCCTTTTGCACTCGAGCGGCGCTGCTGTACTCTTTTTAGAATTTTTCCACTTTGTTGTTCCCGGTCTAATTATCTTTCTGTTGAGGAGAGGTTCGAGGGAAACGTTCCCAAGGAAGAAACACAACCGTTCAGGGCGAAGCAAGTTTTATTTCTCAACAGAACGAAATGACCAAATTGATTACAATGCAAAAAAGTGCAAGGTTTGATCGACTGGGCAGTTGATGTAGCATTCTTCGAATTTCTGCCGATTTTGTCGATCACCCGGCACGTGCGGTTTCAGATGTCGCTGACCCGAATCTTGTTCTTAACATTGCCGCCCGCCTCGTCGTAGACGAAATAATCCGCATCTAATTCTTTGGTAAGGGGCACAATTTGACTACGGGGCGGCGCAGCTCGGAAGTGGAGGTGCGAAGGGTGACTGCGCGGACGATGCCATCAGTCCCAGGGTGGAGTTGAGTGATGCGCCCCAAGCTCCACTTTGCTGGTGGTTGGTTGTCTTCTCGGATCAGCACCAAGTCGCCCACTTGCAGGTTGGGGGTGGATGAACGCCACTTGTGCCGCTGCTGTAAGTGGTGCAGGTATTCTTCCGACCAGCGACGCCAGAAGTCTTCGGACAGGCGACGTATCAGCTGCCATCTAGATAGAGCGGTTAATAGGGATGGAACGGAGTGAAGGCTCTGGCAGGGTCTTGGGTGGGAAGCCGATTAGGAAATGCCCGGGTGTTAATGGCACGAGATCCCGGGGAGAAGAACTGAGAGGGTATAGAGGCCGTGAGTTGAGGCAGGCCTCTATTTCAGCCAGGACGGTCGACAGTTCCTCAAATGTTAAACGAGTGTCGCCTACGACTCTCTTGAGATGACCCTTGACGGATTTGATACCCGCCTCCCACAGTCCCCCGAAATGAGGGCTATGAGGGGGGTTGAAGTGCCACTGAATACCGTCCGTAGCCAGTCGGTCGACAAGCTTGGTATTTTCTCTTGATGCGTGGGCGAAGAGGTTTCGTCATCTCGGCGTCGGCTCCCTTGAAGTTGGTAGCCTGGTCGCTGTAGAGAGCTAGTGGCATACCGCGACGGGAGACGAACCTTTTGAAGGCGGCTAGAAAGGCGGCGGTAGAGCAGTCCGTCACCGCCTCCAAATGTACGGCTTTCGTGGCGAAGCACACGAATAAGGCGATGTAGCCCTTATAGGTGATGCGGCCGCGGCCCCGGTGCTGCCTGAGGTGGATGGGGCCGGCATAATCGAGTCCGCAGTGTAGGAATGCTCTGGTCGGGGTAACTCGGCTGGCCGGTAGTTGACCCATCAGCGGTGCCTTCTGCTGGTTCCGAGAATACCGGACGCAGATGACGCACTCGTGGACGATTTTGCGCACCAGGCTGCGACCTCCTATAATCCAATAGTGGCGGCATAGTTTTGACAGAGTCAGTTGGGGTCCACCATGTAAGGTTCGTTGATGGTAGTCACGGACTACCAACTTGGAAAGGGTGGACTGAGAAGGAAGGATGAGAGGGTGTCTTTCTTCGTATGTAAGCGCAGCATGTTCCAGTCGTCCCCCGACCCGCAAGAGACCTGTGGGGTCAAGGATTGGACTCAATGGAAGCAGAGAGCTTTGGCTTGGGATTGGTTTGTGGGCCTCCAGATGTCGGATGTCCTCGGAGAAGTATTGTTGTTGAACGCTTTTGATCCAGTAGTTCCGGCTCTGGTCTAATTCCTCGACGGAGAGGGATTCTAGTAGGCGCTTCTGGCTTGCATTCCTAGCGTTGGCAGTGAAACGGAGAATCCAAGCGGTCACTCGGAGAAGTTTGGGTAGGCTGGAGTAACGTTCTAAGAGGTCCCAGGGCTCCGGAAGGGTTGCATGGAACGCATGGAGTCTGGGGTTTTCTTCCTGAAGAGCTGCAGAGCAGGAAGGAGTGATGGAAGACTCGGGCCAGGTATCAGACGGTTGTGACAGCCATGGTGGGCCATTCCACCATAGGGAATTAATTTCTAGGGCAGAAGCTGGGATTCCTCTCGAAGCACAGTCTGCCGGATTGTCCTTACTGCTGACGTGATGCCAGATCGCCTGAGGAAGGGTTTGGTGTATCTCAGAGACTCGATTGGCAACGAAGCACTTCCATCGCGCCGGAACCGCGTTTAGCCAATGGAGAACAACCTGGGAGTCAGTCCAGGCGTGAATACGTGGTAGTGCGGGCAACTGGAGCGCTTCACAGACGTTGTGTAGCAGACGAGTTAAAAGGACTGCTCCAGCGAGTTCCAGCCGGGGCAGACTTACCACCTTTAAAGGCGCAACCTTTGTCTTAGCCACCAGGAGATGAGTGTTGCAGGCTCCATCCGTGGTTTGGACTCTGAGGTAGACAGCGGCAGAATAGGCTCGCTGGGAGGCGTCGCAGAAACCATGGAGCTCAGCGGAAGACCCTGTTCGAAAGTTGATCCAGCGTGGTATGTGGATGTTTTGGAGATCCTGGAGCCCGGAATAGTATTTGGTCCAGGATGCTTCGAAATCGTGCGGCAGCGTTTCATCCCAGTCGACCTTGATGATCCAGAGTTCCTGGAGGAACAGTTTGGCCGTTACCAGCACCGGGGCTAGCCAACCTAAGGGGTCAAAAAGTCGGGAAATGCTAGACAGGATAGTTCTTTTAGTGGGAATTTTTGGTTGGTCTAGTTGAACTTGGAAGCCGAAAGCGTCATGGGTAGGGTTCCAGTGCAGACCAAGGGTTTTGACGGATCCATCTGACAGGATGTGGGTCTCGCCGGATTGAGGGGCTAGTTCCTTTGAGTTGGACGCCCACTTGGCGAGTTGGAAGCCGCCCGCCATGAGGAGACCCTCTAACTGTCCCTTTAGATTGAGAGCCTCCTCCAGGGTGTCCGCTCCGGTTAGGATATCGTCCACGTAGGTCTGGTGCCGTAAGCTCGTTGAGGCTCCGGGGGAGAGCTGAGCTCCCTCGGAGGCCAATTGGAGGAGGACTCGCATAGCTAGAAAGGGAGCGCAGGAAGTCCCATAGGTGACCGTCTGTAGCTGGAATTCCTGGAGCTCTTCTGTTGGGGAGTCCCGCCAGAGAATGCGTTGGAGCGGTTGGTCCTGGGGGTCTACCCGTATCTGGCGGAACATCTTGACGATGTCCGCCGAGAACGCGATTGGAAAGGTCCGCCAGCGAAGCAGGATGTGGCCGAGATCCTGTTGTAGTTTCGGACCTGGTAGGAGAGCGTCGTTTAGCGATTTACCTGAAGACGTGCGAGCTGATGCGTTGAAAACCACTCGTATCTTTCGGCGTGAGCCCTCGGTCTTCCACACAGCGTGGTGCGGCAAATAGCAGCTGAGGCTGGAGTGCGCGGCTGAGGGAAGGACTGGCGTCATGTGGTCTAACTGCAAATACTCCTTCATAAAGTCCTTGTAGTGAGCGTCCAGATCGGGATCCTTTTGTCTTCGGACTTCACTACGCTGGAGGGACTGCGCGGCCATTCGTCGAGAGTCTCCGAGAGGGACATCTGGCCGTCGCGGTAGACGAACCACGAATCTTCCCTCGGGAGTCCTGGTGTGAGTCCGCTGGAATTGCTCCTCACAGAATTGCTCATCAGGGGTCAGCAACTTCGGTTGATGGATCTCCTCGATCTCCCAGAATTTCCTTAGTGCTTCCAGAAGCTCACCATCGACTGAACAATGGAAGTTCGACACCGCTGTGGGTTTTGGGCCTGGAGCGTTCACTCTTCCCGACAACACCCAGCCAAAAATGGTATTTTGAGCGACTGGCATGCCGGGAGGTCCCTTGATCAATCCGTCCAGAAGCGTCTGCCCATAGAAATCGGCTCCAATGACGAGATCGATTCGCGAGCTCGCACTGGAGTCGGGGTCAGCGAGGTGGAGGGATTCTAATTGTGGCCAGGATCGGAGAGGAACTGGGCGAGGCCGAAAGGCTTTTACCAGGTTGGGTAAAACTAATGCGGAGGCTTGGATAGGAGCAGCGCCAGATTTCTCTAACGCTGATGACAGCTGAAAGTTCACCATGGCCTTGGCAGTTCCGCATTTAGCAGTTCCCATTCCAACAACGGGAACGTGGACTCTTCGACGTGGAAGTCGTAATCTCTGCACCAGATCTTCAGAGATGAAGGTAGCTTCCGAGCCTTGGTCCAGGAGAGCTCGGGCAGTCGTACTCCTCCCATCGGTAGCGGTGACCGTGACGGCGGCTGTGGCCAGGAGGATAGGTCGGCGCAACGGGGACGGCGGCTTGGCGGTCTGGGCGTGTGCGCTGGTGACCTGACTGGGAACCTCTGGAGGCTTCGGGGTGGGCTCTAGGTGCAGCAGAGTATGATGCTTAGCCTTGCAAGTGAAGCAGCGATGGACAGACTTGCAAGATTGAACTGTATGGGGTTTTAAACAGTTAAAACAGAGCCGGAATCGCGTGACGATGTCCCGACGCTGTTGAGGATTTTTCCCTTGGAAATCGGGGCAGCGGCCTAAATAATGTCCCTTGTGGCACAGGGAGCAGTTCTCCGGGGTAGGCCGCTGCACCTGAGTAGAGTGCGTCCTGATTGTGGGGGAGCCTGGATTTCGTTGGCGGTGCCCTCCTGGTCGGATAGGCTCTGCAATCGCCTCCAAAGCACGAAGGCGACCTGTTAAGTACTCACAGAGCTCCTTGAATGTGGGAATGCGTCTGCTTGAACCGAGCAGGGTTTCCCAGCCCTTTCGTAGGTCGAACGTCAGCTTCTGGACGGTGGTGTGGACAAACCAGTCGTCCCAGTGCTCCACGGGTCGACCTAGATTCTCGAGGGCTCTGCGGGTCTCGTTGGTGCCGTCCAGGAGAGTCTTCAACTGGGTCGCAGTCTCAGCCGTCATGGGTTTCAGCCCCAACAGCCTGTTGAGGTGGTGGGCGAGGAGGATCCGCTCGTTGTCGTAGCGGTCCTTGAGAGCTCTCCAGGCGCCATCGTAATTGCTATCGGTAATAGCAATATTGGCGAGGAGGGCGGCTGCTTCCCCAGTGAGCAGGGACTTCAAATACTGCAGCCGGGCAGCATTTGAGAGCTCGGGTGCATTGTGGACCACACTGGTGAATAGGTCCCTGAAAGTCTCCCACTGCACATAGTCACCCGCGAAAGTAGGCAAGGCCAGTTTGGGAAGCTTGCTCGACGCCTGCTTGATAGGGCACTGCAGGTCGGATGTGCTGGAGGTGAGGCGTCGCAGCTGCTCCCGCATGTGGGTCTTGGCCTCCAGATAGGCCTCTTCCACGGTGGACAGTAGGTCCTCGGCGGCGTAGCTCGACTTCGAGAAGCGCTCGTGGGTGATAATCTCGTCTTCTTGCCGTTGGAATTTGGCCCAGTAAGACTCGAGCAGCTCCAAGCGCGACTGGTAGACGTCTTGCGTGAGCTTCTCCTGTCCCACCTTCCTGAGATTGGTCAGAAAGCGCAGGATGTAAGAAGCTGTGGCTTGCTGCTGTCGGACACTCTTCTCGAAGTCCATGTTGAATGAAACTACACTGCACTAGTGAGAACGAACGAACGAAATAAAACGAAACCGAAACCGGCGGTTGACTAGGGAAGGAATCCGTAGGGTTAACGAAGGAAGGAATACGCAGGTTGACTACGAGGAAAGATTTCGTAGGATTAACGCAGGAGGTATTCCGCAGGAGGATACGTAGGTAGTATCCGGCTCGAAGGACCAGAAATGTTGAGGAGAGGTTCGAGGGAAACGTTCCCAAGGAAGAAACACAACCGTTCAGGGCGAAGCAAGTTTTATTTCTCAACAGAACGAAATGACCAAATTGATTACAATGCAAAAAAGTGCAAGGTTTGATCGACATGGGCAGTTGATGTAGCATTCTTCGAATTTCTGCCGATTTTGTCGATCACCCGGCACGTGCGGTTTCAGATGTCGCCGACCCGAATCTTGTTCTTAACACTTTCTTTTCTCTTGTCTTAATATTTTCCTGTATTCTTCTTCATTTTTCCTTCTTCCCATTCTTCTGATTATCTTCTTCAATTTCTTCCTCTTCTTTTTCCTTCATTTTCTCTTTTATGTTCTTTATATTCACCTCTTTTATATGCAGCTGCTCTTATTATTATTATTTTTGTCACTTTGGAGCTCTTCTAAACATCTTTTTTGAGGTTCTTTTCCTGCTGTTTCCTGTATTTTCATGTAGCATTTCATTTGTTTGCTTATAAATACTTTTCAAGCGCTTGTGTTTGCCGAATTTGGCCGAAATCGTCTCGAGTTGCTGGTTCGCGTAAGCGAAAAAGACCTCGAGTGCAAAGGGTTAAATTAGGAAAATGAATTATTAAAGCAATATTAAAAGAATGAAGACCATTCGAAAAAACAGTTTAGGGTCAATTAAAATGGCAAAAAACTTTTTCAAGGTGGCCGGAGAAAAACCTCTCCTATTTTCCACCCCTCTTCATTCATTTCCTTTTTCATAATCATTTTTTTTTAATTTTTCATGCAAATTTCAATAAAGTTTTAATTAATCTTTTTTATTAATTAAATGTCACCGAATTTTCCTGTTTCTGGATTCTCCCGCTCCATCATCTATTCTTCGTGATCTAATTGAGTGTTTTAATTAGGGTGTATTAAAAACGGGTTTTCTCATAGAATTTCGTCCCAAAATAAGTTTTTCACGGCGCACACTTTTATCATTTTATTAATTTATAATACGGGAATGAAAAGCCCTTGCACAATTGTTACTCCCCGGGGGCAGCCAACGGGTTATGTGTTTAGCGGTTTTAATTAACTCGTATGTGTCTGTCGTCGTTTCTGTATCGCTTAAGCCGATTAGCGTCAGCTCTCTCCCCTCAAGGCGATTTCCGCGAAATTTTGATTAACTAAATCCCCTGCAGCTGTTTTGGGAGTCAGCAAAGTATGTTTAACTTCCGGTTTTTGTTACGGTCTTTTTTTTACAATCTTTTATTTAACTCCTAAGGGCCGTCGGAAGGTGTTTGTTGGTGTCAAATTTAACATAAGAAGACGAATCAAATAAGGATCAGTTTATGATGGCAGCCGTCATTTACTCTCGAAAAGTAAGAAGATGAGTTGAATATGGAGCAGTACATAAGCACAGCTGTTATTTATTATTTCTATTGTGAGTGGGAATTTCAACGTAAGAAGATGGGGTTTATGTCTTAATTGAATTTTGTTAAGAAGACCGAATTAAGAGTGTATAATCGTATATGATTAAAATCATTTTATAGTTCTTTTGGAATTTTTTTTACAATATTTTATTTCAAATGATAAATTCTGGAGTATGAATAAATAGTGACGTCACAATATTTTGGCGATTGTCTTTTGTTTTTTATTTATAACTGTAATTGCATTTTAACTTTTTAGTCTGAGTGAATTAAATTTACAAAGCACTAAAGTGTGTGTCGTATGTGACAACACAAAGCACTCAGCCATCTTTTATTTAAATTAAATCTTTTTTCTCTTAATTTATTTTGTGCAAATACATTAATGTGTGCACATACTTTGTATTATTTTTTACCTTTTAGTGCGTTTTTAATATAAAAGATTGTAACTTAAAAACTTTTTTTTCTTTTATTTATTTAAGTTGTTGAGAAGGGCAGAAAGGTCACCATTTTGACTGACCTTCA